>OY744522.1:168931162-169303662 GCA_963556195.1 Sepiola atlantica | reverse complement strand
ACCGACTTTTGTTAATAAAAACACGTAAAAATTTAGCCAATTTCGTTTTTGGGGAGGGGGGGTTTATTTCATTAAAACGTAGATATTTAGGCAATTTAGATTTGGGGGGGATTTTTTTTTTTACTTAATAAAAATACGTAGAAATTTAGCCAATTTAGTTAATAAACCCTAACCCTAACCGCTAAACCTATCCCTAAACCTAACCCTACCCCCCCGACCCCCCCCCCCCCCCAAAAAAAAAAAATTTATTTGGCTAAATTCTTACGTGTTTTTATTTTTTTTTTAAATCCCCCCACAAAATTAAAAACTCAAGTCGGTTACATGTCTCGTTTTTACGCTAAGTGGCCAGGAAATGGGTGCTCATTTTACGTTAAATTTATAAAGGAAAGTGATCACCAACTCTAAAATCTTTAAAAAAAAATTTAATTGAATTCCTTCTTTGCGGATATTATTTAGGCTGTTTAAATGTATTTGCACAAAAAAAAGTAGAATTTTAACTTTTTAGGGGGTAAACTGCACTGGGTAAGATAATAGTTTGTAAAATAAACTCGCTTGATTTTACATTTTTAATTTAATCAAATTTTTGTGTATTTATTTAACTCGTGAATTGGTGAAAACGTCCGGGCCGTAATGTCCGTCGATCAAAATGTCCTACATTTCCAAGAACGAAAAGTGAAACTAGCTATTCTGCGAAAAACCTATCAGCTGACTCTTTCCTTTAAGTTTTATTCTTCTTAAACAATTGTGTTGCCGTGTCTTCTAACGTTCACGCTTTCTTGTACTTAAAAATAATAATAATAATTTTAATCAATAGATATTTTGTACGAACGTCCAAAAAGGAGAGGGATAAAAAGTTGGCGGATTTGAATGTTTTCCGCAAACTTTAAATGTAAATATATCTTATTTAACTTATTTTGCTTTTTGCTTTTTGCTTTTTTTTTTTGCTGTTGTTGTTTTTTTTTTTAATTTAAAAAGTGAATATTATTGATTCATGAGATTAGTTTATAAACGAGAACAACACGGAACTAAATAGATGACGTAATTAAAAAAAAAAAAAAAAAGTTTACGTGTCCTTACCATAATTAAGGAAATTATGAACTTGATGTATTGTATTCTTAACTTCGTTTCGACTTATTTATAAAAATCACGACTATATTTTTCAGATCTCGGTTTCATTTCTATGGGAATTTTTATCCCCCTAAAGAAAGTTCAGTATTATTGTAGATTAACACACACGCACACACACGCACACACACACGCACACATGCGATTATATTTTTAGGTAACAACGTGTGAGCCACGACCGTCGTTATTACGATAGTCGTGTGTAAACACTCCAAAAAACTTAACAAAAAAGAAAAGGTAAATCTTTACTATCTCACGCGGCGCTAACGGGTGTGAATTTACCCCCTAAAATAATTCAAATTCTACTTTTGGGGGACGATTACATTTAAAAATATCCGCAAAGAAGGAATTTTTAAAAAGGCGATGTAGTCGTTTCGCAGCCAAAACGGCCGACAATGAATCGGCTGCCTTTTTCCAACCTCACAAATGAGTAAGTAAACCCATATAAATTGTTTGGGACTAATTTCAAATTTACCTTACATTATTTTAAAGGAAATACAGCTGGGAAATTAGTCCAAAACAATTTATTTGGGTTTACTTACTCATTTGTGAGGTCGGAAAAAATGTAAAAAAAAAGCAGCAGATTTATTGTCCGCCATTTTGTCTGTGAAACAACTAAATCGCCAAAAAGAAAATTTAAGATTTTAGAGTTCCTTTATAAATTTAATGTAAACTGAGCACCCACTTCCTGGCCAGTTAGCGGAAAAACGCGATATGTACTCGATTGAAGTTTCCTATTTTGGCGGGAGGGGTGTTTTTTTTTACTTATTCATTTTTTTTTTCTAACTTATTCATTTTTTTTTTAACTTAAAAGTAAATCAAACATGAAAAGATGACATGAAAGATTACGAATTCAGTAAAGTTAAAGTAACACAAAATCAATAATTCAAAATAATTAATTAATAGAACATTTATTAAAATAAATTGAAATGTGTATTTTTTAATTGTTTTCTTTTTGAATAATTTGATAAAAGTTGTTCTTATTTCCGAAAAAATTCAATTTTTCTTGATTTTTTTTTTGTTTTTTGTTTTTTGTTTAAAGTAAATCATTTACATGAAAAGGAGTAAAGTAGACACACTGTATCCACGGAGATGAAAAAATAAGATGTTGCTATTTGAAATCAAATTTTTCATCTGCCGAAGTATTTTATAGTCAAATATGTCGTCTGGTTCTGTTTACTTTTTAAAACTGTCACGTGACTTAAATTAACCAATCAAACGATGATCCTTTGAAAATATGTCGTCTGCCCAATACATTTTAGGCTCGGTTGAACAAAAAACTTAAATCTGTTAAAAAACGAACCGCACAAACTTTTATTTTCACTCAGCGTTTTTTATTAAAATGAAATATGGCCATTTAAAAAAATAATTCTAAAAGCTTTACTATCAAAAAGTGTTTATCCTTTTTTTGTTTGTTTATGTTAAACCGAGTATGATGATACAAGTCTCAAATTAATATGAATTAGAAAACAAAATATCATTTCTGGAGTGGTCATCCGTATATGATAGAAAGCGGCTGATGTCACGAATGACCAAAATAATTAACTGCCCTAAAAAGTTCGAAATGCCCGCAAGTAGGGGATCATTTTACATTAAATTTATATACGAAACTGATCCCCTACTCTAAAACATATTTTTTTCTTCTTTCCGCTAAGTCTTTTGGGGTGTTCACACATAATCACCTAAAAAAGTAGAATCTCGTTTCGGGGGAAGGGGGGGGGGGGTAATCAACAAGTTTACCAAATCATTACTATATTTTTCCGGCCTCAGTTTCTGTTTCATTTTTGTGGGGAATTTTATCTCCGAAAGAAAGTTCCGTTCAAACCAAACGGAAAAAAACACCCAGTTTATACTGAATACTCGGAAGTGTACATCTTCGGTTGGGACGACAGTTTTCGAGGAAAAGATATAGGAGTGAATCTTACTGTGAATTACAAATCTCTCTCTCTCTCTCTCTCTCTCTCTCTCTCTCTCTCTCTCTCTCTCTCTCTCTCTCTCTCTCTCTCTCTCTCCCTTTCTCTTTCTCTCTCTCATAATTTGGGTACTTGTTCTGATAGACGCAGTAATGAAATATGGGACGTAAGTTTAGCTAAAGGGCTGCGTCCAATTCATTATCGGTAGAAAATATCGTGTACGGATGGCCAAAATGACACAACTTTTTTGTATTTTAGTTTTTTTCATTTATTATAAAAAAAGTATTTCACAAGATTTTTTGTATTTTAGTTTTTTCATTTATTATAAAAAAAGTATTTTACAGGATTTTTTGCATTTTACTTTTTCCATTTATTATTAAAAAAAAGGGCAGATGCGAAGAACACGGAGGAACTCTGGCTTGAGTTGAAGAAAGTGTCTACGGATGCCTGAAAGTGATACAATTTTTCTAATTTTTTATTCATATTAATTTCAGACTTTTCGTTTTTTTCATATTAATTTCAGTCTTTTCTTTCATCATATTCTAATAATTAACATAATATAGACCATTTGGAAAATAATTTATTTGATTGTTTTCAAAACCTTTTTTAAATTTCCATTGAAGAAAATAACAAAATAGAATAATCTTGTTTTTTTTTTTTTCAAGAAATAACGGAATGTGTTTTTTTTATTTAATGTTTTTTCTTTTAATATTTAGTGAAAATAATGTTTTTTGGGGAGGGTTAGGGTTAGGGCATGGGTTAGGGCATTTCCATTTCTAAGAAAAAAGTTTGATTCCGGAAGTTACTCCATTTCCAAGAAAAAGGGTTTTCACTATTATTACAAAAAAATGTTTTGAAAACAATCAAATAAAAACAAATAAATTATTTTTCAAATAGTCTGTATTATGTTAATTATTAGATTATGCTGAAAGAAAAGTCTGAAATTAATATGACAAAAAGGAAAGTCTGAAATTAATATGAAAAAAAGAAAAGTCTGAAATTAATATGAATTAAAAAAATTGTTGTATCACTTTCAGGCATCCGTAGACAATTTCTTCAACCCTTTTCCATCGGAAGCCAGCGTTCATACCTGTTATGAGCATCTGCCTTTTCATTTATTATAAAAAAAAGTATTTCACAGGATTTTTTTGCATTTTACTTTTTTCATTTATTATAAAAAGAGTATTTCACAAGATTTTTTTTGTATTTTATTTTTTTCATTTATTATAAAAAAGTATTTCACAAGATTTTTTCCCAGAATAGGACTTAGGTAAACTGAAATGAAACTAATATTAGTAATTTTCCCAGAATAATATTCTAATAATGACTACTGCTCTTAAAATGTGGCGAACATGTATCATAAATGAAGTATATGACAATGATTTCATACGAACTGAAGACACATCATTACTCCAACTTGACAGAAACCTGGCTGACAAATTGGAAACGATTGAATGGCTTGCAAAGCGTCATTTGTTAGCAAATGCTTGTAGTTGTACAATCTGTCATGTAAGTTGTTCGGTGACACAGTATTTGAGATCCAGTGATGGCTGGAGATAGGGTTGTCTGGGTATCTTTCAGAATGATCAGTACGCTGAAAACGCTCAAAAAAACAAATATACAACAAATAAAAGTAACTGTCGTCGATAAAAGTTAATTTAAAACTGACCTGTGATATTTGTTTGTATTTTTAAACCGTTCCAACTGCTATTTAGTAGAAATCAATAGTTTTATCACGCGAACTTGCAAAAAAAAAAAAAAAATGGCGCTTGCTCGTAAGACGCCATATTGTCTAAAGAAAACGAGTAAAAAATGAACAAGAAATTTTTTTTACATCTAATAAAACCCCATTTATAGTACGTAAAAATACAAACAAATATCATAGGTAAGTAGACAAATATCTCTTCTCGACGTAGGTTAAACTCACTTGTTGCATATTTATTTTTATAACCCCGTTCTCGTTAGTTTTTTAGACCCCGTCCGCGACTGTACTGATCATTCTGAAAGATACCCGGTTGTCTAAAAGACAATTTTCAACTTTCAATACGGAAAAACACTTCTTTTTTTTTTTAGAAAAGCAACCTCCCGTCATTAACAACAATTGTTTTGGTGATTTATCTGTGGAGTAAAAATTTCCCGCCAAAAACATTATGGAAAAAAACTGGTTTGAGCCACGTAACCGTCATCGATTGATGCAATTTTTTGAGGGAGGCATGCACGCAATTTCTGGACAGAACCCCCAGATGATGGAACTCCGACTGAAGTGGTAATAGATGAAAGCGAGTTCTATCATCGGAAATACCATAGAGGACATTGGCGAAGAAAACATTGGGTGTTTGGCGTGGTCGAGAACCAATCGGGGTTGCTGGAGGGAAGTGGCCGGTCTTTTCCAGACCGGCCACTTCCCTCCAGGGAGACTTTTGTTCCCATAATCAGAAAGTTGATACTGCCTGGCAGTAGAATAATTAGCGATGATTGATCTACATATGCCAATTTATCACAGGTAGACAGTGGCGTATACAACAACGATGTAGTGGTCTATGAAAGAAATTTCATGAAACCTAGCTCATATTTGTCAGAATTTATTTGGAGAGGCCGAGTCGGCCAGAACAAATTCAGCAAAATTCTCTGTTGCATTAATTTTATTTATTCTTTCTAAAAAAAACTTTACTTAAAACTTCGTTTAGTTCTTGTGAAATGGTTTATTTTTATCAGTAACTACAAATTACTTATTAAAACATTTCGGTCAGAAAGAAATGCACCGTGATGTTGTGTTGGATTATTTTTTAATTTAATGTGTAATGCTAGTTTCATAAGTAATACAAAATACAAAACAATCGGCACTTGTATATATCGGGTACACGAGTCGAAATTTATTTTAGAAGAGTTCCAATGGTGTAAGGGGCAGATAACTGTCTTTTTTTAGTACGCAATTTCTCCGAAAATGGAAAATATCCATTTTTTAAATAAGAAGTCATGCAAATTCAGTATTTGAGAAAATCAACAGTATATTGATAGAACATTTATTGAAGAAAATAGAATTTGGGAAAATCAACAGCATATTTTTTCATTTCAAAACCAACAAAACGAACAGTCCTCTTGTTTGGATTAACAGATTTTTGATTTTTTTTATAGTTTAAAATATTAAATTATCGCAGAAATTAACATTTGTGAAAATCAACAGTATATTGATAGAACATTTATTGAAGAAAATAGAATTTGGGAAAATCAACAGTATATTTTTTCATTTCAAAACGAACAGCCATCGATTTTGGTTTAAAACATTTTTGATTTTTTTTTTATAGTTTAAAAAATAAAATTTTTTTTTTTTTTTTTTCTTCTCTCGATTTTGTTTTTTTAAACGGGATAGAATTCAGAAATTTGTTCAAAAAGACTCTGTAGGGGTGTTGCAGAAAATTTCTGCCGCCACATAAATTCTGATAAATAGGATAAGCCACCACTTTTTGTTGAGTACTTGTTAAATATAATAATTTGCGCATATTCAAGGCAAGAAATTATGTACTTAAAAAAAAGAGAGTTGTCTGCCCCTTCTTACACCATTGGAACTCTTCTCGTGTACCTGATCTATACAAGTGCCTAAAAAATTGTTTTTAAAAGATACAAACAATTCTTGTGAAATACTTGAAATGGAAAAAATAAAATACAAAATAATCTTGTGAAACAGCAATGCAGACTTTTACAACAAGTCTCAAATTAATACAGAATAAAAAAAAAAGTTGTTGTGTCATTTTGGCCATCCATACACAATATTTTCTACCGATAATGAATTGGACGCAACTTTTACGAAACGCAAGAAAATTTCATATTCTATCGATCTGCATAGCTTTTCAGTTTTGGAACTTTTCTTAAGCGTTTGTTTTTTCAGATTTTGTAGAGTCACTTTTACTTAGACAAGCCAGCGTGGTTTCTGTTATGGCCGCCGTGTGGGTGGGGGGGTGGGGGTGGAAATGGTCAAATATTTAATTTTCGACCGATTGGTGACAGTTATTAGTTGTATTTTTGTTTCATTTTCGATTTTTCAGTTGTTAAACAACCAACCTTCACATCAAATAAAGAAAGGACGCCATCTGAACAAACTGAGAGACAGACAGGTCAGCGCCTATCGCCGCGGGCGATTTTCAACAATTTTGTCGTGGTTAAGACATATTGTTAGCAACCGGTTGCCTCGAGTCCAAAGCCAGTACTGATTTAAAATCTGAGTGTTCTTTGTCGCATTTGTCCCGCGTGATCTCATCTGCATATCACATTGAGTCTGGCCCTCTCTGACCCTACCTCATCAAATCTCACTCTGGTGTCAGATCACTCCAGAATACACTCTGAGAACTTTATTGTTTCACGCATGGCAAGGTCACTGTGACCGTACTCATTCACATGTGCTGAAATCTATACTAGCAGATCTACCACCCATTATGTAAGAGTAAGAAGGGAGGAAGTCCAAAGAGTAGTCAGGAACTGTAACAAATGTCAATCGATCAACCCTGAATCGAGTGTACATGATCCTGTTGAGATTAGGACTACAGACAATTGGTTAGCTATTGATATAATGCATTATCGTGGAGAGGTATACTTGCCGATGATTGATTGTAGATCTGGTTGACTGGTGATATGGAGTATATTACATGGTGATAGACAATGGAATAGAACTCCTCCAAATAATGTATAAAAAATGAAACATAAGAACATACTACAGGGCTGCATAAACAACAATAAGAAATGGAATAGTGAAGTGAGACCATTGAACTGTGACAAGAATATCACCAGAAGCAACAACATTTTGGTACAGAATGGTACCTACGGTCGCACAGTGGAAGGAGCCAGTATAAAAACAGGACAACTTTTACTTATAAGTGCAGGTATCCCAGAGAGGCATCAGCAAATAACAATGAGGAATGGCAGGTGGTAATCTGAATTTGGGAAAAGTTTTGGGTGAAGCCACCCAACACAACTCAATGGGGTAGAGGAGTGGTAACTGAAATGCTTTGCCAAACAACCTGATAGTTGACAAAATGCTGTGACATGTTTTGGATTTGAGGCTGGTCCACTCGGTTAATTAAGAAAAAAAGCACTGAGAATAAAAAAGATAGAAATGAAACAGTGGTGACGCAAAGACCTCAAAGAGAGTGGCATGCTCCACTCTGGATGATTGACTGTCATGTAAAATTATCTTTATGATCAGGAGAGTGTGTGATTTAAATGAATAAAAATAAAATGGACTGAAACTTACTTACTTCTCGTGGAAGAAACTCTCATGATGAAAATAGACTTCTTTTGTGAAGAATCTATTAAGAGAGGTTGAAGTGGGTTGGGGAAGTGACGAATTATGGAAAGAAACGAGAGAATATAAACCCAATGAAAAAAAAACGTTTTGTTTTGTTTTTTTTGTATTTTTTTTAGCAAAGATTGGCGATTTTTTATTCTTTTTAGTAATGAGTCCTCATTTATCAAGGCTAAAAGCCACTCGAGGATAAGGGTTAATGAGCTGGATGTATTGTCAGTTGATTGATGAAGAATATTATGAGAAAACCGAAAATGATGAATGGAATGAACAAAATTTGATTGACGATAGTGTTATGACCTTGAAAGGCCTATAATAAATAAGACAACACGGTGGTATAATTACAAAAGTGTGTCCTTACTCTTTGGCCACTCACATACTATTTTCTCCAAATTCTAATGTGTACTATATGAATGTACTTAATTCTGTGTTTGACTTAAATGTGTTTAATTATTGATATATACTGTCTTATTGCCTGTCTATTGATTTCTCACTGAAGAAATTCTTGAAATCCCATGCTGGCCTGAAGTTTTGGCTGTCTTTCTCTTATTTCTTTTATTTGTACTTACTTATGAGAGGGAAACTTATCTTCAACTTTCTGTTCCCTCTGGAGTATACAGTGAACTTATTCTATCTACATATATACATATTTATATATATATATATATATATATATATATATATATATATATTGAAGTCCTTTTTTTTATCTGCGGGGCCTCGGAAATACCCAACTAGTACACGGGCGCAGGCTATTTTTCTCCTCTCGGTGTGTTGGACCCGTAAGACCGTGTCGGGCCATCCATCTAAGAGAAGGAAATATCTGACAATAAAACCTTGTTACCAACTATTTACGCCGTGACAGCAAACCGTTGGAGAAGGAGGCCTCCTTAGTCCTGATCGACAACCTTCCTAGAGTTGGAATCTCGAACAAAATATCCGGTTTGCAAACCTACAATTGCTTAAGGAGTAGATAGATTCTGCCTATCGCCAGCCCTTGCACTCCTTCTTTGTAGCCACACACAGAGGTGCCAGCGCTGGGATGCCTCAAAAACACTCAGTGCCTAGCCTTGTTTCCTTACTAGGACAATGAACACCGTTTCTCTTTCTCTCTATTTGGGCAACTTGGGGAAAGTTTTTTCATCACTAAGTCTTACATGATCAGTCTGGGTCTCTCTTGTTCTGATAGGTTGAGGGTACAGGTTAGACAGCTTGTCTGGCTGCTGTTTCCGACTGACAGGAGAGGAGCCCAAACTCTTGGGTAGCGCTAAGAACGGCTGCTCCATCATCAGTTGCATAATACCGTGGGTAGTTGTATGTGCCATGTCGCGCATGGAAAGGGACCCTGCAATTATCTCCGGTGGGCTTTACCGAGGCAACAACCCCCATGGACCAGGTCGTGACTAATAGACTGGTTGTGTGAGCTTATTGGCACCAAACAAGCACCCACCTTGCCCAACCGACTCTATAACAAAACAAACATGTCATTACAAAAAATCAAATCAAACCTAAACCAGACACCCAACAAAAAACACTTTCGCCTCCACTCTTGAGGCCTGCATTCACAAGTATCCGGGACTTAGAACCAACATCAACAACGTAGAAACCTTTCTCCTGACAAACTCCCCGGATATCCTAGCACTCAGTGAAACAAACCTTCAACCCTCAATCTCTTCTCACCACTTTGACATGACTGACTACCTCCCACTCTACCGTAAAGACTCTGACAAACATATGCACAGGTTAGGAGTTTATGTTTGGAACACCCTCCCCCTGACTAGAGAATATAGGTTAGAATCGGATGACCAAGACTACATGTGCTTTAGATTGACTTTACATCACAGCATCAGTTACTTATATTTCTTATACCGTTCCCCTTCGACCCAGGACTGTACCCTGCTAAACTCTGTCTCTGAAAGCATAGATAGAGCACTCTTAATTGACTCGAATGCCCAGATACATGTATTTGGGGATTTTAATGCACACCACCGTGACTGGTTGGGATTCTCCAGTCTTACTGACGCAGCCGGCAACTCTACGTATAATTTCTCCTTAGCTCACTCCCTCTCTCAGACTGTTGATTTCCCGACCCACATCCCCGATCGAGTAGACCAGCAAGCCTCACTTCTAGACATTTTCTTGACCTCAATGTCCGAGGCTTGTGTGACAAAAGCTCATAGCCCACTCAGGAATGCTGATCACATTGTGCTAATGATTCATATCACTCTAAAAAGTCGTCCAAAAGCTGATGAGCCATTGCTCAAAATAACGAGATACTATGAGCAGGCTGATTTTGAGTCAATTAGAGATCACATCAGCGACGCCCCATGGAGGAAAACCTTCTCACTCCCTGCTGACCAGTGTGCAAATGAGTTAACTGAATGGGTCAAAGCAAGCATTGAAGCCTATGTCCCCATGCGAAAATTATTTAGCAAGCCCCACTCTCCCCAATGGTTCATCTCGGAATGTGCAGCTGCCATTGCTGAGAGGCAGCATGCATTCTGTAAATTTGGCCGCCATAAGTCAGCTACTAATAGACAGAAATTTATAGAGTCAAGAAATAATTTTACGGCAGTGATAGGTGAAGCAAAGAGAAGGTATACTGAGTTAACAAAAAACGCATTCAGTCACAAAAACTAGGTACTCGCGATTTCTGGAAAATCTACAATAGTGTGGTGAACAATGGCCAATCAACGATTCCCCCACTATCAAACCACAATGATGTCGTTTGCACAGCAACTGATAAGGCTGAACTACTTGCCCAGCATTTCGCCTCTAACTCCACTTTGGACTCAGAAACCTACCCCCTCCCCAAATTCCCATTGCGGACCGAAGCCACACTTGATAACCTGGTCATCACCCCATCCCAGGTCAGAGACATCATAATTAACCTTAACACCTCCAAAGTTTGTGAGCCTGATCTTATACCTGTAATAGTAATAAAGAAATGCTCGGACCAAGACAACAATAGGGACCCCAGTTCAGTAACAAAACAAGCGGGACATCTTTTGGAAGCACCGGCGTGTTGACCTCGCAATACACGTGGTCGTTATTTACAAAACAACTCGGGTTTTTTTTTTCTTTTAACATGTATACGCTTTTTTAAAAATCGGCTGACTTGTAATCTGTCGTTTTGCAATAAACAAAACAATTTATCTTTTTTTTTCGTTTTACTTTTATTTACTAAATAAAAAACAAATTTTAAACGCAATTCTATATTTCGTGTTGTGTATTTTAAGAAAAGGTGGATACTTTTTTTTCTTTTTGTAGGGCGGCGAGTAACTAGCGAAGTTTTATTTATTTGTTTATAATTGTTGCTTACAGAAAAAAAAGGAAAAAACTTCATAAATTTTAAATTGCTTCCATTTAGAAACTGATTTTTGAAGTATAACTTCGCCCTCGTGGGGAGGCAAAACGAAAGATTACAAATCAGCCGATTTTTAAAAAAGCGTATATATTTCATTTATTTATTAAAATAACTTGCGTAATCTTCCGTTTTGCCTCCTCGGGCTAGGAGCAAAGTGTAGTATGGAAAAATCCTTCTAAACTGAGGTAAAATCCAGAGTGCTCCTTTTTATGTCTTAAAAGAAAACCGTAAATATTTTATTTGTTTATTTAGTAAATAAAAGGAAAAAAGAAAATGGACCCTACATTTTTAAAAATACATACCTCCCCCCCCCAAAAAAAAAAATATTAACATGTTAAAAGAAAAAATCACTGACCGCAGATAGGAATGATGAAGTGTAGTATCAAAATAGATACTACACTTTTGCCTCCCCATGAGGGCGAAGTTAGACTTCAAAAATCAGTTTCCAAACGGAAGCAATTTAAAATTTATGAAGTTTTTTCCTTTTTTTTTCTGTAAGCAACAATTATAAACAAATAAATAAAACTTTGCTAGTTACTCGCCTCCCTATGAAAAGAAAAAAAAGTATCCACTTTTTCTTAAAATACACAACACGAAATATAGAATTGCGTTTAAAATTTGTTTTTTATTTAGTAAATAAAAGTAAAACGAAACAAAATGATAAATTGTTTTGTTTATTGCAAAACGACAGATTACAAGTCAGCCGATTTTTAAAAAAGCGTATACATGTTAAAAGAAAAAAACCCGAGTTGTTTTGTAAATAACGACCACGTGTATTGCGAGGTCAATCGGAAATCGCCGGTGCTTCCAAAAGATGTCCCGCTTGTTTTGTTACTGAACTGGGGTCCCTATTGTTATCTTGCTCCAAATGCTCTGCTGAACTGGCCCCTGTCCTCTCTAAACTCTACAATAAATGCCTTGCTGAATCTTGCTTCCCTGATAGCTGGAAAATTGCCTCTGTGGTACCAGTCTACAAGAATTCTGGGAATAGAAGCGATCCTCAGAACTACCGCCCAGTCAGTCTACTCCCGATCTTTGCTAAAATCTTTGAATTCTTAATCAATCTGCTAAACTTCTTTCTGACCGCCAGTATGGATTTAGACAAGCACGATCTACTGCAGACATCCTAACGGTCATCTCATAACGCATGTATCATACACTCAGCAAGGCAGGTGAAGCTAGGGCAGGAGCGCTTGATATATCCAAAGCCTTTGACAAGGTATGGCATAAAGGGCTTCTCCTGAAAATATGCTCTTACAGTATTACTGGGTAATTACTTAATATAATTAGATCCTTCCTAATTCGGTTAGAAAGATCCAGGTTGTCCTCGATGGCCGTTCATCTAAGCAACATGACATATATGCTGGTGTACCCCAGGGATCCCTCCTTGGACCTTTATTATTCCTGATCTTCATAAACGATCTCCCTGATGACATAGTGTCTGAAATTGGTTTATTTGCTGACGACACCACGCTTTACTCTCGTCATGTTGGCAAAACGGACGCGATCATATCCGAGGCAATGGCTGAATCCTTAGAAAATGACCTCCAGACTGTAGTGGGTTGGGGTCATAAATAGTTGGTAACTTTTAATGCCGCAAAGACAAAGCTCCTTTCCTTCAATAACTACAAGAAACCTCTCCAACCACCGATTGTCATGGCAAATAACACCCTACCTGACAGTTCACCATTCAAACTCCTCGGCCTAACCTTCACAGGTAACATGAATTGGAACAAATACATTGAAGACATTGCCAAGACTGCAGCAAAAAAGGTGGGCTCCATCTACCGTGCTAGTAAACTTCTCACACCTGACATTATCGTATATCTCTACAAAGCCACCATCCGCCCATGCATGGAGTATTGTTGCCACATCTGGGCTGGTGCATCATCTACTAATCTCTCCCTCCTTGACAAGGTCCAAAAAAGAGTCTCCAACGTAATAGGTCCCTCACTGTCAACCAAGCTCCAGCCCCTGTCCCATTGCCGCAATGTAGCATCCTTGTGCTTGTTTTACAAATACTTCAATGGATTATGCTCCGATGAACTGGCTACTCTGGTGCCCCCTCAACGTAAATTCACTAGACCAACTGAACAATCAACTAAATTCCATCCATTTACTGTGGAGGTTCCCAGATGCCAGAGATCCTTCTACTCCAATAGCTTCTTTCCTCGTCCTGCTGGCCTCTGGAACTCCCTCCCTGCCCTCTGTTTTCCTGACGGTACTGACATGCAGAAATTTAAAACTAATGTAAACAGACATTTCGCTGCGCAGCTCCCAATTTAGGTTGACCCCCCCCCCCTCCAAAAAAAAAACCTTCACCCTTTTTCTCAGTAGCCCTTTACGTCTACAGTGGTGGTCTGCTGTGTTGTTGGGGTGAACTATGTTAAAAAAATAATAATTTGTTAGGACAACTAACGAAAACGAGTTACGTCCCTTGAACCAATTCGGGAGTTAAGAGTTATCATCCTTGGAAATGGAGTCCTGTCCAGAGAGAAGATAAACACAGATCACGGCTTTCAGACTGTTAAGATGTCAATCGCGTTCAGCGGCAAATTAACTCATTAATTCATTCTGTGTTCAGTTTTAATAAATCTGTTAAACGTTTATCTTGATAGTTCATCCATTTTATTTACAAGTTATTATTTATTATAACCTAAATTACGAGGTTATAAAAATTTTAAGTACAGAATAGTATTTTACATGAAAACTGCCCCAAGACTTCACCATAATCTCATCTGTACATAGTGTCTGGAAGAGTTCATATATTTACGAAATAGGGTAGATTTGATCACACCATAACAGATAGTAAGGAAGTAAGAAGATTAATGGTAGTTAAGAGAAAGAAGAATGATAGTTGGGAGAGAGGTTTGGTTTTGTTTGTTTTACAGCATATCAACTAACAATCTATGGGTTATTTAAAGCCGAATAAAGTTGTCAAATATAATTCTAGGTTTGATAATTATTTATATTTCTAGAATACATTGGTCTTAGAATACATTTGTCTTAGAATACATTGGTCCTAGAATACATTTGTCTTAGAATACATTGGTCTTAGAATACATTGGTCTTAGAATTCATTTGTCTTAGAATACATTGCTTTTAGAAAACATCAATTTTTTAGAAACCCCACATTGCCCTTAGATAACCAGAATACATTGCCCTTAGAATGCATTGCTCTTAAATAACCAGGATAAATTGCTCTTAGATAACCAGGATACATTGCTCTCAGAATACATTGCTCTCAGAATACATTGCTCTTTGTTCTCAATGTGATTGACCCTCAGCAACCGCCTTCTATTATCTATTTGGGGAGAAAAATAAAAAAGGAGAAATAAGGTTTCGCTGTTTTTAAAATTCAGATAGAATAATACAGTTGGGATGAACTTATAGATACTAGGGCATGACGTGACAAGCCAATTGATCGAGTTGTGCCTCTCTGACATCCCGTCAAGCCAAAGTAAAGGCCGATGTGGACGAATTCTTAGCCACCAAGATCCCGTCCTACAACATCAAGAGTCACCACCCACAGCCAACAGGTGGCCCCGTTTTCAGAGGATGGGAGAGTACCCCTCTGCATAGGGTTGCAGGCGGCGAATTCATGTCCCTGGCAAGTTGGGAAAGAGAGATTAAGATACATCTTACAATATTTTGCTTACTTATGATGATGCTTTCAATATAAGATATTTATTTGAAATATTTAAAGATCTATAGGGAAGTGATTCTGGTGGTGCACCAGTTATGAGCACCACTGATTGTTTCCTCTTGATTGTGGCCAAAAGAGACCAGAGAGTATTAAGAACACCACCGCTGTCGGTTCCTAGAAAATGAAGAATCTAGGTTCCCCCACCCATTAATAAATGTTCTTATCTTAAAGATAGAAGAAAAACTAAATATCTTATATTGTTTTGTATAATGTACGTTGCTTGTCTTTCATAATTGTCAACTGTAATAAATGTGTTAACCATACTTTGAGTCTTAGCATTTCATTCTAATGATGGATATGTTTAGAATATATGTTTAATACATGAGCTGTGAATTAAAATAACGTATATTCTAACAGGGCTTAAGATTTAAGATATTTATACAGCCTGTGTACCAGACTTTGCATCATGGATTGACTTGTGGTTAAAAAAGAGTAAGAAAAATTTATATATATATATATATATATATATATATATATATATATATATATAATAAAAATCAGACACAATAAAAGTTCAACCAATCCGACTGTTGTTCTTGTATGAGACTGATTCAGGTATTAGTAAAAGTTCTTGTCGGCAGTATGGCTTGGGGAGTATGCGTGAAGTCTGGGTTCAGGATGCAAGTTTGAGACACTTGGTGGCAGTGGGTCTGGGCTTAGTCTGACTCTCTCATTGTCTCGCTAACTCACTCTAACTCTGCCTGTCAGGCCTCTTGAAGGCCTGCTTATATGGACACCGGCTTTACCCTTAACCCCACACATCTATGGTGTCCTGATCCTGACCTAGCCCTCTTTTTCTGTCCATCAATGCTGATGTGGCTTCGGCAACTCCACCTCTGATCTCAATCAAGCAGAATTAAATTTAAAGGGTTTTTATTTCCATCTACCTTTGGTCGAAACAGAATTAAATTAAGTGCTTTTAATTATCTACTTTTCTCCTCCAGTCAATCATCAGGTGTGCCAAGCCAATCAATAGGATCGCCTCCATTTTGTTCATCTCAGCTACAAGTGGTTAGTTCCTGAAGATGGCTGTTCCGTTCTGTCAAGTAGCCAAAACGACTTTTAATTAATCTCATTTCCACTAACTCTGTTGTTTTCAAGTTGGCCAGTTTAATCAAATCCCAACCATCGACTTTTTCGAGTTCCAGTGGTTAATTCATGAAGTAGTGACTCCATCCGCCATCCAAACAGGAATTTCATTAATGGCATTTAAGCTTTCCTAAGGTACCATGAACACAGGATACAGGAAACACATATAACCTCTTTGTTTTCTCAATTCCATTCAAAGCCACCTGACACATGGTTCTATTTCTCTAAAAGCTGCAAACCCGAGATCAACAACATATGCAAGCAAGCCACTTGACACATAATTCCATTTCTCAAAAAAATAAGTTTCACGCCCGAAATCGACAATGTCACAATTGTTACCTCAAACTTAAGCACCCCCTTCTTTTTCTCTCTCTCTCTCTCTCTCTCTCTCTCTCTCTCTCTCTCTCTCTCTAAGTGAGCCAGGTACATGTATGTTTACTTTTATTATATTGATATTCATGCAAATTTAAAATAAAATTTCATTAAGCATTATTAATGCAAATCTTTATATTATTTCAGGTAAATATCTTGGAAACTTCTACAACTCGTGTTTGATATTCTGGAAACTTCTACAACCCGTGTTTGATATTCTAGAAACTTCTACAACTTGTGTTTGATATTCTAGAAACTTCTACAACTCGTGTTTGATATTCTGGAAACTTCTACAACTCGTGTTTGATATTCTGGAAACTTCTACAACTCGTGTTTGATATTCTGGAAACTTCTACAACTCGTGTTTGATATTCTGGAAACTTCTACAACCCGTGTTTGATATTCTGGAAACTTCTACAACTCGTGTTTGATATTCTGGAAACTTCTACAACCCGTGTTTGATATTCTGGAAACTTCTACAACTCGTGTTTGATATTCTGGAAACTTCTACAACTCGTGTTTGATATTCTGGAAACTTCTACAACTCGTGTTTGATATTCTGGAAACTTCTACAACTCGTGTTTGATATTCTGGAAACTTCTACAACTTGTGTTTGATATTCTGGAAACTTCTACAACTCGTGTTTGATATTCTGGAAACTTCTACAACTTGTGTTTGATATTCTGGAAACTTCTACAACTCTCCTCTTGTATTCTGAAACCTTCTAAAATGCATGTCTGATATCCTGGAAACTTCTACAATTTATTTTTTATATCTGGAAAACTTCTACAATTCAAGTCTGATATCCTTTAAGCTTCTACGGCTCGTTTGATATCTTGAAAGTTTCTAAAGCTCATGACTGATATCCTGGAAATTTATGAAAGTTGTGTTTAATATCATTTAATCTTCTACGATCATATCTGATATCTTGAAAGATTCTAAAACTAAAGTTAGAAATAAAAACATGAAGCGTCATTCAATTACAAACAAACATGTTCAAATTCCATCCAATCACCAACAAGAAGAACGGCATCAGCTTGCCTTCCAGATTGAAAGAAAACTGGAAAAAATGAGGAACCGGTGTGACGATGTTATCAAAGAGCACATGCTTAAAGTGGAACGTTTGAGAGAACAGTTTTTCAGTGGTTGTTTGAAAGACTGCAAGAATATGGAAATGTTTGTGAATAAAGAACAAGAACTCAATTGTCAACGAACGCAATTTAGCATACATTGTCAATACCTAGAATCAAGATTTAATAGCCTGAAATCGTTAAGCAAATTTAAAGAAATAGAGTCGGCCATTGACAAAGAATTTGCAATCGAATGCTTACGTCTTAGAATTGCACATCCAATCTATAGTCACCGTTTTGACATTGTGAAATCAGTGGAAAATTACCAGGTGACTATTGTTTTGGGAGAGACTGGATCGGGGAAAAGCACACAGTTAGTGCAGTATTTTGATGGAGCTGGCTTTAGTCAGCATGGTTTAATTGCCTGCACGCAACCGAGAAAGATAGCAGCACGTAGTGTAGCAAAATATGTTGCCTCCGAATTGGGCTCTACCCTAGGGCAAGAGGTCGGCTTTCGTGGAGGTTACAAGAAAATAATGAGCCAGCGCACTAGGATAATATTCATGAGTGATTACGAAATGTTTTGTGAATTTCAAAAAGACGGAAAACTTTCCGCATATTCTTGCCTAATTGTCGACGAAGTGCACGAGAGAAGTATTTATACGGACCTTCTGCTTGCAATGGTAAAGGCATGCCTTGGCCAGCGCCCAGAACTCAGGCTCATCGTCATGTCGGCCACTATTGATCCTGGCCTCTTTCAGGCTTATTTCCCTCACAGTAGCTTGATAAAAGTTCCTGGTCGTACGTATCCTGTTACTGTCATATGGAAAAAACCAACAGCTCCTGAAAGTGACTATGCAGATGATGCCATAAAGAAAGCTATTGAGGTCCATGAAAAAGAGAAAGAAGGAGATGTTCTTGTATTTTTACCAACTCCCAAGGAAACAGAAGTGTGCAGCAGCAAATTCAGCAGTTCCTTATCACGCAGAGATGATTATGTATGCATATCGTTACATGGGCGTTTAGATGGTGATGATCAGCAAAAAGTTTTTGAACCACCACCAAGAGGCAAAAGAAAAATTGTCTTTGCCACAAACTGTGCCGAGACCTCAATTACAATCCCCAATATAAAGTACGTAATCGACACAGGATATGCCAAAGAAGTCTTCTTTGATGAAGCCAGTAAGATAGACACTCTAGCTGTACGACTTATCAGTCGCAGTTCGGCTGATCAAAGAAAAGGGAGAGCCGGACGTACTTCTGAGGGAAAGTGCTTTCGTTTATATACAGAGAATGACTACAACAACATGCGTGTATCCACAAAGCCAGAGATTCTTCGGATCCATCCAGCAAAGGCAGCTCTAAAGCTTTTCCAAATGGGAGCCGATCCGTCACAGTTCGATTTCCTTGAAGCTCCCCCAGCCAAAACCTTGTCTGATACTGTTGATTACTTAACAAATATGGGAGCTATTTCAGACAAAAAGATCACACCCCTTGGTAATCAAATTGCAGAGCTGCCATTTGAGCCTCAAATGAGCCTTTTTGTTGTAAGTGCAATGCAACATGAGATGACATCGGAAGCCGTGAGCATAGCCTGCCTGAGTAGCTTCAGTGGTAATGTCTTCTTTCGAGGTAGAAACGAGGAAGAGATTGAAAATAACAGGAAACAGCATTTGCGCTTCCATGACAAGCACGGGGATATTATCTCCTTGCTACTGGTGCTTCAAGTCTATCTGGACCAAGCTAAAAATGCACAGAAAAACTGGTGCCTCAGCAATGCCATAAACGAAAAAACCCTCAAGTCGGTTTGCGAGAAGATGAAAGAAGTGTTTGACATACTGAGAGTTAAACTGAAATGTAATGTGAATTTTCCATCAAAGCTAATTTTCAACTCGGACTCCATTGCAAAAGTTCTCTTCAAGTGCTTTGAGGATAACACCTGCATTTACCTGGGCTATCCACGTGCAGGATATCTGGCTCTAAATCTGAACAAAGAAGTCTATATTCATCCGTCTTCATCTCTTCAAAGTCTTGGTTTGAATCCGAACTTGATTGTTTTTCAGAAGTTATTGTGTACGTCACGTGATTTTGCTTTTACTGTCCTCTCTGTCGAGGAAAGTTGGTCAGAGGATCTCAGCCCGTTTCTCCGGAAGAAGATTGCTGAAACTGAACCTCAAATAGTGAAAATCGTTGTGGACAGAGGTTTGGGAGAGAATTTTAGACGATGCCTGGTCGGGCTTAGATATACTGGCTTAAAGCAGATGGAAAAAGAAATCCGTCAAAAGGTGAATGATCAATCTGTTTTTGTGGACTTCTCTATGGGAAATTCTAAGTTAACAGTATATTCCAAAGAGAGTATTTCTGCCGAAGTGAAGCAATTAGTCAAGGAAAATATCTTGTGCCTTGTCAACAAACAGCAAGAGGAGATTAAAGAGATTAAAATCGATAACGATAATCTCGCACCTAAGGTTGTCATACAAAGCGGAGGTTGTATAAAAAACATTATCATGCCAAGTGAATCACGTACAGTGATTGTCAAAGATGTCCCAGAAACAACAGAAACTGAGACAGTTCAAAAGAAACTGGAAAAATTTGGGAAGATAGTATCTCTAAGAACCTTCAACTCCTCGGCCAATAATAATCGGTGGGGGTCCGTTACATTCGATACTGTAGACTCGGCAAAGCAATGCATAACATCAACTTCCTCAGATAATGATATCATTGCAGTTGCCTGCAAATCACATGTGAACAACTTTTCCCAGTGTTCTGCTGAGCTAACGTGGACACGAAGACCACTTAAGGGAATCGGGTTCATTGAGTTTACGAATGTTGAAGACTTTTTAAGTGTATCACGGAATCTATATTGTATAGAATACACTGTTAGAATTGACAAGAAAAGAGAAAACCAGCTCTTTCTGCCAAAAGTTTCAAAAGACACTACAGAAGAAAAAATTTATAAAAATTTCACAGAATCTTATACTTTAATTGGAGATATCCGGGTGAACTTGCCGCGAAAGGTGGTAAACTATTCCCCTAATGAAGAGGATCATGTTAAAAACAAAATAGAGCAACAATTGAAGAAGCATTTTCATTCATTCAATATAAAAATTAGAAATATCAAAGCAAAAGATTTTTATTATAACGCCTGGGTAGAATTTCCGAGCAACCAAGTTATCCCTTCAAACAACATGTATCTAATTTTGGGAGAAGACTCTATCAAATTTACTCCAAAGTTTAGCAGTCAGATTATCCTTATGCCAAAATTGCATGAGATTGTTAAAGACGAACTCACAGATCAAATTGATAAGATAAAAATTATGAAGGGAGATTCTCTTCAAATTGAAATAAAGAAACTACGCATTAATTACTGTTTAATTTTGAATAGTAATTCTGCGGAGGAACTAAACTGGGCTAAGAAGTACCTGAATGAGATCATCATGGGGGATAAAATAGAGATCGGGGTCAGTTCAGCCACTCGTGTGCTCTTCAGTCGAGAAGGCCGAATATTCCTTGAAGATTTGGAAAAACAAATGGCAGGCTCTTCTGTATTCCTTGATAATCGTCTCATGACTTTGACGTTGCAAGGTAGTGAGTCGGTTCGAACAAGACTCAAGTCAGAAGTAAATAATTTCATTGACCAGATGTTGACAACGGCAAGCAAGAAATTTAACCTTAATGACAATGGACGACCAAAAGGCCTCAAACGCGAGTTGATCTTACGTTACGGAGTGGATTTGGAGAAACTGAAAACTGAACTAAACCTTATTCAAATTCAACTGTATCGCAACACTATAGAAGCCCGGGGTTCTGAGGAAAACCTCCAGAAATTGGATAGTTTTTTATACGAGATTACAGGTTTGAGCTCCGAGATGGCTAACGATGAAATCGATTGTGTTGTCTGCTTTTGTCCCGTGAGATTGGAATCATTCTATCGAATTGAGTCTTGCGGCCATCCCTATTGTCTGGAGTGCTTCAAACAAATGGTACATTTGGCACTGAAAGAAAGAACCTTTCCATTGGAATGTTCTCAGGACGAATGCGATATGAAAATGTGTTGGAAAGATTTTGAAAGTGTTTGCAAAATGGCAGTGACTACGCAGAAGAAGCTAATTTTGAGTTCTCTTTCAAATTTTATGAGTAACAACTCTGATAAATATCGCTATTGCATCACACCCGACTGCTGTACTGTCTATCAAATCACGACCACTAGCGATCCGTACACTTGCTACCTGTGCCAAGTGACCATCTGTACGACATGTCACGTTGACTACCACTTTGGTCTTACCTGCAAAATGTCTGAAAGTGGTAAGAGCGCTGAGGAAGACGTTCAGAAGTGGATGCAAGAAGATCCTGAAAATCGTCGGAAATGTCCAAATTGCAATAAATTGATTGTAAAGGATGGTGGATGTCAGCACATCAATTGCACGTGTGGCATTCATATTTGCTGGTACTGTATGGATACCTTTAGGTCAAGCTCGGATTGTTACGGACATCTGGACAAAATCCATGGTAGTTTTGTGTGAAGAATGGGCACCATGGCAGTTTTAGAGATCCCTATTATTATTATTATGTGTACTCACTAAGAGTTCTCACACAGGTCATCACCAATGATTGCTCAGTGACAAAAACAGGTGTTGTTTCTTGGAGTCTGAGTGACAACAAGCCTCCCCAGATTTTCAGTACTCTCCACCTCTTTCGATAACCCTTGCAAATGAATTTGCGTTATCGCAACAGCCGTTTACCATTGATTTCTCACTGGCAACGACTATTATTTGGGTTATTATTATCATTATTATTTTCATTTTTCATTGTCTTGTCTTATGTTAGATGTTTTGTGAATGACTTCCAACTTCTCCTTTCTATTGACATTTCGCTTGTGCCACCGAGCGAAATAGCAACAGACATGAACTTGAGAAATGAATGCTATATAAGCATACACAAGATGTCTGATGCCACATACATTCAAACAGGGTGGAAGTAAATCCTCCATGTGTATAGCGTCAGGTGGAATTTTACAAAGACAGAGTTTTTTCCAAGAGTTTCGAACCTGCGAAACACATTACTGCAGAACTTCTTCCCTGCTGATTATAATTTGGTTTCCTTCAAATCCAATGTCAACAAATTCTTCTTTTACTTGAACAGAACTTCTTTCCTATGGCTTCCAACCTGTGGAACACATTACTGCAGAACTTCTTCCCTGCTGATTACAATTTGATCTTCTCCAAATCCAATGTTAACAAATTCTGTTTTTACTTGGACAGAACTTATTTCCTGTGGTTTCCAACCTGTAGAACACATTACTGCAGAACTTCTTCCCTGCTGATTACAATTTGGTTTCCTTCAAATCCAATGTCAACAAATTCTTCTTTTACTTGAACAGAACTTCTTTCCTATGGCTTCCAACCTGTGGAACACATTACTGCAGAACTTCTTCCCTGCTGATTACAATTTGATCTTCTCCAAATCCAATGTCAACAAATTCTTCTTTTACTTGAACAGAACTTCTTTCCTATGGCTTCCAACCTGTGGAACACATTACTGCAGAACTTCTTCCCTGCTGATTACAATTTGATCTTCTCCAAATCCAATGTTAACAAATTCTGTTTTTACTTGGACAGAACTTATTTCCTGTGGTTTCCAACCTGTAGAACACATTACTGCAGAACTTCTTCCCTGCTGATTACAATTTGGTTTCCTTCAAATCCAATGTCAACAAATTCTTCTTTTACTTGAACAGAACTTCTTTCCTATGGCTTCCAACCTGTGGAACACATTACTGCAGAACTTATTCCCTGCTGATTACAACTTGGACATCTTAAAATCCAATATCAACAAATTCTTGTCATGGACCGCCCTATATGTAATCAAATGCAGTTCATACCTTTGATCAATGTTAGTACGCTCATAGTATTCCTCAACTTTTCGGCTGGCAATCATTTCTGTCTCATTAATCCTTATCCTTGATTTGCTTTTGGCCTTAATAAATGGTGACCTCAATAGTAAGAAAAGGACTCTAAGCTTAAAAGATAATAGTACCCTATATATATATATATATATATATATATATATATATATATATATATAATAGCCCTGTATAATATACACATAATATATATACAGGGTGGGCCAAAATAAGGGTCCTATCTTTAAATTTGAATAACTTGAATTTGAATAACTTCCACAAAATAAAAGTTAAACTCACCAAACTTTATGTGTGTGTAGACTGACCCTTCCGAGATTTTTTGAAATAAACAAAACAAATTTTAGCCGAAAAACACTTCTTAAAACTTACAAAAACTAAAGTATTGTTTTTTACACTGTTTTGAGTTTTTTAAGCAAAAATAATGTTTTCTAAATGAGGGTGCGTTCCTTAGGGCTAATACGGCTCATGCTTGCTTCGGAAGGGGTCCTTTACTTATTCTAAAAAAAAAATCAATAAATAAAAAAGTTATGAATTTTTAAAAATAGGACCCTTATTTTTGCCCACCCTGTATATATAATAGCCCTATATAATATACATATAATTTATATATATATATATAAAATAGCTTCATGCACTTGGAAGATGATGCCCCCTTTCCCGACATATAAAGTTTGCAAATTTCTTCTTTCTGGAGAAAACAAAGACATTTTATTTAAATATAATTTATTAAATGAAAAAAAAAATTGTTCAATCTACTTAAAATGTTTGCTTGATAATTTCAATTTAAGATGGAAACCAATATTTTATTCCATGTACTTTACTTTTATTTATATTTGAAAAATGTTCTCCTGTTTTTTTAACAGATCCTTTCTCCATATCATATTGATATTTAATATCCAGAGGGGGGGGGGTAAAAAAAAACCTACCTGTACAACTTGAAAGAATACAAAAACTGGGTGGATATGTTTAAGATAACAAAATCAACAGGGAGTGGGAAGGTAGCTTTTATTGAGAGATGATTGAGAAAATTATACTTATATTTAATATCGTAGGGGGGGGGGGATAAAATAAACTATTTGTAAAGGTTGAAAGCATTTTTTTTTTAACTGTATATGATTTTTTTTTGGGGGGGGTGGGGTCAAAATCCAAAATTTGGATGAATTTATCTTTAAAATATTTCATAAAGCTGTAGTGACAATTTTATAAAAATAAATATATAATTAAAAGTATAATTACTTTGTCCCAAAATTATTGCTTAAATAGCATAAAATGCTCCTTAAAAACAATTTAAAATAGTAAAATAAAACCTACATAAAATTTTATTTAAAAAACAACTTTATGATCCCAAGAATTTAAAAAAAATGTGCAAAGGATTTTTTTTAAAAATTGAACTTTAATTTTATTTTGGTAAAGTCTGATTTTTAATATCGATATAATTTCTGGTAAAATGCATCTTAATCGGTACCCCCCCCCCCCCAAAAAAAAAAAATCAACCTTGTCGGTTCATACTTTCCCCTCCCAAAGATATTAGTATGAATCTGATAGATAAAACTCGGCTTGCTTATTCCATAGTCTGTCACACCACTTAGCTGTTCCCATTCCTTACAATAAAACCCGGTCTTTTAAATAAATAAACTGTGAAATATATGCATCTCCTTTAATAGTTCCAGAGGAAGATATCTTATATAAATAGAGATTTTGTTCGTCTTTCCGTCCGTCCATCAATCACAATTTTCTTAAACATAATAAATGCATTGTGGAATTTGTCTCATTTCGAAATGAGATCTTAACTACTTTGAGAAATGGAGAATATTGCATTGATACAAAATAATAAATTCTCCACAAATAAAGCAGATGCAATGACCAGAAATCAAAACTGAAACTTAGAGATGTTCAGTTTGAGGTTCTACCAACTGAACTATTTGGACTTTCTTATAAATAGAGCTTAAAACATTACCATAACGAAATAGTTATAGCTTTAGCGTGATGTCATAAATTTATGATTTACGTCATGTTTCAAAACATGAATTCAAATCTAAGCGATAATAAAACTAAATTAATTAATGGGAAAACATTATCGTTGGAAATTATTTTAATGGTTCTAAACATTTTCTTCTTTTTGCTTAACTATATATTTGCATTAAAAACGATTTAATATTTTTATATGCTAACAAAAATATGTGACCGACGAAAGCATATTTTGCTAGTTTAAAAAAAACAATTAATAATACCAAACGTGGAAACATAATAATATCATTCGTCAATAAAAAAATTAAAAAAAAAAAACAGTTATACAATTTCATAATTTTTGTGTTTGTTCATAATCAAATTATTATAATATTCTTTCTACAAAAAGCATTGAATTCAACCAACAAATGCAGTGCAATTGGATTGCCTGCACCTTTTTCATGCAAGCCGGGAAAGATGTGGCCACCCACGAGCCGGAAAATGCCCAGGTCTGCTCTGATCTGATCTTACGCAACACATTTGTTTCTGTACATTGTAGAGTTTGAATTAGCTACTAGACACCATCCTCGAGTGTCTTCGGTCTCTCTTTAAAAGGATTTGTTGGTACAACCTGACATAAAAGCTTCTTTCCTCATGCTGCTGAACTCTGGAACTCCCTCTCTGCTCCCTGTTTTCCTGAAGGTACTGATATGCAAAAATTTAAAACTAATGTAAACAGACCTCTCGCTGCGCAGCTCCCAATTTAGGTTACCCCCCCCCCCCTCAAAAAAAAAAACAAAAACATTTCACCCTTTTTCTCAGTAGCCCCTTACGTCTACAGTTGCAGCCTGCCTTGTTTGGTGTGAACTTTATTAAAAAAAAAGAGAAAGAAAAAAAGTAAACCCTGACCAAATATTCAAAATAACATAGTATTTGAAGCCCAAATAAGATCTCCTCAACACAGCTATACACTGTAATGTTACCTCAAGTAACAGCACTTAGATGGATACTCCACCAGACTAGATGAATTCTTGTCGTGGAATCCGGTAAAACCAAGAAACCACAAGAAAGATATACTATAACATAGTTAACTGGTCAATTGGTGAGAGGAAAATTAATGTTCTTCCCTTCTTTACTTACTCAATGTTTAACAGGTAAAGGAGAACTTTAATGGAATATTCGAATATCTATGTATCTTATATAGAGATCAAATGTTAGCTTCAGGAAGAGGTCTCTTGATTTCTGAGAACTTCGACTGAAGTAAAATGAAACAAAATGTAGAGATAATACACCAAGTCTGCCTCGTTCTCTCAGTGGTTCCCCCTTTTTCCTTGATGCCATAAGCATGTGTTTATTTTGATCAATGTTTAATCCAGGTTTGCTCCCTGGCCCAACATTACCCACTATGTAAACTAGATGATAAATATTTCACTTGTTTAAATATTAGCTAAAATATATCTGCTCAGATAAGTCCGGTGTTATGTTGTAAAAAGGAACTGTTTCAGACAAAGGGTTGTGAAGAGGTCAAGAGATTGATCTTGCGGAATCATGAAGGCAGAAGTCAATGTGTTGCATAGCCGTCCTGGAATGGGCCGTGCCAGTTCTCGTTTAAACAACTGGTCATTTTTAACACCAAAAAGGAATATGTTGCATACCTTTAAATTCTCGTGCCTTCTCTTCTTCCTCGTCGCGTGGAGGTGTGTGTCGTCTAGTGGTTGAATTATTTCTTCTTTTTTGGGGCGTTGAACATCACCGTTCGCTGTGTCTGCAACAAATACTTTTATAACACAAATTCACGAGGCATCAATCTTTTACTTTGATTCTGTTTATTTCAGGCGTTATTTATCGTCGCCGCCGGAGACGTCTCACTAACGTCGAGGGAGACACCAAATTACTGCTTTATCGTAGTTATTTTCTAGATTAAGTCCTTAGCCATTAGAGGAGGGGGGGGAGGAAGAAATCTCTGCCTGTATTCTCTCAAGGAATTTAAATCCCCTATTTCATTTGAAGACTACATAGAGAAACACATCTGTTCGGCTCGCCTCCAAAACCCAGACTGGCAAAACTCTGTTTCCCACAGAAGAGCCGGTGACGTCACAGAGCCCCTTATGCGCAGGTGCATTCGTCACAGCCTGACTCCTTTGAACCCCCGACCTAAAAGGTCTCATCAAAATGGTGGCCTGTCACGTATGTGAGCTCCAACCGTGAGAACAGCCCTATTCTGCACTCGACTGTACGGGTCCACCCGCACTAAATAGCGCAAGCCAAACCAAACGACTTCCCACAGATACGTCCACCTCAAGATGCGTCCGTTCTCACAGGGCCATTATCCAACAAATGAAGTTAGCAGACATTCTGTTCTGTGGCTAATGTGATTTCTGAGAAGAAGAAGGATGAGTCTTTGTAGAGATAATGCACCAAGCCTGCCTTGTTATCTCAGTCGTTCCCTCTCTTTTCTTGATGTCCTAAACATGTGCTTATTTTGCTTAATGGTTAATCCAGCTTTGCTGCCAGGATCAAAGCTACCCACTATGGAAACTAGGTGATAAAGATTTCACAGGTTTTATTGGTGATTATATTTGCTAGTATAAATATTAGCTAAAATATATTTGCTCAAATAAATTTGGTGTTATGTTGTAAACAGGAAAGATTTCAGACAAGAGGTCACGAAGGAGTCAAGGGATTGCCCATGTGGAATCATGGGAGCCAGAAGCCAATGAAGTGGGTAGACATGATGTCATCTGTTCTGGGGTTGACAACATTTCTGAGAGTCTTTTTAGAGATAATGCACCTAGCCTGACTCATTGTCCCAGTGGTTCCCTCTCTTTTCTTGATGCTCTAAACATGTCCTTATTTTGCTTAATGGTGAAACCAGCCCTGATACTAGCTTAGAATCAAACTTTCTTGGCCTTTTGGCTAAGATGAAAGTGTAGTATCTATTCTGATGGATACTACACCCTATAGACCAGTATCGCCTTGGCCTTCGGGATTTGATTCCGTCGGGTTGTGGGTTTGTCCTGTGCAGTTCTAGGAGGTCCACCCTCCCAGTCTTTGCCTTCTCACCCTTTGAGAAGGGGTTAGTTTATTGCTAATCACCTGAGGCGCCCCTACCGGGGAATGCTGACGAGGCTGCCCAGGCAATTTTTAAAAGTCATAAGTGCTCTTCCTCTAGGGTGCTGACTTATCAAATCCCACTTTCCGACCTTGTGTCACATTTTACTTTGTGGGAGGTAGATAAATACCTGGAGAATCAGAATTATATCTTCAGCATTAAGGAAAGCATTGTCTAGATCCTGAGTGGTTTATTTGAAAGGAGTTAAAAACGTTTCTTAAATACTAGCAGGACCCGTGGAAATTCCACAGTTGTATCTTTCATCTGTTTTTTATTTGCTGCTGTGCTTAACAATATTTCATGTGGGCATTCAAACTCTCCTGAAAATGGAGTTTGAATGCCTACTAGACATCATCCTCGAGTGTCTTCAGTCTATCTGCACAGGGGGTAGTTAGGACACCCTGACATGCGGATACTTCACCCTACAAGTAAACCCTAGCCAAATATTCCAAACAACATAGTATTCTAACCCCAAATAAGATCCCCTTGGCATTACTATGCACTGGATACGAGTAATGGTGCACCTTCTCCAAGTGATACTAACTCAAGTAACAGCACTATGCTAGATACTCCACTAGACCAGATGAATTCTTGTCCTGGAATCTGTCAATACCAAAAAAAGACCACATATAACATAGTCAAGTGGTCAATTAGGGAAATGAAAATTATTATTATTTACTGTTTTACTTACTCAAGGTTTGCGAAGTAGAGAAGATCCTTAAATGAATATTCGGTTATTGATGTATCTCGTGGTGTGGCATAGAGCTGAGTCCTGCTTCCACACATGAGGCCTTCCCACAGCCACCCTCTCTAACAACGCTTGACAACAGTGGACAGCAACTCACTATAGCTATCTGAATTGAGTCTGAGTCCTTTTTCGAAGATGTGGGGCGGCATGATGTAGCTTTCTCTGAAAACACAATTTTTTACTTTCAATTTTATGGTGAATTTAGTTGTGCGCACAAAATCGGAATGTTTGCTCTGATCCTTCCTGCTAGCCACTTCTTCCACATCTCCATCGCTATTCTCCAACTCACATCTCACTGCGTCCAAGGTATTCAAGGAGCACTGAGCTACAGTTGCAGCTAAGTTTTCTGAATTTCTTAATCCAGTACGAATCATCACGATGCAGGTCACACTTTTGCAATATCCCGGTGCTTTTCAGTCGTCCATGGTCTCCGGCTCTCAAACCCACCAATAGTTTACGGAAACAGCTATCCTTTGCGCTTTACCGCTATTAAATATTTCAAATGTTTATTAAATGAAGAATATCAAAAAATTATTAAATTTATCTTGAACACTCTGTAGATAGAGTATTCCATATTTATGAAAACCTTTTGGAATTTTCAAATATTTATGAAACTCTATTTTCGTACCCCCCCCCTTTCTCTCTCTCTCCACCTATCTCTCCCAACCTCCCCTATCTCTCTCTCTCTCTCTCTCTCTCTCTCTCTCTCTCTCTCTCTATGTCATCTATTTGGAAATTTCAAAAGATTTTCATTACTATTTGGAAAGATAGGGATGGATAAAATGTTAAAAAAGAATCTCTTTCTCCTCCTCTTAGATCTCTTGGTTGATGAATGGCGTCACAAAACGATGACATCATACAGTGTGCACGGGGACAAACAATTAGCAAGGTCCACAGAGTTTTAGTAGTATATAGATAAAGAGCTTGATATGTGTACAAAACCAAGCGAGATTTGGGTTGTTTTTTTTTTGCACAAACAAAAAAATAAGCAACTTTATACATAAAATGTCATCGGAAATAAATTTCCAATATTAAAAGCATATAGTATGTGTTATTATTGTTCATCAGATTAATAACCAATGACCATTTAAAAATGTGTGTGAAAGGTGATAACGTACGTACGAACATGAAATGCCTTAGCATATTATTATATGGAGAGTATGTTTTATTATTGTTCCCGAGTGGTTGATCTTTATTCTCTCTCTCCATACATTCAGTGTATAATAGCTAAGGCTAGTAGTCATAGCCTCACTATAAGTATAAGCACGGTAGACGGTAGTCATATGAGGAAAAACTCAACGCTTCTTTTAACATTAAACAAATCTTTATTGGGTATCCTATACCGTTGGGGTATAGCTTAGAAAAAGGTAGGACTGGTGTCCGATGGAAGGAAACAAAGTTCTTTTACTGCCCGGGGACCGGTGCTCGGAAATCCAGTGGATGAGGGGGCAGGAGAGAGGTGAAGAAGAGTTCCTTCTAGGTTGACGGCCAGGGTCTCTCTGACGATCCGTTCAACAGGGGTGAAAATAGTCCGTAAGAGACTAACTGAAATCAATACGCCCTGTGAGCCGATTGGTTAGTTTAAGATCAACTTGCTCACAGTGGACGCATTAGAAATAGGTCCTATTTCAGACTGCTACAAGTGTTAGTGTATCATGGATATACTAATACATAACACATGTGTAAAAAAGTATTACCTCTCACTACGTATCACCGATAAATTCTTCTTGCCTTTTTTGGTCGTCCATCAATTGATGGTAAAACAGTCACTACGTTCTTTCTTAAGGCGTATTGTCTCTGCAGCACGCCAAACGTAATTTTTAAAATGAGGATTAATAATTTGGATTATTCGGACTATTCTCACAACGTTTCAGTCGATGTAACCTTCTTCAGGTGTGTCTCGTTGAACTCAGAAATCTTTATGTCGAACTCGGGAATGTGTACAGAGTTTCGAACTGAACCCTTTATTTAATGCACAGCGATAGATTGCTCTCGTTCTGTCAGCCGGTAGAAGTCTTAAGTAATTCGTAATTATATTTTTAGTATCGCCCGTACTGAGAATTGAACCATAAACTTCCAGAAGACTGTCATTTAGAACTGATTATCACTTAGCACTTTTAACCGTTGTGCCACGGGTCCATGGCTGACGAAACGACAGCAATCAGTTCGACAAGACACACATGAAGAAGGTCGGAGATTATATTGGCTGAAATGTTGTGAGAATAACATGCAAGATGAAAACAGTACTCCGAATAATCCAAACATTACTCATCTTCTTCTTCTTCTTCTTCTCCTTCTTTTCCTTCTTTTCTTGGGGCATCCATCAATTGATGATGAAACAATCATTATGTTCTTTCTTAAGGCGTATTGTCTCCAAACCTGTACATGGTACTCCAAGCAGTTATGCATTTCCCATTGTTAAATATATAGATGATCATCTGCAAAGCCACGCTGTTCTCAGAACTGGATCATCAATTTGTCTATGAGTGCAACTAGAACTACTGCTACTCGTGGAATTGCAGGATTTGTGGTCAAGGTTTACTCCTCTAGATCCGCCGTGTTCTATCTATGCCCATGCATATTAACAGGGTAACCCGCAAGATATATGTGACTCCTCACCACCGATGGACGGTCATTCATTATGGAGAGGCTATATTTTGCGCATCACATAGTGTTGGGATTCATAGAGACCAGTCGAGGACATCCCTAGAGGATAACGCGGAGATGTACGACCCCTGTGCAAACCCTTTATACTTTCAATAATACACACTATAACCCATATGCAAAAATGTATTTTTCTGTGTGTTTCCCTTTCTGAATCAACTCTACGATTTTTCTGCTGGTTCTTAGAGTTATATTTAGCTGTGTGGATTTACATGTTCATCAAAAACAACTGAATAATTCAATTGCAACCATAGAAACAGGTACGTACTAATCTACTAACAAACATACATGCATACCGATTACTCTCTTTTGCAACTGCATCCAAGCACACACGCATACATCTAATGTCTGATTGTATATACAACACAACAAACTTGCATATAGTGCATCGTACTCCACAAGTCAGAGCAGTTATGCGTTTCTATTGTCAAATATATATGATCATCTTCGAAGCCATGTTTTTTCAAAAGCAGGCCATCAGTTTGTTGATGAGTACAAATGGAACTACTGCTATCCATGAAATCGCAAGATTTGTGGTCAAGGTTTGCTCCTCTAAATCCGCCGTATTCTGCTATACCCATGCATATTAACAGGGTAATGTCGAGAAGGATGTGACTCCTCGTCAAGCTGACAGACAGGCCTGACCCTCTTATAGAGGACTAATCAAAGGTTTGTTAAAAATAAATCAGATGACGATAATTGTAAAATTAATACTTATTTTATAGCCAGTGTATTATTTACCTCCCTTACAGGAGGTTAGCCACAAGGCTAGTTTTATCTTACTCCCACAAAGTAAGATGTGACCCAAGGTCGGGTCGAGAAAGTGGGACTTGAAAAGCCAGCGCCTGAGAAGGTGAGCACTCTGGCCATTAAAAATTGCCTGGGCAGCCCCGTCGGCATTCCCCAGTAAGGGCGCCTCAGGCAGTAAGCAATAAACTTACTCCTCCCCAAAAAGGGGAGACGAAGCCTGGGAGGGTGGACCTCCTAGAACTGCACAGGACAGACCCATAGACCGGCGTAAATAAAGCCCCGAAGGCGAAGACAATACCAGTCTATGGGATGCAGTATCCATCGGAACAGATACTACACTGTGATCCCAACCAAAAGGCCAAGCCCCCGGCTGAACTTTTATAGCTAGTGTAATTAAAATCCTGCCTTCATGTAAAAATTGGAGATTTTGGTTACACCGGCTATATAGAGAGTAGAAAGGGGACCTTGAGTTTATAGGAGCCTATCTTAGTATGGCTCTGTAAGAAAAACTCCTGATCTATTTCTTCTGTATTTACACGCAATCTCTTGCATAGTAATAAGTTGTGATTCGGTTTGCTAAAACAGGCATATACAAACTCGCATAGAAATACACCGGTCAATTCAAACACTTCTGCGTGTGCACAGCTTTTCTTAGTTTTCAACCAACTATTTTGCGGGCAATTATAATTATTCAGTTTCTGTCGAGATGTAGACACAACAAGACATTGAATCCCTGGCTCATCTCTCAGAGACGAGTTCAAAAGGCGGGAATAAACCTAAGACCTGGAGTTAGTTGCATTTCTACTCGGTTACACGCCTGTCGAACCAACTTGCCTTATATTCCTATATTCCTGGAAACACTGTTAAATAAAGTTGACTTTATTGTAGAGAAAACGTTGATATTTTATTTGGAACCTGTGACCCTTTTCTTCTTCATTTCAAGTCAAATAATTACAGCCGACCACTCCACTCAATAATGAAAAGAAAAGAAAGCCCTTTTATAAACAACAACGAAATATTTATTTAAGTTATCTACACCGTTGGGTGTAGGTTGGCGAAAGTTAGGACAGTGTCAGCGTGAAGACAGGAATTAAGTAAGAAAGTTAGTGGGTTGCAGTGGAGAATGGCCTTGCTCGGCTGTCCAGTGGACAAAGGCAGGAGAGAGGAGAGGGGACGTCTTTCTTCGTTGATTCCAGGAAACTCTGGTTGAAAGTAGTTATTCAAGGGTCCGTGAGAGGGAAGAAATGTTTATGTTTATGACTGATAGATCTTTACTTTCAGCAGCCTGTTAACTCTCGCTTCCTCCATATTTTTTCCTCTAATCCTCACGTTCAATAAGCAATGTTTCTGACAAAGGGGGAAGAATTGCTGTTTTCTGGGTCGGCTGTTGTTTTGAGTGGGTGCAATGTGGGGATTTTTAATTCTCTCATAGTATCTATCATGGCGTCCAAAACAAAACTGACTCCCCAAGCAAAAAATCTCACTACTTTTATTTAGCCATTTTTAACTTCCAACAACGCCTATTTTGCATAATCATGACCCCCGTCTCATAATCAAACGTCTCTAGGTTAACTGTCAATCTATCCATCCTATTAAGCCTTATCCTCGAGTAGTTTTGCAACTCATTAGTAAAAAAAAAAATTATTATAATTAAAAACGATTATAAGCCAAACGATGATTTTTTAAAAATAATTTTTTTTATTTTGAACTTTAATTTTCGACGGTAAAACGTCATCATCAGAAGTATTAGACATTAAATAACTTTTTTATTTTTGTGAAAGGTGTGTTTGGTTAATTAATTCCTATTTCAGTCACGTAAATTATTTAGAGTTGAAAGAACACACAAAATGCCAGCTTTCAGTGTTTAAGCAGGGTGCCGGATTATTTTTCTTCATTTCACGACGTTTGCTCTTAACATTAACAGTAACAAAAGTCCTTATTTCTTCTCTTCACCGACAAACAAGACGTTCGTTCTTAGTATTAGTAGTAGCAATAGTTCTCCTTTCTTCTCTTCACCGACAAACAGTCCTAAAACAAGAGATAAACGACACCTGTCCAAAACACACGAGAATGACGTGGCGTCCAAAACAAAACTGACTCTTAGAACAAAAACTCTCACTACTTTTATTTAGTCATTTTGGACTGCCAACAGCGCCTATTTCGCATAACTACGACCCTCGCCTCATAATTAAACGGTTCTAGGGTCACACCTATGTGCGGCCACTGTTTCCTTGCAGCGGGTGCATGCTATTCGTGGTCGCTTATTCCTCAGTCTCTCCGCACCGTCACCACATTTTGTTAGTAACATTTTAGTCACGTTTGTAGCAAATGGTGCATGGTTATGCGGTGTGAGATAAGAATTAGTGAAATTTTGGAAAGCAATGTTGAAATTTGAATTATAATTAAAAACTGTTATAACCCAAGCAAAACGATTTTTTTAAATAAATTTCTTTATTTTAATAATAATTGCTTTATTTTATTTTATTTAATAAATAAATACAAAGCGAGTGTCCATTGTACAATGAAGGTATGAATAGTGAAGTGCCCCCTCCCCTTTGGTGCATGAAAATATTTTTTTCTCGATAATCCTGCTCTAAATGTGATAATCGATCACAATCTGCAGGTTTTTTTGTAAAAAGAAATTCTAAATCGCAAAAAAAAACAAACTTAGCTGTGGTCTATTCCGAAACCGCGCCATTGTATTTATTGACATCAAATTACAATATGCATAAATAGAATTGGATTAATTCCCATTGTAATCTGACATTGTATCTAACCTTACCTTTGCGGATAGCAAATAACAAATTACCTCTTCTTTTCGGAGGTTGAGGAAATGGGGTATTGACTGTCTCTTTTTACTTTCCTCCCCACGAGACCAGAGTTAGACACAAAGTCGGTTTTTAATGGCGAGGAGCAAAGTATAGTATCTGTTCTGATACTACACTTCATTTTTTCTGTCCTCGGTCAGTGAAGGAGAAATTTTTCTAGAGTAGGGCAATTTAAATTTTTACCCCAATCCAGAGTGTCCGTTTTGGAGAAGCTTGTCTTTCCCCATGCTAAAAGCCGCCTTTGTGGCTAGCTTTGCACCCCTAGGAGTAAATAAGGATAGAAATGGGTCCCCCAGAACACGGGGTCCCCAGGGTAACTGCACACTGCACAGCGTTCCCATGCTTTAAGCCGACCTTTACCTTCTCCTGAATCCACCCATGTACGGTGACACACATACTCATGTAAGAATGTGCTTTTGACGGGTCGAATTTCCTGACATTTAAGGTGTGTTTGTTTCTCCCTGCTGTTGACTGTCTCAATAATTGACCTATAAATTTGATAAGAAAAAAAAAAGAAAAATACTAGCCTATTCTAATCTACACGCTTGAGAGAGAAAAGCTGTTTTCTTTTGTATAGCACTTACTTAGTTAAGAAGGCTTTCTTTTTCTCACTTTTTAAAAGAATTATATAAATTTTAAACTTACGATAATTTTTACGGACATTTTTTTTGTTTTATTAATTTTTTTTTTAATCATAGTTTTATCCGTAAAGACTTACGTTGTCTCCTTCGCATTTTGGCTAGGAGCAAAGTGAAGTATCTGTTCTGATACTACATTTAATATTTTCTGCCGGCAGTCAGTGAGGGAGAAATCCTTCTAGACTTAGGCAATTTTCATTTTGTACCAATGCAGAGTGCCCCTTTTAGGGGAGCTATATATTTCCCCCCACATTAAAACCCGCCATTGTCTATAACTCTGCCCTGACGTTGTATTTTTATTATTAGTAGTAGTATTTATTTATCTACCTCCCATAGCGGTAAGATGTGACACAATGTCGGAAAGTGGGATTTGAAAAGCCAGCGCCCGAGAATTTAAGCACTGTGGCCTAGAAAAATTGCCTGGGCAGCCCCGTCGGCATTCCCCGGTAGGGGCGCCTCAGGCAGTAAGCAATAAACTTACTCCTCCCCAAAGAGGGGAGGCAAAGCCTGTGAGGTTGGACCTCCTAAAACTACACAGGACAGTCGTGCAGTATCCATCGGAACAGATACTACACTTTCTTTTTTATCATTATTATTAAAAATAAGCAAGTCGCTCACTACATAAGTCAGTAACCGAACCATAAAGTTACACTGACTTATGTAGTGAGTGGCTACATCAAAGGAAAAGAAAGAAAAAATATAGGATTTCCTACCTGCCTACCTACATACCTATATACATACATATATACATACATATATACATACCTATATACATACATACACACATACACCTCTCGCAGGCGTGTGACGAGTACGACACCAACAACTTGAACGATGCAATTGTGTTTGTGCATTGTGCAAAGTATATTTCCAGTTATATTGTCTCCGGGTTTTTGTGAGAGGCAATAGATAATAACAACACCTACACAACAATTAACAATCGTATCCTTCCAGGTAAGTAAACTTAAAGTATATTGACAAACGGCCGCACACGACCGTGGCCACCGAGAGTTAACTCTCGGTGGCCTTGACACGACGCCCCCCTCCCCTTCTAAAAAAAATGTTCACATTTTATTTATTTTATTCTTGAGAATTATTCGGAATATTACCAATTAAATACCAGGTTTTTAAATTATAAAAATTAAAAATAAATGCTTTTTGTTTTTTTTATTAAATGTTTATTTATTTTTAACGAGGGTCTTCAATGAACTCCCCCGACCCCCCCCCCCCCAAAAAAATGAACACTGTTCAGTTTTCTAAGCAAGTTTAACGTAAATTCATCATCCTACTTGTTTTGTTTTTTTTCGACTGCTCTTTAGTAAAAAAAAATCACGTTTACAAATGTTTTTTCGGAATTTCGAACAGTGACTGGAGAGGGGGTCACTTTAAACATGGTGCACGGTGAAAATGGCACCGATAAAAATGGCACAAATGAATAAATAGGGAAAAAATGGCACATAGCAAGAACAATTCGGTAATGGAAAATTAGGATCGTTCAGGAGCGGCAGGGCTAGACTCCTTCCACTATAGTTTTAAATAGGGGATAAGCCCCTTCACTTGTGTCCCCCCCCCCTCCATATTTTTAAATCAATATTTTACAATAAGTATTTACTCTGTTGTTTTCAAACAAATTAAATCGACTTTTCTAAGGTTATTTGAAGGGGGGGGGGGCTTTCACCTTCAATTTTAAATTGGGGCTAAGACACACACACCCCCTACAATATTTTTAAATAAATATTTTAAAATTTATTCTGTTGTTGTCACGCAAATAAAATCGATTTTTCTAAACGGTTTTTGGAGGAAGGGGGTCTAGGTTCCCACCTCTAAAGTTTTAAATAGGAGCTAAGCAACCCCCTCTCACACCTATATTTTTAAATTAGTATTTACTCAATATAGAATAGTTAACAGTAGAGAAAAAACAAAACAGAACAAGAAAAAAACAAATGCCTTATACCAAACGCAGTAGAATTTAATTATTTATCGACCTGTACTTAAATGTTTTATTTCTAAATTTTATTTTTAGCAAAGCGATTTTTACACGTACAAAAAAAAAGCAAACAGTCACTTGAACACAGAACAAGAAAAAAACAAATGCCTTATACCAAACGCAATAGAATTTAATTATTTATCGACCTGTACTTAAATTTTTTATTTCTAAATTTTATTTTTAGCAAAGCGGTTTTTACACATGCAAGAAAAAGCAAATAGCTACTTGTTGCGTAACAGTTGGTGTAATCCCTGAAAAGTTGTAAAAAAAAATGATTTATCCCACCACTAGCCCTAAGTTCGAGTGGAAAGCCCTCCCTCCGACTTAGTAGTAGGGTAAGTCATTTTTTACAACTTTTTAGGAATCAAGCCCCCCCCCCCAACATTTAAGCGAGACGTGACCATTTCTCCAGTGTGTCGTAAAGACAGCTTAAAAGAAAGAAAAAAACTGAAATAAAAAAACTTTCAAACAATTTTAGCACGTTAAAAGTATACAGGTCGGTAGATCAGTAAATTCTACTGCGTTTGGTATAAGTTTTGTTTTTTACGATTTATCGACTGTTAACTATTACGCACTTTTGCTATTTACTCTCTTGTATAAGTTTTTCGGGAGGGGTGGGGGCTAAGCTCCCTCCCCATTAGTTTTAAATAGGAACTAAGACTTCCTTTCCTCCCAATATTGAAAATTAAAGTTGCTTTTTGTTGTTATGTGGTTTAATTATTTGATTTGTTTTAAATAAATATCTGTATTGTATCGCTTATCTTTCGCCGAAAGGAAAAAAAAAACAAGAAAAAAACAATTATTTTAGAATGCAGACTGGAGATCTATTTTTCATATAAATTTAACGTGAAATGATCATCCATTTCTGGGACACTCTAACCTTTTAGAGGCCAAGGGAGATAACTCTAAATTTAAAATACATGATCTATGAATTTAAATATAGGGTGTCCATAAAGTCCGTGTGCACTTTAAAAAAATGATAACTTTATTTGTATTTGCGATAGAAATAATCTGTACAAAATATTATAAAGTTTCATGTACCTAGTTTTAAGTATAGTTATTGAATAATTCTTTCACCACAAAATTTGCAATTTGGATAAGTAAAAAAAATATTTCTAAATCAGGAATTTTCTTTACAGATGGATCGAAACGGGTAGACCATTTTATTGGCCTCTGCGTTCGCCAGATTTGACTCCATTAGATTTTTGTGTATGCAAGCAAACCTAGTTCATTAGAAGATTTGAAAGCTGAAATCACTGATGTGATTTTAGGTATTACTGTAAATCAGTTAGAAAATGTTTTCCGTGAACTGCAAAATCGTATTACCCTTTTTTTATTGCTAATGATGCGGAAACTTAAATAAAATTTAAATAAAACCTTCAAAAATATAGATTTTCTTCCTTTTAATCCTTTTTACAGATTATTTCTATCGCAAATACAAATAAAATTATAAATTTTTTAAAGTGCACGCAGACGTTATGGATACCCTGTGTGTGCGTATGTATATATATATATATATATGTATATATATATATATATATATATATATATATATATATATATATAAATACATTAATTCCCCATACAGAACAGTTTTGCACCACTTTTATGTCCCCTTACAAATATTAATATCAAGATATAATGCTACTAAACCTTATGCCTAGAATCCATTTTTCAATTTTGATCAAATTCCATTAGATGATTTTAATTCTAGAAAATGTCTCAAATTTAAGGCTTAAGTTTAAAGGGTCTTATAAGAAATTGAAATTCGGGGAATTTTGTTTAATTGGTGTCAAATGACTTTTGATCAAATTCAATGCCAATCTGAAATATTTTGATTTTCTAATGAAAAGTTGTGCTCATATTATGCCCTCTATGACTCTTTAAAATACTTTGAAGAAACTGAAATTTGGGAGTATTTATTAATTAATACCTAATACATATTGTTAAAATTTCATAAAAAATCAGAGGTATCCGAATTTTCACAAAGGGCTTCCACTTCCTCTTTGCCCACTTTGCATAAAACAAAATTAAACTAAATATACCCCACATTTCCTATTCTTACGCCTAGAAGCTGTGTCCAAAAATTCATAGTGATCAGTTAATTAGTTTAGGAGTGAATCTTATACATCTAATATATAAAGTTAAGACGATTTTCCCCCTATACCTTTTTGAAGAATAGGAAACTAACCACATGCATCACAGGCTACTGAACTCACCACTATATTACGCTTATTCACTCGAGCATGTTTTAGTAAATTTGTTATTATTTTTTTCCAGCTAACACTAAATATTAGTTTTGGCCCACCATCTTCGACTCTCCTCAAAACATACTCCATATAGTAGCAAAAACTTTTCCCCCATTCCTTCTTTCATTCCTTTCTTTCTACTATCCCCCTACCACAATTCCAAACCGAACATTACATTTCAGTTGAAACCCTTGAAAAATTCGATGGTTAAAATTTCGTTGACAAGGATAGTATAAAAATAAACTGAAATGCAATAATATACTGTGGGTAGCGCAGATCCTCGCGTGAATAGATGCAGACGATTTTTGCGTCTTTGACTTGCGCTAAGAGCCACGCTGACTATTTAGTTGTGATCAATGTTGAAAAATGAATGTTGAATAAAAAAGATAAACATGTTTAATGAAGAACAAAATCTATTTATATATGTACACATTTACAAGTGATTCTTGTGTGAGTAAAATGTCCGTTTGAAAAGTTGAGTTCGAAGTGTGAAAAGGTACGAGTGTTAGAAGTGAATGTGTCTATACATTTGTTTTCTGTCAGTGTGTGTATGTGTGTGACCGAGTGAGAGAATTAGGCATTGCATGTGTGCTGCGTTTATCAGTGTGTATATGCGTGCGGCAGTGTGTGAGTGATTTTAGTAAGTGTTGTATGCGTGTGCGGCCTTTGTCAGTGTGTGCATGCATATGACAGTGTGTGAGTGAGTTGAGAATAGTGATTTGCTCTCCCTAGCCCCAAAAGGTAGGGGGCCTAGCAGATAGATGGATAAAAATAAATAAATCTAGAAAATCTGTTTAAAGGGAGATAATTATTTGTACCTTCAAATTATCTCCCTTGCCAATAGACATTTTGAAGCATGATTGATCTGCCGCTGCTTAGATCAGACGACATAGCAAAGGGAGAAATTTAAAATGGAGGATGCTACTGAAATCGGCTTTGCGACAGACAATTAATTCCTCCTCATTCATAGTAATTCCTTCAGTGGTAAAATTGTTAAATAAATCATTTATATTGTTGATCTACATAGAATTGTTTTCATCCATTTATTTCTTCATATTTTTTTTAATGGAAATCGCTCCAGACAAGGCATGAAGCCACTTGATGTAAGGAGCTAACAAAAACAAATATGATTATCGCAAAGACAGGAGATGCCTATTGACCTTAGTCTTGAAAAGACCAAGATTATAGGTAGGAGGAAAACAGTCAGTAGGAAGAGAGTTCCACAAGCCTGCGGTTCTTGGAAAGAAGCTATTGGAATAGGAAGCTGCATTACAATGAGGTATCAAAACAGCGAATTGATGGAGACCACTAGACCAACAAGTCAAACGAGCTGAAACAAAAGAAGCGAGGAATAGATAACATAATTCTGAAGAACACATGCCATAATAGTATTTATAGAAAAGACTGAGACTAGCAACATCACGTCTATGAGAGAGGGGGTGTAGAGAAGAAGAAAGGGTAGGGCCAATCAAATTACAGATACGTTTCTGCATTTTATCAAGAACCCTCAAATGGGACAGAGATTCACCAGCTCAGGTGTGAGAAAGTGTTTGGAGCGATAGAGAGAACCGACTTTACGAGAAGCAGAAAGAACAATGGATCTAATGTATAAACTCAAAGAAAGAATGATGAGAGAGAAAGACCAAGAAGTTTCAGAGTCGATTTCTCCTCAAGAGCAGAGCCATTCATATGAATCTCAGGAAGAAAAGGGGGCATGACTACGATTGAAAGACACAAGCTGAGTCTTAACTGGATTAAATGAAACAAGCCATTTCGTACCCCAATCCACAACTGAACCCAGGTCAACTTCTAGATCAGCTGCATATTTTGACTGATCTGAGAGAGATGGGCGAGAAGCAACACCAGAATAGAAAGTGGTATCGTCAGCATAGATGTTAAGTTTTTTAACAATATTCTCTGGCAGATCATTTATATAGAGAAGAAACGGTGTTGGGCCTAGAATAGAGCCCTGAAGAACACCAGCATTGATAGGAAAAGAGAAAGAAGAGACCCCGTCCAAAGTTACTTGCAAGCTTCGATCAGAAAGAAAAGACCTAATATACCATCAGCGGAAACGTTGTGAGAATAACATCCAAGATGAGAACAGTAGTCCGAATAATCCAAATAAATCAGTGTTTTTTATTTTGTCTTTTCGTTTCTTTTTATTAACTTTTATCCTCGAATGGCTTCGTGACTCAATAGTAAAAATAAAAACTGAAGTTGTCCATGTCTTCAATAATCATTGAGAACTTTCTCTGCACCAGTTGACCTTTTGTACCCATAATAATCACTACCCTCCACCCCCACCTGTTCTCATGGAGATCTTTTAGCACCCATAATTAACTACAGTATTATTCAACATGGTGTCTTATTTGTACCTTATCAGCCATGATATACAAGTTTTGCTTTATTTTTTATTTTATTTATCTTGATTGGTGGTTGTGTTGCTGTTGAGCGGGGGGGGGGGGGGAGGAGTAGTAGTAGCAGAGTCTTAATAATAATACGCTAAGCCATTTAATGTTCATAAGTATGTTATAACCTTTTGTCTGATAAGAAAAGGTCGCTAAGGTAAACAATTCTGGCTTTATCAATTCTAAGATGAATTGTTCCGAAATCAGATTATGTCGTCCTATCGACTAAAATAGTACAATTTTAAATGAATACATTTCAAAAAGTGACATCCGTTTTATTGATTTGAAGAATATTCAGTTGACAATTATTTTTACCGTCCAAAGGAAGAGGATATTTATTGTTTTAAAAAGAAAGTACTACAATTTTAAATAAATACATTTCAAAAGGTAACATCCGTTTTATTGATTTGAAGAATATTCAGTTGACAATTATTTTTTACCGTCCAAAGACAGAGGATATTTATTGTTTTAAAAAGAAAGTACTACAATTTTAAATAAATACATTTCAAAAGGTGACATCCGTTTTATTGATTTGAAGAATATTCAGTTGACAATTATTTTTTACCGTCCAAAGACAGAGGATATTTATTGTTTTAAAAAGAAATTACTACAATTTTAAATAAATACATTTCCAAAAGTGACATCCGTTTTATTGATTTGAAGAATATTCAGTTGACAATTATTTTTTACCGTCCAAAGACAGAGGATATTTATTGTTTTAAAAAGAAATTACTACAATTTTAAATAAATAGATTTCAAAAAGTGACATCCGTTTTATTGATTTGAAGAATATTCATTTGACAATTAATTTTTACCGTCCAAAGACAGAGGATATTTATTGTTTTAAAAAGAAAGTACTACAATTTTAAATAAATAAATTTCAAAAAGTGACATCCGTTTTATTGATTTGAAGAATATTCAGTTGAAAATTATTTTTTACCGTCCAAAGACAGGATATTTATTGTTTTAAAAAAAAAATTCTACAATTTTAAATAAATAAATTTCAAAAAGTGACATCCGTTTTATTGATTTGAAGAATATTCAGTTGACAATTATTTTTTACCGTCCAAAGACAGAGGATATTTATTGTTTTAAAAGGAAATTACTACAATTTTAAATAAATACATTTCAAAAGGTGACATCCGTTTTATTGATTTGAAGAATATTCAGTTGACAATTATTTTTTACCGTCCAAAGACAGAGGATATTTATTGTTTTAAAAAGAAATTACTACAATTTTAAATAAATACATTTCAAAAGGTAACATCCGTTTTATTGATTTGAAGAATATTCAGTTGACAATTATTTTTTACCGTCAAAAGACAGAGGATATTTATTGTTTTAAAAACTAATTACTACAATTTTGAATAAATACCTTTCAAAATGTGACATCCGTTTCATTGATTTGAAGAATACTATGTTGACAATTATTTTTTACTGTCCAAAAACAGGATATTTATTGTTTTAAAAAGAAAGTACTACAATTTTAAATAAATAGATTTCAAAATGTGACATCCGTTTTATTGATTTGAAGAATATTCAGTTAACAATTATTTTTTACCGTTCAAAGACAGGATATTTATTGTTTTAAAAAGAAAGTACTACAATTTTAAATAAATACATTTCAAAAAGTGACATCCGTTTTATTGATTTGAAGAATATTCAGTTGACAATTATTTTTTACCGTCCAAAGACAGAGGATATTTATTGTTTTAAAAAGAAAGTACTACATTTTTAAATAAATACATTTCAAAATGTGACATCCGTTTTATTGATTTGAAGAATATTCAGCTGACAATTATTTTTTACCGTCCAAAGACAGAGGATATTTATTGTTTTAAAAAGAAAGTACTACAATTTTAAATAAATACATTTCTAAAAGGGACATCCATTTTATTGATTTGAAGAATATTCAGTTGACAATTATTTTTTACCGTCCAAAGACAGGATATTTATTGTTTTAAAAAGAAATTACTACAATTTTAAATAAATACATTTCAAAAGGTGACATCCGTTTTATTGATTTGAAGAATATTCAGTTGACAATTATTTTTTACCGTCCAAAGACAGAGGATATTTATTGTTTTAAAAAGAAAGTACTACAATTCTAAATAAATACATTTCAAAAAGTGACATCCGTTTTATTGATTTGAAGAATATTCAGTTGACAATTATTTTTTACCGTCCAAAGACAGAGGATATTTATTGTTTTAAAAAGAAAGTACTACAATTTTAAATAAATACATTTCAAAATGTGACATCCGTTTTATTGATTTGAAGAATATTCAGCTGACAATTATTTTTTACCGTCCAAAGACAGAGGATATTTATTGTTTTAAAAAGAAAGTACTACAATTTTAAATAAACACATTTCCAAAAGGGACATCCATTTTATGGATTTGAAGAATATTCAGTTGACAATTATTTTTTACCGTCCAAAGACAGGATATTTATTGTTTTAAAAAGAAAGTACTACAATTTTAAATAAATAAATTTCCAAAAGGGACATCCATTTTATTGATTTGAAGAATATTCAGTTGACAATTATTTTTTACCGTCAAAAGACAGAGGATATTTATTGTTTTAAAAAGAAATTACTACAATTTTAAATAAATACATTTCTAAAAGGGACATCCATTTTATTGATTTGAAGAATATTCAGTTGACAATTATTTTTTACCGTCAAAAGACAGAGGATATTTATTGTTTTAAAAAGAAAGTACTACAATTTTAAATAAATACATTTCAAAATGTGACATCCGTTTTATTGATTTGAAGAATATTCAGTTGACAATTATTTTTTACCGTCCAAAGACAGAGGATATTTATTGTTTTAAAAAGAAAGTACTACAATTTTAAATAAATACATTTCAAAAGGTGACATCCGTTTTATTGATTTGAAGAATATTCAGTTGACAATTATTTTTTACCGTCCAAAGACAGAGGATATTTATTGTTTTAAAAAGAAATTACTACAATTTTAAATAAATACATTTCAAAAGGTGACATCCGTTTTATTGATTTGAAGAATATTCAGTTGACAATTATTTTTTACCGTCCAAAGACAGAGGATATTTATTGTTTTAAAAAGAAATTACTACAATTTTAAATAAATAGATTTCAAAAAGTGACATCCGTTTTATTGATTTGAAGAATATTCATTTGACAATAAATTTTTACCGTCCAAAGACAGAGGATATTTATTGTTTTAAAAAGAAAGTACTACAATTTTAAATAAATACATTTCAAAATGTGACATCCGTTTTATTGATTTGAAGAATATTCAGTTGACAATTATTTTTTACCGTTCAAAGACAGGATATTTATTGTTTTAAAAAGAAAGTACTACAATTTTAAATAAACACATTTCCAAAAGGGACATCCATTTTATGGATTTGAAGAATATTCAGTTGACAATTATTTTTTACCGTCCAAAGACAGGATATTTATTGTTTTAAAAAGAAAGTACTACAATTTTAAATAAATAAATTTCCAAAAGGGACATCCATTTTATTGATTTGAAGAATATTCAGTTGACAATTATTTTTTACCGTCAAAAGACAGAGGATATTTATTGTTTTAAAAAGAAATTACTACAATTTTAAATAAATACATTTCTAAAAGGGACATCCATTTTATTGATTTGAAGAATATTCAGTTGACAATTATTTTTTACCGTCAAAAGACAGAGGATATTTATTGTTTTAAAAAGAAAGTACTACAATTTTAAATAAATACATTTCAAAATGTGACATCCGTTTTATTGATTTGAAGAATATTCAGTTGAAAATTATTTTTTACCGTCCAAAGACAGGATATTTATTGTTTTAAAAAAAAAATTCTACAATTTTAAATAAATAAATTTCAAAAAGTGACATCCGTTTTATTGATTTGAAGAATATTCAGTTGACAATTATTTTTTACCGTCCAAAGACAGAGGATATTTATTGTTTTAAAAGGAAATTACTACAATTTTAAATAAATACATTTCAAAAGGTGACATCCGTTTTATTGATTTGAAGAATATTCAGTTGACAATTATTTTTTACCGTCCAAAGACAGAGGATATTTATTGTTTTAAAAAGAAATTACTACAATTTTAAATAAATACCTTTCAAAAGGTAACATCCGTTTTATTGATTTGAAGAATATTCAGTTGACAATTATTTTTTACCGTCAAAAGACAGAGGATATTTATTGTTTTAAAAACTAATTACTACAATTTTGAATAAATACCTTTCAAAATGTGACATCCGTTTCATTGATTTGAAGAATACTATGTTGACAATTATTTTTTACTGTCCAAAAACAGGATATTTATTGTTTTAAAAAGAAAGTACTACAATTTTAAATAAATAGATTTCAAAATGTGACATCCGTTTTATTGATTTGAAGAATATTCAGTTAACAATTATTTTTTACCGTTCAAAGACAGGATATTTATTGTTTTAAAAAGAAAGTACTACAATTTTAAATAAATACATTTCAAAAAGTGACATCCGTTTTATTGATTTGAAGAATATTCAGTTGAAAATTATTTTTTACCGTCCAAAGACAGAGGATATTTATTGTTTTAAAAAGAAAGTACTACATTTTTAAATAAATACATTTCAAAATGTGACATCCGTTTTATTGATTTGAAGAATATTCAGCTGACAATTATTTTTTACCGTCCAAAGACAGAGGATATTTATTGTTTTAAAAAGAAAGTACTACAATTTTAAATAAATACATTTCTAAAAGGGACATCCATTTTATTGATTTGAAGAATATTCAGTTGACAATTATTTTTTACCGTCCAAAGACAGGATATTTATTGTTTTAAAAAGAAATTACTACAATTTTAAATAAATACATTTCAAAAGGTGACATCCGTTTTATTGATTTGAAGAATATTCAGTTGACAATTATTTTTTACCGTCCAAAGACAGAGGATATTTATTGTTTTAAAAAGAAAGTACTACAATTCTAAATAAATACATTTCAAAAAGTGACATCCGTTTTATTGATTTGAAGAATATTCAGTTGACAATTATTTTTTACCGTCCAAAGACAGAGGATATTTATTGTTTTAAAAAGAAAGTACTACAATTTTAAATAAATACATTTCAAAATGTGACATCCGTTTTATTGATTTGAAGAATATTCAGCTGACAATTATTTTTTACCGTCCAAAGACAGAGGATATTTATTGTTTTAAAAAGAAAGTACTACAATTTTAAATAAACACATTTCCAAAAGGGACATCCATTTTATGGATTTGAAGAATATTCAGTTGACAATTATTTTTTACCGTCCAAAGACAGGATATTTATTGTTTTAAAAAGAAAGTACTACAATTTTAAATAAATAAATTTCCAAAAGGGACATCCATTTTATTGATTTGAAGAATATTCAGTTGACAATTATTTTTTACCGTCAAAAGACAGAGGATATTTATTGTTTTAAAAAGAAATTACTACAATTTTAAATAAATACATTTCTAAAAGGGACATCCATTTTATTGATTTGAAGAATATTCAGTTGACAATTATTTTTTACCGTCAAAAGACAGAGGATATTTATTGTTTTAAAAAGAAAGTACTACAATTTTAAATAAATACATTTCAAAATGTGACATCCGTTTTATTGATTTGAAGAATATTCAGTTGACAATTATTTTTTACCGTCCAAAGACAGAGGATATTTATTGTTTTAAAAAGAAAGTACTACAATTTTAAATAAATACATTTCAAAAGGTGACATCCGTTTTATTGATTTGAAGAATATTCAGTTGACAATTATTTTTTACCGTCCAAAGACAGAGGATATTTATTGTTTTAAAAAGAAATTACTACAATTTTAAATAAATACATTTCAAAAGGTGACATCCGTTTTATTGATTTGAAGAATATTCAGTTGACAATTATTTTTTACCGTCCAAAGACAGAGGATATTTATTGTTTTAAAAAGAAATTACTACAATTTTAAATAAATAGATTTCAAAAAGTGACATCCGTTTTATTGATTTGAAGAATATTCATTTGACAATACATTTTTACCGTCCAAAGACAGAGGATATTTATTGTTTTAAAAAGAAAGTACTACAATTTTAAATAAATACATTTCAAAATGTGACATCCGTTTTATTGATTTGAAGAATATTCAGTTGACAATTATTTTTTACCGTTCAAAGACAGGATATTTATTGTTTTAAAAAGAAAGTACTACAATTTTAAATAAACACATTTCCAAAAGGGACATCCATTTTATGGATTTGAAGAATATTCAGTTGACAATTATTTTTTACCGTCCAAAGACAGGATATTTATTGTTTTAAAAAGAAAGTACTACAATTTTAAATAAATAAATTTCCAAAAGGGACATCCATTTTATTGATTTGAAGAATATTCAGTTGACAATTATTTTTTACCGTCAAAAGACAGAGGATATTTATTGTTTTAAAAAGAAATTACTACAATTTTAAATAAATACATTTCTAAAAGGGACATCCATTTTATTGATTTGAAGAATATTCAGTTGACAATTATTTTTTACCGTCAAAAGACAGAGGATATTTATTGTTTTAAAAAGAAAGTACTACAATTTTAAATAAATACATTTCAAAAAGTGACATCCGTTTTATTGATTTGAAGAATATTCATTTGACAATTAATTTTTACCGTCCAAAGACAGAGGATATTTATTGTTTTAAAAAGAAAGTACTACAATTTTAAATAAATACATTTCAAAATGTGACATCCGTTTTATTGATTTGAAGAATATTCAGTTGAAAATTATTTTTTACCGTTCAAAGACAGGATATTTATTGTTTTAAAAAGGAAGTACTACAATTTTAAATAAATACATTTCAAAAAGTGACATCCGTTTTATTGATTTGAAGAATATTCAGTTGACAATTATTTTTTACCGTCCAAAGACAGAGGATATGTATTGTTTTAAAAAGAAAGTACTACAATTCTAAATAAATACATTTCAAAAAGTGACATCCGTTTTATTGATTTGAAGAATATTCAGTTGACAATTATTTTTTACCGTCCAAAGACAGAGGATATTTATTGTTTTAAAAAGAAAGTACTACATTTTTAAATAAATACATTTCAAAATGTGACATCCGTTTTATTGATTTGAAGAATATTCAGCTGACAATTATTTTTTACCGTCCAAAGACAGAGGATATTTATTGTTTTAAAAAGAAAGTACTACAATTTTAAATAAATACATTTCTAAAAGGGACATCCATTTTATTGATTTGAAGAATATTCAGTTGACAATTATTTTTTACCGTCCAAAGACAGGATATTTATTGTTTTAAAAAGAAATTACTACAATTTTAAATAAATACATTTCAAAAGGTGACATCCGTTTTATTGATTTGAAGAATATTCAGTTGACAATTATTTTTAACCGTCCGAAGACAGAGGATATTTATTGTTTTAAAAAGAAAGTACTACAATTTTAAATAAATACATTTCAAAAAGTGACATCCGTTTTATTGATTTGAAGAATATTCAGTTGACAATTATTTTTAACCGTCCAAAGACAGAGGATATTTATTGTTTTAAAAAGAAAGTTCTACAATTTTAAATAAATAGATTTCAAAAAGTGACATCCGTTTTATTGATTTGAAGAATATTCAGTTGACAATTATTTTTTACCGTCCAAAGACAGAGGATATTTATTGTTTTAAAAACTAATTACTACAATTTTAAATAAATACCTTTCAAAATGTGACATCCGTTTTATTGATTTGAAGAATACTATGCTGACAATTATTTTTTACTGTCCAAAAACAGGATATTTATTGTTTTAAAAAGAAAGTACTACAATTTTAAATAAATAGATTTCAAAAAGTGACATCCATTTTATGGATTTGAAGAATATTCAGTTGACAATTATTTTTTACCGTCCAAAGACAGGATATTTATTGTTTTAAAAAGAAAGTACTACAATTTTAAATAAATACATTTCCAAAAGGGACATCCATTTTATTGATTTGAAGAATATTCAGTTGACAATTATTTTTTACCGTCAAAAGACAGAGGATATTTATTGTTTTAAAAAGAAAGTACTACAATTTTAAATAAATACATTTCAAAAGGTGACATCCGTTTTATTGATTTGAAGAATATTCAGTTGACAATTATTTTTTACCGTCCAAAGACAGAGGATATTTATTGTTTTAAAAAGAAAGTACTACAATTTTAAATAAATAAATTTCCAAAAGGGACATCCATTTTATTGATTTGAAGAATATTCAGTTGACAATTATTTTTTACCGTCAAAAGACAGAGGATATTTATTGTTTTAAAAAGAAATTACTACAATTTTAAATACATACATTTCTAAAAGGGACATCCATTTTATTGATTTGAAGAATATTCAGTTGACAATTATTTTTTACCGTCAAAAGACAGAGGATATTTATTGTTTTAAAAAGAAAGTACTACAATTTTAAATAAATACATTTCAAAATGTGACATCCGTTTTATTGATTTGAAGAATATTCAGTTGACAATTATTTTTTACCGTCCAAAGACAGAGGATATTTATTGTTTTAAAAAGAAAGTACTACAATTTTAAATAAATACATTTCAAAAGGTGACATCCGTTTTATTGATTTGAAGAATATTCAGTTGACAATTATTTTTTACCGTCCAAAGACAGAGGATATTTATTGTTTTAAAAAGAAATTACTACAATTTTAAATAAATACATTTCCAAAAGTGACATCCGTTTTATTGATTTGAAGAATATTCAGTTGACAATTATTTTTTACCGTCCAAAGACAGAGGATATTTATTGTTTTAAAAAGAAATTACTACAATTTTAAATAAATAGATTTCAAAAAGTGACATCCGTTTTATTGATTTGAAGAATATTCATTTGACAATTAATTTTTACCGTCCAAAGACAGAGGATATTTATTGTTTTAAAAAGAAAGTACTACAATTTTAAATAAATAAATTTCAAAAAGTGACATCCGTTTTATTGATTTGAAGAATATTCAGTTGAAAATTATTTTTTACCGTCCAAAGACAGGATATTTATTGTTTTAAAAAAAAAATTCTACAATTTTAAATAAATAAATTTCAAAAACTGACATCCGTTTTATTGATTTGAAGAATATTCAGTTGACAATTATTTTTTACCGTCCAAAGACAGAGGATATTTATTGTTTTAAAAAGAAATTACTACAATTTTAAATAAATACATTTCAAAAGGTGACATCCGTTTTATTGATTTGAAGAATATTCAGTTGACAATTATTTTTTACCGTCCAAAGACAGAGGATATTTATTGTTTTACAAAGAAATTACTACAATTTTAAATAAATACATTTCAAAAGGTAACATCCGTTTTATTGATTTGAAGAATATTCAGTTGACAATTATTTTTTACCGTCCAAAGACAGAGGATATTTATTGTTTTAAAAAGAAATTACTACAATTTTAAATAAATACATTTCAAAAAGTGACATCCGTTTTATTGATTTGAAGAATATTCAGTTGACAATTATTTTTTACCGTCCAAAGACAGAGGATATTTATTGTTTTAAAAAGAAAGTACTACAATTTTAAATAAATACATTTCAAAAAGTGACATCCGTTTTATTGATTTGAAGAATATTCAGTTGACAATTATTTTTAACCGTCCAAAGACAGAGGATATTTATTGTTTTAAAAAGAAATTACTACAATTTTAAATAAATACATTTCAAAAGGTAACATCCGTTTTATTGATTTGAAGAATATTCAGTTGACAATTATTTTTTACCGTCAAAAGACAGAGGATATTTATTGTTTTAAAAAGAAAGTACTACAATTTTAAATAAATACATTTCAAAAGGTGACATCCGTTTTATTGATTTGAAGAATATTCAGTTGACAATTATTTTTTACCGTCCAAAGACAGAGGATATTTATTGTTTTAAAAAGAAAGTACTACAATTTTAAATAAATAAATTTCCAAAAGGGACATCCATTTTATTGATTTGAAGAATATTCAGTTGACAATTATTTTTTACCGTCAAAAGACAGAGGATATTTATTGTTTTAAAAAGAAATTACTACAATTTTAAATAAATACATTTCTAAAAGGGACATCCATTTTATTGATTTGAAGAATATTCAGTTGACAATTATTTTTTACCGTCAAAAGACAGAGGATATTTATTGTTTTAAAAAGAAAGTACTACAATTTTAAATAAATACATTTCAAAATGTGACATCCGTTTTATTGATTTTAAGAATATTCAGTTGACAATTATTTTTTACCGTCCAAAGACAGAGGATATTTATTGTTTTAAAAAGAAATTACTACAATTTTAAATAAATACATTTCAAAAGGTGACATCCGTTTTATTGATTTGAAGAATATTCAGTTGACAATTATTTTTTACCGTCCAAAGACAGAGGATATTTATTGTTTTAAAAAGAAATTACTACAATTTTAAATAAATAGATTTCAAAAAGTGACATCCGTTTTATTGATTTGAAGAATATTCATTTGACAATTAATTTTTACCGTCCAAAGACAGAGGATATTTATTGTTTTAAAAAGAAAGTACTACAATTTTAAATAAATAAATTTCAAAAAGTGACATCCGTTTTATTGATTTGAAGAATATTCAGTTGAAAATTATTTTTTACCGTCCAAAGACAGGATATTTATTGTTTTAAAAAAAAAATTCTACAATTTTAAATAAATAAATTTCAAAAACTGACATCCGTTTTATTGATTTGAAGAATATTCAGTTGACAATTATTTTTTACCGTCCAAAGACAGAGGATATTTATTGTTTTAAAAAGAAATTACTACAATTTTAAATAAATACATTTCAAAAGGTGACATCCGTTTTATTGATTTGAAGAATATTCAGTTGACAATTATTTTTTACCGTCCAAAGACAGAGGATATTTATTGTTTTAAAAAGAAATTACTACAATTTTAAATAAATACATTTCAAAAAGTGACATCCGTTTTATTGATTTGAAGAATATTCAGTTGACAATTATTTTTTACCGTCCAAAGACAGAGGATATTTATTGTTTTAAAAAGAAAGTACTTCAATTTTAAATAAATACATTTCAAAAAGTGACATCCGTTTTATTGATTTGAAGAATATTCAGTTGACAATTATTTTTAACCGTCCAAAGACAGAGGATATTTATTGTTTTAAAAAGAAAGTTCTACAATTTTAAATAAATACATTTCAAAAGGTGACATCCGTTTTATTGAATTGAAGAATATTCAGTTGACAATTATTTTTTACCGTCCAAAGACAGAGGATATTTATTGTTTTAAAAAGAAAGTACTACAATTTTAAATAAATACATTTCAAAAGGTAACATCCGTTTTATTGATTTGAAGAATATTCAGTTGACAATTATTTTTTACCGTCAAAAGACAGAGGATATTTATTGTTTTAAAAAGAAATTACTACAATTTTAAATAAATACATTTCAAAAAGTGACATCCGTTTTATTGATTTGAAGAATATTCAGTTGACAATTATTTTTTACCGTCCAAAGACAGAGGATATTTATTGTTTTAAAAAGAAATTACTACAATTTTAAATAAATACATTTCAAAAGGTAACATCCGTTTTATTGATTTGAAGAATATTCAGTTGACAATTATTTTTTACCGTCAAAAGACAGAGGATATTTATTGTTTTAAAAAGAAATTACTACAATTTTAAATAAATACATTTCAAAAAGTGACATCCGTTTTATTGATTTGAAGAATATTCAGTTGACAATTATTTTTTACCGTCCAAAGACAGAGGATATTTATTGTTTTAAAAAGAAAGTACTACAATTTTAAATAAATACATTTCAAAAAGTGACATCCGTTTTATTGATTTGAAGAATATTCAGTTGACAATTATTTTTAACCGTCCAAAGACAGAGGATATTTATTGTTTTAAAAAGAAAGTTCTACAATTTTAAATAAATACATTTCAAAAGGTGACATCCGTTTTATTGAATTGAAGAATATTCAGTTGACAATTATTTTTTACCGTCCAAAGACAGAGGATATTTATTGTTTTAAAAAGAAATTACTACAATTTTAAATAAATACATTTCAAAAGGTAACATCCGTTTTATTGATTTGAAGAATATTCAGTTGACAATTATTTTTTACCGTCAAAAAACAGGATATTTATTGTTTTAAAAAGAAAGTACTACAATTTTAAATAAATAGATTTAAAAAAGTGACATCAGTTTTATTGATTTGAAGAATATTCAGTTGACAATTATTTTTTACCGTCCAAAGACAGGATATTTATTGTTTTAAAAAGAAAGTACTACAATTTTAAATAAATAAATTTCAAAAAGTGACATCCGTTTTATTGATTTGAAGAATATTCAGTTGACAATTATTTTTAACCGTCCAAAGACAGAGGATATTTATTGTTTTAAAAAGAAAGTTCTACAATTTTAAATAAATAGATTTCAAAAAGTGCCATCCGTTTTATTGATTTGAAGAATATTCAGTTGACAATTATTTTTTACCGTCCAAAGACAGAGGATATTTATTGTTTTAAAAACTAATTACTACAATTTTGAATAAATACCTTTCAAAATGTGACATCCGTTTTATTGATTTGAAGAATACTATGTTGACAATTATTTTTTACTGTCCAAAAACAGGATATTTATTGTTTTAAAAAGAAAGTACTACAATTCTAAATAAATAGATTTCAAAATGTGACATCCGTTTTATTGATTTGAAGAATATTCAGTTGACAATTATTTTTTACCGTCCAAAGACAGGATATTTATTGTTTTAAAAAGAAAGTACTACAATTTTAAATAAATAGATTTCAAAAAGTGACATCCGTTTTATTGATTTGAAGAATATTCAGTTGACAATTATTTTTTACCGTCAAAAGACAGAGGATATTTATTGTTTTAAAAAGAAAGTACTACAATTCTAAATAAATACATTTCAAAAAGTGACATCCGTTTTATTGATTTGAAGAATATTCAGTTGACAATTATTTTTTACCGTCCAAAGACAGAGGATATTTATTGTTTTAAAAAGAAAGTACTACAATTTTAAATAAATACATTTCAAAATGTGACATCCGTTTTATTGATTTGAAGAATATTCAGCTGACAATTATTTTTTACCGTCCAAAGACAGAGGATATTTATTGTTTTAAAAAGAAAGTACTACAATTTTAAATAAATACATTTCCAAAGGGGACATCCATTTTATTGATTTGAAGAATATTCAGTTGACAATTATTTTTTACCGTCCAAAGACAGGATATTTATTGTTTTAAAAAGAAATTACTACAATTTGTAATAAATACATTTCAAAAGGTGACATCCGTTTTATTGATTTGAAGAATATTCAGTTGACAATTATTTTTTACCGTCCAAAGACAGAGGATATTTATTGTTTTAAAAAGAAAGTACTACAATTCTAAATAAATACATTTCAAAAAGTGACATCCGTTTTATTGATTTGAAGAATATTCAGTTGACAATTATTTTTTACCGTCCAAAGACAGAGGATATTTATTGTTTTAAAAAGAAAGTACTACAATTTTAAATAAATACATTTCAAAATGTGACATCCGTTTTATTGATTTGAAGAATATTCAGCTGACAATTATTTTTTACCGTCCAAAGACAGAGGATATTTATTGTTTTAAAAAGAAAGTACTACAATTTTAAATAAATACATTTCTAAAAGGGACATCCATTTTATGGATTTGAAGAATATTCAGTTGACAATTATTTTTTACCGTCAAAAGACAGAGGATATTTATTGTTTTAAAAAGAAATTACTACAATTTTAAATAAATACATTTCAAAATGTGACATCCGTTTTATTGATTTGAAGAATATTCAGTTGACAATTATTTTTTACCGTCCAAAGACAGAGGATATTTATTATTTTTGAAAAGATTTAAATTACTACAATTTTAAATAAATAAAGAAAGAAAGAAGAAATATTTGTTTTATTTAATTTAAAGAATATTTAGCTGACGATGACAAATACTTTTAGGTAAGAAGAAAGAGTTATTTCTTCTTAATAGTATTGACTCTGACAGACATTTATTATTTCAAAAGGAATATTATTTTTAACAGTAAATTATGTAGAGTGATATAGGAATCACCGTGGAATTTTTCATGCAAATAAGCAGATGATATTATCAGAGTATTAGTATTTTAGAGATTTGAACTTTTCTTCTTAATTTACCTCATTTATTTATTTACATCTTTATATTACTCTCCTATGTTAATAATAATATAGAAAGAATATCACATGAGCTCAAAGGAAATGAAACTGCCTGAAATTACATGAACTGACTCCCCCCAACCCACCCACCAAAACGTATGTGGTAACACCAGCCTCGGTTGGCACCACACAAAATGATTGTGAAGGGTCAGGGAAGATGGAAAAGGCAATTAGGGAGAGCAGCAACCGGACCTCCACTGGAATGGTGCCAAGAATACTGATACTAGGAGAGGCTTATTACCATCTAAATTCCAGAGAAGACCAACGGTAAACGGCTGTTGCGATAAAACAATGATTTGCAGCAGTTATCAAGAGTGATGATGATCTGGGAAGACTGGTTGTCATTCAGACTCCAGGGAACACTGCTTGTTATTGCGAGTGAGCAATCACTTTTGTGAAAACTGTTACTGAGTGAATGATGATGATGATGATGATGACGACGACGACGACGACGATGATGATGATGATGATGATGATGATGATGATGATGATGATGATGATGATGATGATGATGATGATGATGATGATGATGATTCAAGGGAACTTACCTGGGTAAATATATATAAAAAAAAAAAAACATACACCACCACCTCCAACACCCAACCCTTCAAAATAAATAAATGGAAAGTAGTCACAAAGAGTCTGAGAGGATGGGTGAGTCAAAACATGAGAAACACCTCATGAACAGAAAAAAGGAATTACATCCCTTCATTGAGATAGGTAAACAATGCTGGGAGTTTTGGGAATGAGGGGAATAAAGATGGCGGTCATCAACAGCGAACGCATACAGTGAATGTGTTGCTGACCATTCACCAATAAGATCCATTGTCAAGATACACCTGAAAAGGATTGGAGGTTATATCGGCCGAAACGTTGTGAGAATAACATCCAAGATGAGAACAATAGTCCAAACAATCCAAATAATACATATTATCAATCCTCATCTCAAAAATTCAAAAAGCTTATGCTCCATGTTGTAACTGTTTGATCTTTCAATTGTTTTTGCATTGTAATTTTCAAATTTTGTATTTCTTTAATTCTTTTTTTTTTTTAAATCTTTTTTTAAATTTTAATTCCTTAAATATTTACTGAATTTTTATATATTTAATTCTGTTTGCATTCTTTTTTTATTCAAACTTTTCTAAACATATTTCATTTTAAGTATGTAGGTATTTATGAAGGCTGATAGCAATGCAGAAAGACAGGAATGGTGAAAGAGAGTGTGAACAAAAACAAACAATCAAAGACAATATTTGGGTTACGAATCTTCAAAATATCTATTTATTTTTTCAATAGATCTTTCACATATCAAATCAGTAATTATGAGACTTACTTTTAATTTTATTTTTATTTTAATTTATTTTATTTTTATTTTTATTTATTTTATTTTTATTTATTTTATATTTATTTTTATTTTAATTTATTTTATTTTTATTTATTTTATTTTTATTTTATTTTTATTTTATTTATTTTATTTTTATTTTTATTTTTATTTTATTTTGTTTTTATTTTATTTATATTTTTATTTTATTTTTATTTTATTTTTATTTTTATTTTATTTTATTTTATTTTATTCTATAGCCTGGATGTTTTGTAATGAGGAAACTGTTGTTATGGCTGCATCCCAAATCCGATTTTGGCCGATGTCGTCTGAGACTGTCCAGATATCATCTTCTCTCGCTATTGAAGTTCATCGTGTGGTTTGTTATCGGTACTTTGACTGGGTTCGCCTTGTCTTACATGTACACCCGTCACCAATATGAAGACTTGTCTGGAACACGATGCAATCATACCTACTGGTTTCACCTCCTTAGACATCGCCAACAACAACACAAAGAACAACAAAGGCGCCATCTTGTGCAGATTCTAGTCATCCATTTTGGAGAAGAAGATCATCTGACCTTCAAACTAAAGCGCAGAATTTGGCAACAGATAGCAAGACAAAAAATGGTAGCTGTAAACCACGTCCTACATTTTATAGATGAAAAATCATACAGTAGAGAGATCAAAAGTGACCACCTCCTTGATCCTGATTGGTTAGTGCCATTAACAGGGTTGCGGAACGTGACTTTTGTGAAAGGTTTGAAAATGATAATCTACCATTTTTTAAAGAGTCTGGAGTTGAGTCACGAATTTTACTGCCTCGTAACTGACAATGTGCAACTTGACCATCGGAAACTCCGACATTTATTAAACTCTGTAAATTTTTTTAATCCACTGTCGATTGAAAACGGAACTCTGAAAGAAAAGGTGCAACATCCTGGGTGTTTGTTGGCATCTAACTGTTCAATGGCAGACGGCATTATTCTCAGTCGGTCGACAATAGAAAATGCTTTAGATATCATCCAGTCTTGCATGGTTTCCAAAGATCTTGAACCAGTTCCAAACTTTCAGAATAGATTTGATGAATGTGTCGACATGATGACCTTATTTGAATGTGTTGAGTCACCCAAGGTGAGTTTTTCTTTCCTTTAATATTTGTTTCTTTAAAACTACCAATTTATTTCTGTTTGGATTTCCAATGTTAAAATATAAACCGAGTCATAAAGAAGGTTCAACATTTTTCTTCAAACTTGACAAATAAAACTTGTTAGAAATTTGAAAAGTTGATGTCAAACATAATCTCCAGTTCAACTACAAATTCAAAATCGCGACTATCCAATATGCAATTCAAGATGGTAACTACTTTTCTCTCTCTCTCTCTCTCTCTATATATATATATATATATATATATATATATATATATATATATATATATACAGGGTGGGCCAAAATAAGGGTCCTATCTTTAAATTTGAATAACTTGAATTTGAATAACTTCCACAAAATAAAAGTTAAACTCACCAAACTTTGTGTGTGTAGACTGACCCTTCCGAGATATTTTGAAATAAACAAAACAAATTTTAGCCGAAAAACACTTCTTAAAACTTACAAAAACTAAAGTATTGTTTTTTACACTGTTTTGAGTTTTTTAAGCAAAAATAATGTTTTCTAAATGAGGGTACGTTCCTTAGGGCTAATATGGCTCATGCTTGCTTCGGAAGGGGTCCTTTACTTATTCTAAAAAAAAAAATTTTTTTAAATCAATAAATAAAAAAGTTATGAATTTTTAAAAATAGGAACCTTATTTTTGCCCACCCTGTATATGTAAAGGAGTAAGGCTACCAACATTTGTAGAATGTTTTTTTCAACATTTATTTATTATTTTGTTGTTTTATCATTTTATAATTTTATATAACGCGTTTCAAGCGGTGGTCCGCTTTCATCAGATATGTAAATCCATTTGAAGAAATGTCTTTCGATTTGAGAGAATGTTGTTTCATTTGAGGAAATTTGTTATTGTTTTTGCGCATGCGTGGGGTTGCGGGTGTGTGGGTATCTTTTATTTTTTATTTTTTATTTGCCATTTTTCCTGCTTCTCTTGGTCAAGTGCGTGTTACCCATCCATGACCTATCGGTCATCCCAGCCTCTTAGGGTGCGCAGAATTTCTTTTGAAATTTAATACTTTTTATTGCTTTTGTCGTCTCCAAGAATGATGTCGCGCCTGCGTGCGTGTGTGCGCCCGTATGCGTGTGGTCTAATCTTGAGTCTTGTAAATAGGTGAGCGACACATACATAAACACGCACACACACACCCATGCGTGCATACACACGCAGGCGCGTGGTTAGATAGTGACAGATAGGTGGATAAAGGTTGAAATACATATATATACATACATACACACACACACATATATATATATACATATACATACACATATACATACACACATATACACACACATATTTATAAAAGATAAGTTAATGCAAACGGTCCAACTAGATTCAAACTTGGTTTGGCCGATTTCATAGTCCGGTATTTAATGTGCAAATTTAATGTCTATTGTAAATGATTCATTTAACACAAGTTGCTATTTGACTCATAGCTGTGTAGAAGTGCGTAATAAGAAGTTATGTACTAAGATTATCTTCCTTGAATAAGAATTTTCCAGTCTATAGATAACTATAAATAGTTATTTATGTTTGTACTTAACTAGAGGTGGATAAAGTGTGATCAAAGTGTGTGTTGTTAGAGTTATGATCTGTTTAATGCTGGATTAAATTTAAATATGAAGTTTTTTTCTTGTATTAGTAAGTAAGTGTAGTCTTGGCTTTGGAAAATTGGCATTATTTTGAATTTTCCTCCGCTGCATGAGTGCACATGTTGGGAGACGAATAATTTACGGTTTTCTTTGATTTGAATGTTGCTTTTATGTAAAGATACTCTATTATTAAATGTTTTGGTCGCACCTATATAAGCTTCATTACATGTTGTACATTCTAGTACATAGACAACGTTCTTGGAGGTGCAGTTAAGGTCTTTTTTTATTGTGAATCTTTGTGTTGGGTGTCTAAATGTGTATGAGTTCCCCTCCATTATTATGTCACAGACTCCACATCTTTCCTTGTTGCATTTTGTGACCCCTTGTATTGTGTGTTAGTTGAGTTTAGATGAGGTTAAAATTTATTTGAGGTTTTTTGGTTGGCGTTTGCTTTTTATTATTTTCGTTGTTTTTAATATGTCGTTTAGTTTGTTGTTATGGTTGAGTAGGGTTAGGTTTCTTGTTATTTCTGTGAATAATTCTGGATTGTTTTTGTTGTGTGTAGAGATGTATGCTAATATTTGTTCTTTGTTTCGTTTTTTGGGGATTCGTAATTGTTCTAATGGAATGTTTTCTGCTAGTTCTATACCTTTATGTATTATTTGTAGCGGGTATCCTCTTCTTTTTAAAGTTTTCCGTAGTTCCTCCAGTCGGACAATCCGGAGGTCTTTGTCACTGACTATAGTACAGATCCTGCATGCTAGGGAGTAGGGTATAGATTTTAGGCAGCTTTTGGGGTGATGGCTTCTAAAATGGAGATATTGTTGGGTGTCTGTGGGTTTGTGGTAGATGTCTGTGATTGTGTGAGTGTTTTTAATTTTATTCAATACATCTAGGAAGGGTAGTTCTGTTTGACTGTGTTCAATGGTGAATTTAATCTTGGGGTGCAGGTTTTGTAGTATGCTGTGTAATTTATTGATATATATATATATATATATATATATATATATATATATATATATATATATATATATATATATATATTAGTTGCATTCCAATGACCAGAAGAAAAATCAATGCATAACCATAATTTTTTTTTATTTCTTTTTTCAAAATTTCTTTATTTTCATATTTCGACGAATACCTGTATTTTTTCTTCGTCTTACAATCAAAATTTATATTTATTTTTTTCCAAATTTTATAATTTTTTTCATAACTTACACGCGTTTCACAGCTCAGTTAAGAAAAATATAGTATAGTCTTTAGTTTAACATTGTTGATCATAAGAGTAGTAGTTCATTTAATGGTAATAGGAAAACATATTATTCCCAAAACAGGAAATAGGAAGATGGTAAAACAAGGGAATCTTAAATGGCAATGATCAAGTCTTTATTCATTTTTTGTTACTCTCCTTATATATGCTCTGTTGTTAAATGTTAACATTCATCGTTTTAGTTGCGACTTTGTTGAAAGTCCAGCTGCCTAAGACCTTAGTAGATATACTGAAGAGACAAAAGTTTAGGCTGGAGTGGAGGAAGGAGGGATTATATATGTGAGCAGGCTATTTTTTACTTTATTTTATTTTATCTTAGGTGCGTGTGTACATCTCGGTAGATGTCTTGAAGCAATATAGAATAACGCCATACTATATGTGGGCGAGTAGATGATTTCAATATTCTCGGTTTATTTATTTATGTATAACTTTATTCCTTTCATATTTATAATTCTAAACTGCATAACTACTTAAAACATTTGCTTGTTGAATCGTTCTGTGTATATATGTGTATGGATGTGTATAATCATGTATATTGTGTATACGTATGCAAAGGTATGAGATGGAATTGAATACTTTCTTACTTTACGGATTTTCCACCTTTTCTCTCCTTTCCAACCAAAACCCTGGTGATACCAGATCAGGCTGCCCTGTGGCTCCCTGAGACGAAATTCACCTACATTGACGTTTTTTTTTTTTTTTTTTTTTTTTTTTGTAAAACTTAATTATGTTCTACAAAACCAAAAACAAAAACAACAGCCCCTCTCCCTTTCTCCCTCCCCTTTTTTATTTTATTTTTCCTACCCTACTCCCGGTCCTGGATATGACCTTAAACTACATCCGATGGTGAGATCCGGCTTACGGATATATAAGAAAATTTAAGGAAATTTAAAGTTACCCAAATATATTTATCCATGTATAAATACAACATTTAATTTCTTAGTTCGATTTTATAAAAAAGGGAGGAAAGGCTAAAAAAGTCTCTCCCCCCCCCCAATAAAAAAGAAGAGAAAAAAAAAAAAATCCGGCATTAAATGACCACATAGGTTGATATGCCGCAAAACCAACCAATCCAATCCAATCCAATCCAACCAAAACCTTTTGCTAGCAATGAATTCGGTCGTCTTTTCAGTATATCTACAGAGGAATCTGAACTTTGACTAAAATCTCAGCTAAAACATGTATGCACATATGTAGCCAAAATGTTTGTATACAAAAAATAATACATATATATATATATATCCTCTTATAACTCAGTTAAGAGAAATATATAGTGTGTAGTTTAACATTGCTGATCACCAGAGTAGTAGTTTATTGAATTGTAATAGAAAAACATATTATTCCAAAAACAGAAGAAAGGAAAATGGAAAAGTTTAAGAAAAAGTCTTGATAAAAATAACGGCAACTTAAAATACATGAAAAGACTCACATAAAAATGGTAACAAACAACCAGAACCCCTCCCCCAAAAGAACATTGCTATCTATTATATAAAGGAGACGTGTATGTATGTATGTATGTATGTATGTATGTATGTATGTATGTATGTATGTCCAGCTAAGGCTCCCGAGATACTCCACAGAATCCATAAAGTTGACATTTTCTGAATTCTCCAGCGTCCGGACTAAAAATTGGAAAAAAAAATCGATTTCTTTGTGCTAAATCGACACAAAACTTCTCGGAAGGGGTACCAAATTTCATTGTTTTCCCCCACATATTCACGTTGTACGCATGCGCACCAAGCCCCGATTTCAAACCGTTTAACTGACCTATTTTTCATCAGTTTGTATGCGCTGTCCGTTTGGCCCATTGGATAACAACGAAGGACCTCGTGGTTGATGGTTCCATCCCCACCGACTCCCCAAATTTAAAAAAATTTTTTATAACCGTGACCTAAATATACATCGAGGGGGGGGGGAGACGACCAGAAAGACAAAGTTAGTACTTACTTTTGCCCTGGGCAACGGGGGTGGGGGGGAGACAAACTTTTGCCTGCAGAGAGGGGGGGGATAGTGGGGCGAGGGAGAGGGAGAGGGAGAGGGAGGTTCGACCGTCAGGTAAGGGTTAGAGAATGACACAATTTTCGCCCGGGGAAGAGAGAGATAATTACTCTTTTGCCTGCAGAGAGGGAGGGGAAAACGGAGGTGGCCGGTAACGCCGGATACCCCTGCTAGTCTATTATATAAAGGGCAGTAGTCTGTGTATGTGTGTTTGTATGTTTGTATGTCCGGCTAAAACGTGAAAAATACGCCACAGATACTCACAAAGTTTACATTTTCGAAGTCGTCCATCTTTCAGTCATATAATATGCAAGAAATGAAGAAAAACATCTATAACTTCACGTAGAACCGACACAAAATCTGACGCGGGGGTGGTACAAACTGCTTCGTTTTTTCGTCACCTGTATGTTTTGCGCATGTGCGACGTGCAAAAAAAACATACATTCAAGTGACCTATTTTTCGTCAGATTTTATACTGTTTCTTCAGCCCAACAGTTAACGATACAAAACGAAGACCGAGAGGTTTGATGGTTCGATCCCCACTGACTCCTAAGAATTCTTTGTTTTTAAACGATAACTTAAATATACATCGAAGAGGGGGTGAGGGGGACGACCGGGGAAGATAGTACTTTTAATAAAAATATGTTGCACTTTTACCCCGGGCAACGGGAGAGGGGGGGGGCGACCGGGGAAGAGACAACGTTTGCCCGGGCAACCAGGGAAGAGAGAGATTTGCCCCGCGCAACGCCAGGTAACCCCTGCTAATATATATATATATATATATATATATATATATATATATAGTTCAGAGATAACAAATTTATGACATATTCATTTGTATCTGTTCCAAGAATTTAACATCAACAACTGTTTAGTGTACGATCGTTTCTGAGAGAAAATGGACCTTTATTGATACAAAGTCACTTCATCAGCACAGGGTATAGACACCAAAAGTTCGAAGTGAAACAAAGCAGCAAAAATTACAGTATAGTACACCCTATATAATTATATTATGAGTTGATATGATATATTATGTATAGATTTTCAGTATTTACTTCAACAGTACTCAATACATGAGTAGAGTTTTGTAGTAAGTAAAGTATGAAAATATATTTATGGAAATTAAGCTACACAGAGGCGACAGTGTTTCATCCCTGTTGGGAATCGTCAGGCTGAGTGGATCTAAGAAAAGATCTACTCGTCAGCAACTTTCAGTAAGTAAAGATTCAGAGAAAAAACAGTGTGGCTATAACTACTTTAAGTCTTCACCTACTGAATGGTGCTGACGAATCAATCTGTTCCTACCAGCTGGATTCTACCCTAGATCCAATATGATCAGATCACCCAACATACACTGTAATGTATAGTTTTTAAATGAAATACTTTATATATATATATATATATATATATATATATATAGTATTTTGAGGCAGCTCCATACGCTCAAGGTGGGCGAAATATACCATTAGTAAATTGATGTGGAGTAAGCTGGTACCCCTTCCTGAGATTGGAGAATGAGATGCTCCAAGGGCGATGAAAGGGAGGCAACTCTGACCACGACATGAGGAGGCAAGTCATTCAAGTCACCGTTTGGACCGTGTACGACTCTCAACATATTTCTATTATATGTTACCCGACCTTTTCCAAAAGAGGTCTAATCAACATCATAATATTGGCGACATAGGATTTCGATCCCAGAACTCACATTGAATGACGGAAAGAAAGAAAAATCAGCACGTTTGAATTTTTCGAAACACAACGACCGGATATTGTGACTTCGACAAACCTTCGCTGGAACAAAAAAAAAATAAATAAATAAATGCGTCAAAAGTAAGACTTATTTTTTTTTACTTCGTTTTAAGTCAAACGAAAGAGTTACAATTGTGTTTTTTTTGTTGTTGTTTACAGTTATTAACTGGTAAATGAAAAAAAAAATTTTTTACGCCGAGTGAATTCTAACTCGCGACGTGAACATTACGGGGGGTTGTGTTTGTTCCATATTTTTGTTTTTTGGTATACTCATTGTATTGTGTATAGTTTAAAAAATGGACGAACTGGTCGAACTGACAAAGACATTAGTGTCTTCTCAAATAGAACAGCGGAAGACGCAAATGGAACAACAGAAAAGGCATCAAGATTTTCAAGATTACGTGCAACAAGAAATGTTAGAGTTACGGAAACAGCAAGCACGAAAGTGTTATTTGAGACTGTTGCAAAAGGTGGAACGATGGAAAATTCAAATTATTTCACAGCCGAGGATATTGCAAATTCAATATCGGAATTCGTATATGACCCTGACAACGGAATAACTTTTCAAGCCTATTTTCGACGGTTTGAAACAATTTTCAACAAACGGTGCGAAACTTGGTCGGACGAACAAAAAGTTGGACTTCTATTACAGAAGCTTGGTCCTAACGAGAGTACAAAGTACACAAATTTACTATTGCCTAGAAAACCTGACGAAGTATCGTTTGAAGAGACAATAAAATCACTCACAAGCATGTTTGGTGAGAGAAGCAGTCTTTTTCATACGCGTTTTAGTTGTCTGAACATTGTTAAGCAAAATGATGATGATTTTATTACGTATGCAGGAAAAGTAAACCTTTGTGAACGTTTTCTCCTACACGAGTTAACAATTGACATGTTTAAATGCCTTGTTTTTGTTAAAGGTTTGACGGATAGTAGAGATAAAGATGTTCGTTCGAAAATATTGTCAAAAATGGAACAGAGTCCAGATATTACATTGCAAAAAGCTACGGAAGAAGCTCGAAAAATAATGAATCTGAAACATGACAATACTAAAATCGAGGAAAAAGACATTTCATATATTTCGCATATGAAAGAAGTTCGACGTAGGACACGTGAAAGAAAATTTAAATCCCCAATGAAATTGTTGTGCTACAGATGTGGTGGACCTCATTCTAAAAATGACTGTTTTTTCCGAGATAAATGTTGTTTTCAGTGTAATAGAATAGGCCACAAGAGTTCACACTGTAGAATGAAGCAGACCGAAAGAGGAATGTCGAACGGAAAAAGTAAAGTAAGAATGGTTTTGACAAAGAAAGAAATCGAGGAGGGTCAAAAAAGAAAATTCGTGCAAGTGAAAATAAATGGAGAGAAGGTACAACTTCAACTGGATACTGGAAGTGATATCTCCATAATAAATGAAACAACGTGGAAAAGAATTAACAAACCCAGGTTAACCAAGACTGATAAAATAGCCCGTGGAGAATTTTTGTGTGAAGTATCGTTTTTAGGAAAAACTAAAAAATCTAAGGTTTATGTTTTACAAAATTCTTCTAACCTAATGGGAAGTGATTTAATTATCCTGTTCGATCTATTCGAGATTCCTATAAACTCATTTTGTAATAGAATTTATGTTTCACCAGCTGGTAAAAATAAGGTTACGGATAAATTGATAAAGGACCTAAAACATGAATTTCCTAGAGTTTTTTCAGGTGGTCTCGGTAATTGCACGAAAACCGAAGTAAAATTTGAAGTAAAAGAAAATGTCAAGCCTGTGTTTAAACCAAAACGGAAGATGCTGTATGCCGCATTAGAAACCGTGAACCAGGAGTTACAAAGACTGGAAGAAATGGGTGTCACTTCTAAAATTGGTTATTCAGATTGGTCGTCACCAGTGGTTTTTGTGAAAAAGAAAAATCATAAAATATGTGTGTGTGCAGATTTTTCTACAGGTCTAAATGACTGTTTAAAGAAACCTTCTTATCCTTTGCTCTCTCCGGAGACGTGTTTGTTAAATTGAATGGAAGAAAGATTTTTAGTAAAATTGATTTGTCTGACGCATACCTCCAAGTAAGAGTTGACGAAGATTGTGCACAATTGATCTGAATAGAACTATTGCAACATGTGTTGTTTATCGATTCTATTGGGGCATTAATATATTCTTTCTTAGGTGCTAATATCTGTAGTTCTCCCTTTGTATATTATTTCATCTACCATCTTACACATTCTGTCTATCTGAGAATAAATGTGTGTGTGAGTCCAACTTTTTTCACTATTGTCCTGTTCTTTTTTTCCTACACTCATTTGTGTTATCTAAGATAACACAATACACATGCAACTTTCCTGGTAGCATTCATATAGACTCCCTTCTGGTAGCAGTCGCATAGACTCCCAGAATAGCCCAAAACAAAGGTAAGTGTTCTTTATTGTATTGGGACATTAATATATTCCCCTTTGGTACAAATATTCATTGTTCTCCCTTTGAATATCATATCATAATTTCCTATCTATGACCCTGGCAACACATGTCTTTCTTATTTTGTTGGCACAGTAATATATTCCGGCTTTGGTACTAATGTCCGTTGTTCTCCCTTTGTATATCATATCATGTACCAACTTACACGTTCCGTTACAAGATCGCAGGAAAAATGGTTGGATCTTTCTACTACTCCAGAAAGTACCTCACTCCTTACGCAATCCTCTACCTGTACAAGAGCTAGATACGTCCTAAGATAGAGTACTGTTGCCACGTCTGGGAAGGTGCTGTTCGGAGCACTTTCTCCTGTTTTGACAGAGTACAGAATCGACTTCGAAATCTAGTCAGGGATGATCTCTCCTCTTCCCTGCAGCCCCTCTTACAGAAGAGTCTTTGTTAGTCTTTCTCTGCTCTATCGTTTTTTTCAAAGAAGGTACTCGACCGAGCTCTAATCTCTGGTTACCCTCCTGTAAAACATTCACAGCAGAAACTCGTCTAGCTACAACCACTGTAAAAACTTTTCCTTTCTTCCTCTATGTACCTAAAACTAAACGGAACTATCATGAACAAAGTTTCATTCCAAGAACTTCCTATGAGAGGAATACAATACTGTGGGACTGCTTCCCAGCTGAGTACAACGTAGTCGTTTTTAAGGTCAATGTTAACAAATTATTTAACCCATCATTTCCAATCCTCTCAAAGGTGTTGTTCATCACCAACTGACAAGCCTTATCCTTGAGTGGCCTTCGGGCCTTGATAAGCGATGACACATTAGTATTAAAAAAAACAACCTTAAATGTTTGTCTTCAATAAACTGTTTATCTTAATATAAATAAGTGTGTAAGTAAATCCAACTGTTTCTTCACGATTGGCCACGTTGAAAGAATGAGTTAGTAGATGTAGGACAGTTGAGGTAGCAGCGTCAGTTCACAGGGAAACGTGGGAAGAAGGGATAAAAATGGACTTGAGAGAAAGAGGGATAAATAAAGACCTGCCAGAGATAGGTTAGTTTGGAAGTCAATTTCTTAAAGCTATCCAACACATGCCAGTATGTAAAACGGACATTAAACCATTAATGATGATGATGATGATGACTCATTAGTGGAAAAAAAAACGAACAGAAAAACCCAACAATGTAAACAATAAGTCCTCATCCTATAGTCACGCAGAAGGCATTATTGTAATCAAACAGCATGTAAAATGGACGTAAAATCAATGATGATGATGATGATGTTGTTTTCTTCTTCTTACATTCGTGTTTTTCTGTATCCACGATAACACAACACACAAAGTGGCGGCCGTGTGTTCTGGAAAGATATACTGGAACACGTGGTCACTAAAAATGTAAAAGCTAGAATATAAAATGGCTTTACATGGAATTAGTCTTCTAAACTCTAAATAGAATAAAACTTGTTACCTTAACAGTAGCAGAAACTCCCTTTGAAGTGAGCGGACAACAAGAGATATTGTTGTTTGAGATAAGCAGTTGACCTTGTAAGCTTGTTTTTCTTTTGTTTTGTTTTTTGTTTTTTTATTGATGGGTCACCATTTATCAAGGCCCGGGGGTCCACTCGAGTATAAGGGTTAAATAGATCATCAGTCGGACAATGATCGCTGCCACAAGAGGACCGAAAACAGTGGATGGAAAGGGCAGAAGATTACTAAGATGAATTGATTGTCCAAGAGTAAGGCTTAACAAGTATTTGTTTACATTAGACTTGAAGATCGACCATGCTGTAGTCGGTTGGGAAGCAGATTCGTGGCATCTTGTTCCGCAGATGGGATGTTCTAGGAAAGAAACTTTGTTCATGGAAGTTCCGTTTGATTTTTGGTAAAGAAAGTTCTTTGCTGTGGTTGTAGCTAGACGAGTTCTTGCTGTGAATGTTTTACGGGGTGGAGGATCAGGTATTGGAGCCCAGTCGAGCACCTACCATGAACATAACGATACAGTAGAGAGAAGCTAGCAATATCTCTTCCGTAGGGACGAGAAGAGATCATCGGCTGTTTTCACTAGTGGTATATTTCCTTTCGGTCTCCAGATAATGTTGGGTCATCAGGAGAGAATACACACTATTTCGGAGCCTTCCTCTCAGCGTTTCTTTTTTTTTTTGCATAACGCCCCTCACCCTACTGATGTTAGACCACGTTATCTGAACTGTATTTCAATTATCGACTCAGAGGGCAGGTGTAAACCAGCTGTGTGAGGAGTGTTATGCTTTATGGATTTGAAACATGGGCTGCAACGAAAGAGCCATGATTAGGTAGATATGTCATGTCAGGCCAGAAGCCGACACTCTTTTCGAGACTCTTCTCTTTAGGCTTAGTATACGGGGAAATAGCTGATGTCCTTAAGCTGGGCAGGATGAAATGGCTTGGTCATGTCGAGCGAAGCTCCAGCTGGATGTCCCGGGTCAGAAACATGTCCATCGCATCAAGTCAGCAGGCTGGAAGACCGAGGCTTTCTTTGGATGAGCTGTGTCGATGTGACCGTGCAGCCTTGGGGATCACAAACTTAGATCCTCCTGACTGCCGAACCTGAAGTGGAAGACTTCGATCAAGACTGACAGGCAGGCCCAAATAGAGGACTAATCAAAGGTTTGTTCAAAAATAAATTGGAAGAAGAAGACTCAATAAACTGTTCAATAAAATTGAAACAAATAAAACGTTTAACGGCTGAGCGTCTTATGTCTTTGTTGCGTAAAAACATGCTCTTATCGAAGCATTCATTGTTTCTTCTCACAGAGATAACTATACAGTCAGTAGACACTTTGATTGCTATTATATCACAACGATATATTTTTTTAGCCACTTAAATTAACATAAAAAACAATGAAGCTTACACTAAATGTAAGAAATTGGGTTCGGTTGATTTATCAGCTTAAATGCTATTTAAATCTGAATTTAAAATTCCGATAAGATAAATCTATATTTTATATATGTACTCATCTATATATGACATTTCTTTTATCTAAGTTGCCGTTGTTCTGATTCCAGGTTCATAGAATATTCCGTTTCGGATACAAGTGTGAATCGATCACGGAGCATCCCACTGATCCGGAAGAAGGCAGATACCCAAACTCGAAATCTAGTCACTTCCCAATGGAGATTCTCATCACCAAAAATCATGAGATTCATCGCCTCCAGCAAAGATCCACCTATTTATCATTAGCGGCTTCAGCTGTCGCAAGCATGATTGATTTCGTCCGCCACAATCGGTCTCTGGTCGCGCATCAAAGACACTTCCACAAACAATGGTCAACTAGTCAAACTTTCCCACAAAATCTCCCGCTTTCTGACTCCCTTGAGACATCACCTTGGCATTACACGAATGACCGATATATTTACACAACACACAATTTACATAAAAGTCCGACACAGAAACTCTCAGTTAGAAATTCTTCTCTGCTCTTGGCTACAACTCAGGAAGCTGTGGTCAACATTTGGCAAATGTTTGACCAGTATATTTCAAGACTTCAATTCCGGTATTCATACCGACACATACACCCTGTGTTTGGTGCTCGCCACCTCTTGCGATTTAGAGCAACCTTACAGCAAAAGTATCCCACGATAAAACCACGCCTATGTAACATAACATTCTATTCATACCAGAAATACCAATGGCCGCCTCTAAGCAAAATTAAGGACCAATCAAAAACGACGAATAATAAACACATTTCACTGATTGTACCTGTTGCCGGCAGACAGGAAGCATTTGTCCGCTTTCTACAGACACTGGCGCGCATTTTTCATAATGAAACCAACATCGAAGTTATATTTGTCGTTTTCAAAATAGGCACAGATCAGCCGACAATCGCGATGATTGAATCCCTGCGTAATAAACACCAAAACATCGAGATTAAAATCATTATTAAGCAAGAATTATTTGCCCGAGCGAACGCCTTACAAATTGGCGTCACTCACACGCGGGAAGGGGTCATTCTGTTATTTGTTGACGTCGACATGGTCTTCACTAAGGCTTTTTTGAATCGTGTACGACTTAATACGGTACTCGGTCAGCAGGCTTATTTTCCTATTTATTTCAGTCAGTACAACTCGGCCGCCAAGTTCGAATCTCAGAGAAACCATTCCGTGTTCAGTTTCAAGCCGACTGACGGCTTATGGAGATACTTTGGTTTCGGTATGGCAGCCATATACAAACAAGACTTTTTAGCGATCGGCGGTTATGATTTAAGTATCAAAGGTTGGGGCCAAGAAGATATTCGCTTTTATGAAGATACGTTGAAAAAACTGGCAGTATTCCGCGCACCAGATCCGGGTTTAGTCCATATTTATCATAATAAATCCTGTTCCACATCTTTGACAACGCCACAATATGAAATGTGCTTAGGGTCAAAGTTTGACATTTTTGACCACCAGAGGACGCTAGCGAATGTCGTCTACAATAATGAGCATATTCTACACCAATCTGTACCTTAAGTCTCAAAGATCCATTTTAGAGGCGGAAGAGACAATTTTTCTATTTAGGACAGGGACTTATACGTAATCTATATGCCACTAGGTCTCATCAGTCTCAAGAGACAATGGATAACCCCTGTAAGCAAAGGTTCGCAATCCCAACTACACCTCTCCTGAACAAGTATTGCTTGAGTCTAGTGGCAAGAAGTCCAAGACAACTAGAAACAATGCCGGGATAAGCAGAGAACCCTTCCATATACAGCACTTGGTATTCCCAAATGGTCACCCATTTAGTACTGACCAGGCTCAATGTTGCTTAACTTCGGTGATCTAATGGAAACTGGTTTGTGAACGTGATTATGCCATATATATATGCTAGTAGTATACTCTTTTTCTTTTTTTAATGGAAATCGCTCCAGACAAGGCATGAAGCCATTTAATGTAAACGGCTAAAAAGAAATACTACTTCAAGGTCAAAAACTAGCCAACGATAAGTGTTAGATGGATAGATTCCGACCCAGAAAACAGCAATTCTGCTCCCTTTGTCAGAAACATCGCTCATGGAATGTGAGGACTAAAGGACAAAATAAGGGAAGCGAGAGTTATGAGGCTGCCGAAAGTAAACCCACGGTTCACTTTCTACTCTCTTGTACTAGTACCGTACATCTTTCTACCTACCTACCTCCGTGTGTCACACTTTGTATCTGTGATACAACTCCAGATACGAATGAACTGACCCACATTTTTATGATGTCATCAAATGAATTTTTAAATAAATCTTTACATAACGTTAAGTTGGTTGGGTGTTGTGTTTTACTGCATATCAACTGTTGTTGGGTCATTTTAAACTGAAACTGTGATTATGTTTTGTATACGATTCGTTTGTAGATTAATTTGTTTGTGAGAAGTGGAGAGTAAGTTGCGTAATATCAGAAAGCGTCTGACCCCTGAACAAGGTAAAAGTGACGTGAAATGAATAGAAGTAGGTTCTTGTTGGATCATCGAAGTTAAGCAACTTTGAGCCTGGTTAATATCAAATAGGTAACTATTTGGAAATATCAGGCACTATATGTGGGAGGGCAGTGAAAGTTCCCTGCAAGAAAATACATCCCTGAAGATGCCTTTAGCAAATACTTCAGTATAACCTGCTAATCCACACATGTTGGCACCACGAAACAACTGCCTCCTAGGTGGAAGTTCTATTCTTAATCATGGGACAAAATATAGATAGCATGCAATTCTTCTTCTTCTTCTTCTTCTTCTTCTTCTTCTTCTTCTTTTTCTTTATATATGCTGAACCGTGAGAAGTGGAAAGTGAGTTTGCATAATATCAGAAAACGTCTGAACCCTTAACAAGGAAAAAGTGACGTTAAATGAATAGAAGAATAAGAAGAAGAATATTTTGTAAACAAAATGTTCTGTAAACGATAGTTTCTATTTAACCCAAAGAGGGAAACCTGTACAGGTACTACCACTCTGCATCAGAATGGATCGGGGAGTAGTGGTAACCAAGGGGATGACTCCGAACTCACTAAAGCTTCCAAATTTGGGCCTCATCATTAAATGCAGTTTTGTATCATACCCAGGACGGTCGGGGAGAGGGGATCATCTTAAAGAATTGATAGGGTGAAGAAGTAGGGTAGGCAGACAAAAAGAAACGTAGAAAAGTCCGGGATTGATGGATTCCATGGTGATAACTGCACGCTCTTCAAAGACCCAAAATTGGGGCCTCACCACCAGCTGCTGATTGAAATCATACCCAGAACCCCTAAAGTTAAGATTTGGAAGAGGAGTTAATTCAATATCAGGTACTTCTGCAGTTTACGGACCATGCTGAAATAATAACGTTATTATTTAGAAACCCATTTTTAACATGGGGAGGTGGGGGGCTTTGTTAACTATTCTGTACTTTCACCTAGCAATTTAATAAACAAAATATACGGTAAAAATTTAATTTAACTTGAAAATCCTATCTAAAAAATAGTACGGTTCGTAAATATCATTGAGAAAGTAGATGTGGTTTGTAAACGGAGGAAGAGACGGGTCACATTTTTAAAAAATAAATTGGGAGTGAAGAGAGTTAGGACATGGGATTTGAAAAGTAAAACTCTTTTAGATAACACCGTTTCCGAAAATATATTGAATTGCTCCATGAAATTTTTCACAGGTATAGCTTGTTGTATATTATATTGGTAATATATTATGTTTCTGGTATATTATATTGGTTGTATATTATGTTGGTAATATAGTATGTTGCTGGTATATTATGTTGGGTGTATTATGTTGGCTGTATATTATGTTGGTTGTATATTATGTTGGTTGTATTATATTGGTTGTATATTATGTTGGTTGTATATTATGTTGGTAATATGCTTCTAGGTGTATCTGATGGCTGTAGTAAATGTGATGAATGTTGCTGATTTTTGTTGTCGTTGCTGTTAAGTGAGTCGGACTTCTGCATAGAGTTTATGACGATTGTGCCTCAAGATTGTTGGGTCTACAGGAAATCCCCATCGTTGGTCGCAGCTATTCGTTAAACTTGCAACTTTGCAGGTTTTTATCTCCAACACCGAGAGTAGAAAGGTTCAGTGGTTGCATGCGAAGTCGGGGAATGTTTGGCCCAGAACACACAAAGGAATGGCCCAGAAGCAACATTATCACTTTAACTCCATTGATTTATGGTTCTCCACCCGACACGTCTTTGCTTTCAACACGCAGAGGCAGAGATGACAAGAGTATGACGGATACTGATGCCGACTTCGCTTAGATTTTCACCAAAGCTACGTTAGCCAGATTGTGGCCCTAATATCACTTTATGCCAAACCTGTCTGCCATCGGTGGCCTTGCCAGGAACCGGAGTTCCAGATGTCATAGTTCCGACACTACCATGTTGCCATCGACCCTACCAGGGTGTTGGGCTTTACGAGGGTAGGGGCTGCAGCCATAGTAGGCACCACATAATGGTCACTATTGACATTATAGTCCAAACCAATGATATTTTCACTGTTGTTTAAAACTATTTTCTCAATTTTTTTTTTTGCAACCACATAGACGAACAAAATTTCTATTTATATAAGATATCTTTCTCTGGAACTATTAAACATTTGTGCCCAGGCGATCCATATATTTCATAGTTTATTTATTTAAAATACCGGGTTTTATTGTAAGGAATGGAAACAGCTAAGTGGTGTGATGGTCTGACAGACTATGGAATAAGCAAGCCGAGTTTTATGCTATTTAAGCAAAAAAAAATTTAGTATATAAAAATATTAAATTGTTTTTAACGCAAATATATAGTTCAAGTAAAATAAATTGCTTTGGACTATTAATATAATTTCCAACGCTATTGATGATGTTTACTTATTCATTTATTATTTTTTTTATTATCGTTTAGGTTTGAATTCATGCTTTGAAACATGACGTAAATCATAAATCTATGACGTCACGCCAGAGCTTTAATTATTTCGTTATGGTAATGTTTAAAGCTCTATTTATAAGAAAGTCCAAATAGTTTAGTTGGTAGAACCTCAGACTGAACATCTCTAAGTTTCAGTTTTGATTTCTGGTCATTGCATCTGCTTTATTTGTGAAGAATTTATTATTTTGTATTAATGCAATATTCTCCATTTCTAAAAGTGGTTAAGATCTTTGATATTTCGAAATGAGACAAATTCCACAATGCATTTATTATGTTTAAGAAAATTGTGATTGATGGACGGACGGAAAGACGAACAAAATATTTATATAAGATATCTTCCTCTGGAACTATTAAACATTTGTGCCCAGGAGATGCATATATTGCACAGTTTATTTATTTAAAAGACCGGGTTTTATTGTAAGGAATGGGAACAGCTAAGTGGTGTGACAGACTATGGAATAAGCAAGCCGAGTTTTATCTATCAGATTCATACTAATACCTTTGGGAGGGGAAAGTATGAACCGACAAGGTTTTTTTTTGGGGGGGGGGGTACCGATTAAGATGCATTTACCAGAAATTATATCGATATCTAAAATCAGGCTTTACAAAAATAAAATTAAAGTTCAATTTTTTTTTTTAAATCCTTAGCAAATTTTTTTTAACTTCTTGGGATCATAAAGTTTGTTTGTAAATAAGATTTTATGTAGGTTTTATTTTACTATTTTAAATTTTTTTTTAAGGACATTTCATGCTATTTAAACAAGATTTTTTTTTTAAAGCTGGGAAAAATAATTATACTTTCAATTATATATTTATTTTCATAAAATTGTCACTACAGCTTTATAAAACATTTTGAAGATAAGTTCATCCGAATTTTGGATTAAAGAAAATTTTTTAAAAATCCTGAGATAGCACTATTTTAAGATATGCATCTTTTTTTTTTTTAATTCTTTCAAGTTGTACAGATAGTTTCTTTTACTCTCCCCCCCCCACGATATTTAATATCAGTATAATTTTCCTTAATTATCTCTTCATATAACCTACTTCTCACCCACTCCCTGTTCATTTTGTTATCTTAACCTTATCCACACATTTGGCCTTTTGGCTAAGATCAAAGTGTAGTATCTGTTCCGATGGATACTGCACGCCTGTCCTGTGCAGTTCTAGGAGATCCACCCTCCCAGGCTTTGCCTCCCCTCTTTGGGGAGGAGTAAGTTAATTGCTTACTGCTTGAGGCGCCCCTACCGGGGAATGCCGACGGGGCTGCCCAGGCAATTTTTGATGGTCAGAGTGCTCACCTCTCGGGCGCTGGCTTTTCAACCCCCACTTTCCGACCCGACCTTGGGTCACATCTTACTTGTGGGAGTAGGATAAAACTGGCCTTGTGCCTAACTCCTGGAGAGGAGTAAATAATACACTCATGTTGAACAATCTTACCCCACTCCCTATTCGCTAGCACAAGAAGTTTGAAACAGTCGAGATAAAAAAATAGAACGGTTTGTTGGTTTGGTGAAAGAATAAAACTTCTCACACCTGACAGTATCTTATATCTCTACAAAGCCACCCTCCGCCCATGCATAGAGTATTGTTGTCACGTCTGTGCTGGTGCACAATCCACTAGTCCTACCCTCTTAGACAAAGTCTAAAAAAGAGTCGCTAATCTAATAGGTCCCTCACTATCCACCAAACTCCATCCCCTGTCCCATCGCCGCAATGTTGCAACCGTGTGCTTGTTTTACAAGTACTTCAATGGAATGTGCTCCGATGAACTTGCTGCTCTGGTGCCCTCTCGACGTAAATACACTCGACTAACCTGACAATCAGTTAAATCCCATCCATTCACTGTGGAGGTCCCCAGATGCTAGAAAGCCTTCTACTCTAATAGCTTCTTTTCTCGAGCTGCCGGCCTTTGAAACTCCCTCCCTGCTCATTGTTTCCCCGACATGCAGAAATTTAAAACTAATGTGAACAAGCATATCACTGCATAATTCTCAATTTAGGATGAGCCCCAAAACTTTCACTCTAATTCTCAGTAGCCCATACGTCTACAGTGACAACTTGCCTTGTTTGAGGTGAACTAAGTTAAAAAAAAAATTTTTTTTAATTCTTTCACAATTTTCTTTCACTAAATCCCCAGTTTACCAGCAATAACAAAAACTAACAAAAATCCCCAAAGAAGGCTGGTAAGCACAACGAGCAAAGCATAAATAATACAAGAAAATGAAAAATATCTTATCTTATCGTAATTAAATCAAATATTAAATCAAACTGGCGAACAAAGCCAGGCGGGTTCTCTACCTGATCCAGAGATCGTTTCTTAACCTAACGTCAGACGCTTTCTATCCTCTATACATAATTCTTGAATATGATCCATTCTTGAATATGCCATCCAAGCAACAAATCGTTGTCTTGGCCTTTCGGTTAAGATCAGAGTGTAGTATCTGTTCCTATGGATGCTCACTCTGTAGACCGGTACCATCTTGGCCTTCGGGCCTTGATTCCACCGGTCTGAGGTATTGCCCTGTGCAGTTTTGACTGGCAAAAGGTTTAAACTTATTTATCCACTTAAAATGTACTATTTTTAATTGTCTTTCAAGGTTTGATAACATCTAAACAGCAATTTTACATAAAAATACCAAAATTTGTAATTTTCTCAGGGATACGTAAAATTTCAAGTCTATGCTAATTTTTTGCCTGAAACATTAAACTGTTAGCAATTTTCAAAACTTTGGCCAATTTTGGCAATATGGAGGTTGATATATTCTTAAAATGTTGATTTTCAGGAAACAGACTAAAAAAGAATCAGTGAAGATATGATATTGTTTATATCAACACAGAACATATGAATTTGTTCAATAATAGAGACTTTTAATCATAGCTTCTTCATCTATAACTGTGTCCAAATTACGGTGTCTCAATGATCTGGCGGTGTGACCAACCTCCTCACATATCGAGCAACTTGGACGGGGGATGTTTCGAAGCAATTGCTGGGTGCGACATGATCAACATCCTACGAAGAATGTCATAGATATTGTCTTTAATTGACAGCTGTCGAGATCTTGAAGCTGGTCAACTTTGGAACGATCTGACATTCTTGTTCCAACTCTCCACCAGACTCTCACTCCAGTTTGCAATTGTTCAACTCAGAGTTGCCAACTATGCACGCAAAGCTGATGGAATGTTGGGATGATCATTACCCAGGGCACACCTTTCTCATTGAGGAACAAGTTTTTCAAATAAAGCATCAATTTGATACCAATGACCTTGAATGCATCCACACGAACGTGTTTTTTGGCATCAACCGATTGTGCAACAGTTAGAACGATGTTTGTGAAAGACAAGAATTGTTCATAGTTTCTTTGATCCTCAGTGTTCAAAATGAGACAGCAAATCTCTTTTCTGTTCTTTCTACTGAAGAATCAATCAACAAGTGGACCAGTGTTTGTGTTGCCTCCTGTTACAGGGGGAGAGTTCATAAGCATTCCTGTCTTCTCCCTAATCGCATCGATGCACTCCTTCTTTGCACGCAGAATAAAACTTGTCACACGCATAATGTTTCGCTCAAGATTTTCTGACCGCCAATCAAGTGGTACAAAATTTTCCGTGCAAAGTCAAAGTTTAAAGTAGAAGACAGAGAAGCAAAAGAGATCAGCTTTAACTATATTTTCATGGCATTGTCCCCGTCAAGTAAGGACTTGTAAGGGCAATTTTACTCTCACACATCTTCTTCTATGCGCCTCTTCTCTTGAAGCGTGGCATAGGTGACAAACGGCTCCATTATCACCCTGGAGAAGTCCAACCATTTTTCCATCAATCATTCTGTATTGCAGTCAACAAGAACTGTCTTACCAACGATTGACATTTCACACCGATGAATATCCCTAACAACATGAAAGGAGGTTTCCAATTCAAATGCCAAGACATCTCTATCTTCGGCAGCTCTGGTAAGCGTGACTGGATGCACAAATCTTCTGCTATTTGAAACAGAATTGGCCCAGAGTAAGGTGTTGTCTTCAGACCTAAGTTCCAGAGGACAATAGCAGGACAACAAGAAGGAATTGTTTTTTTCAGGATCCAAGTGTGATATTTCTTGAGATGCTAAAGAAGTGTCAATAAGTTGTTGCGAACCGAATCCATCGACACCAAATTTTCCGGTGAGCTGAAAAGGCGTTCATGCAAAGTTTGTACCTGCTCCCGAAATATCAGCTATTGACTCAACAGTTTCGTTCACAAGATCTTTTATGTCTACCTCTGACTTCAGTTGGTAGCTTGTAATAGGTGGATGGAATTTGATTTTAGCAACATCAACAGTGTTCCTTGTTAGAAAGATCATATTATGAGGGAAGCACAAAGTTCTGAGCATTTGGTATTGGTTCATTGACAGATAAACATTTTGAATCATTGCAACTGCATCATCGACAGAAATAGTGATTTTACAAGGACTAACATCTGTGTTCCATGTTTGGTTACGTTCATGGACAACCATCTGTAATGATTTCTCTTTCGTCAATTTCTGCTCCTCTGCAAACAATTCAATAAAGGACACAGCGTCTTTCAAAATTGACCGGGTCTTCTTGAGACGGGACATCGTTGAGGGTCAAACTAGGGCGACCTCTCGGTTTCTTTTCATCAGAAGGTGGAGAAATTTCTGACAAGAACGGCTTGTCTTCCCATGCGCACAAATCTTCTTCCGATGACTTGGTATATGGTTGCGAATCAACCATCCCCTGAAATTTCCTTCTCAATATATCATGTGATGGCAGTATATTTCTGCAGAAATCGTGTTGCTACCTCATTACTCTTCTTCAAAATCTTGGCATTATGATGCATTTCTTTTGTAAGGATACAGAATTCTTCAAATGCTGTTTTGTAGGACCACTCCATTATCTACTCTATTCCTCAAAAACAACCTGCAATGAAATAAGGTTATATTCTTTTACCATTCCACAAAGAACTGGATGAAGCCAAATTACAGCATACATAAATTACACATCTTGCCTGGACAGTCTAGACACACCTTAGTAATAAGGGTCTAGTCCCCTGAAATTTCGGTTTTTGAAAAAAATGGTTATTTCATTAGCAGTGCCGTGCTAATACGCTTCGAACAAGGTATCAACCACTTCCTAATTTTACGTTATGGCCATGTTACACCAAAAAAAGGACGTCTTTTTTTTTTTTTAGAATAAGCTCAAATATGGTAATTAGGGCCCAGTGCCCTCAAATTTCATATCTTTTCTAAATGCTATTTCATCAGAAGTGCCTAGGTAATACGCTTCCAACAAGGCCTCAACCACTTTAAGTTATGAGAAAGTTATTGAATTTTTTCTCATTTCTAGAATTCTGGGCGCAATTTGCAAATTAAATAAAACAGTGTCAATAAGATATGAACGTAGACCTGTGTGAATTCATTGCACAGGCCATGATCGTCTGCTCATTGTGCTGGTCCGAAGTCGTTGATTCTGACATTGGTCACAGTATCAATTGCATGGTCTCAGTCAGTGCTTCAACAGAAGAATGTTCCCTCCAAATTTAATTACAATTCCAGTAGCAAAGGTTTATTTGTTGGAGGTTACAATGATACTCGTTTTGTTTCTACTGGACAACAGACTTGCAAATGGGAATTCTTAACTCGACCAAATTAAAAACAAAAGTTCAACCAAACACAAACAGACCATCCGTTTTCAAGGGCCACCGAAAACCGACCAAACATATTTCCTGGTTCATCTTCTCTTAGTTAAATATTTCTCACTCGCAACAAGTCTGTTATTTGCATGCATTGCAAACACTAAACATGGCGCCTGGTGCACGTTTACACCCACGTGAGTATTGCATATTTAGCTAGAGTGAGCATTTTGTTGCAGACAATAGAATCAAGCCCACATAAATCAATTTTTTTTTTTTTTTTTTTTAATTACTTTCTTCGAAGGGTGAATTTAATAAAAGTGTCAATAAATGAACATCTCATTGGGTTTTACAAATTTACTATTATTCAATCTCTAACTAGTAAGCAATAATTCAAATAACTACATTTCTCTCTAACAATGAAGATTTAATGTGCATGAATTCTGGTTGGTTGAGAGGATAACCAGTTTGTGTGCAAGAAGTGTAAGACAATTAAGACAGATGAGAACTCAGATGTGGAGAAAGTATATCCGGATGGCGAAACTATTGAGATTGTTCAGAAATTTTGTTACCTTGGTGATTCCATTGGAGCACAGGGTGGAGTAGGTGCTAGTGTGATTGAAAGAATTAGGAATGGATGGGGGTAAATCCAGGGTACTTCAGCCATTACTAACCAGCAGAGAATTACCACTGTCGACTAAGAAAACAAAATCTATCAGGCACATGTACGCAGTGTGATTATGTATGGAAATGAAACTTAATCAGTGAAGGTTGAGGACATGCCTTGCATGGAGAAATGATACAATGAATGTGTCTTACAGAAAGGATCTTAGAAGATTAAATCTGGACAGGGTAAGGAGATGTGTTCTTGATATGGCCACTTTAAAAGAAAGAAAAAAAAAATGGATGAGAGTTCTTGGGTTAGTAAATGTAAAAGAGTTGAGATAGCAGGTTCAGTTCACATGGGGAAGACCAAGGAAAACATGGGAGGAAGTGATAAAAATGGATTTGAGAGAAAGAGGGATAAATAAATACCTGAACAGAGATAGGTTAGTTTGAAAGTCAATTTCTAAAAGTCGTCCAACGCATACCAGCATATAAAACCGACGTTAAACCACATGATAAATGATTAATTATAAAGAAAGAATTATCCTCTATCGAGCACTTGGTGAATACAATTTTTCACAAACTAAAAATTCTTTAATATTATAGAACGTAATATTTTGTAATATATTGGCTTTTTTTAATCATTCCATTTTCATTAAGAGTTTCATATTAAAACATTGTTTTACTGAATTTGGTTTTCCGTAGAGTTCTAATAAACTAACAAACTTTATCTGTGTGGTCTCGTGTTGGATTTTGAGAACAGTTTCTTTCAGCACGACCAGTGCCCCTCGAATCAAAGATAATAACCGATTCCAGTCGGAGCAGAGTCGACCCTTCATTTCTGCAATACATAACATCCATGCATAAAAAAAAAATGAATTTGATACATGAAGAATAAGACAAATACGAAAGGTTTTGCTCAGTAACTTTAATGCAATAAAAAGTAATAAAAATAATAATACCAAAAAAAAAAAAAAAAAAAAAATCTTTACTGTTGCCCCACCCACCCCAGCTTTCATTTTTTTTTAATTTAATTTTTTTTTAATTGTTTTTGCTTGTATTGTTTATGTTTTCTCTCCACATACAAGAAACGTTCAATGGAAAAACAAATTACCTGTAAATTATTTTAAAAACACTTGGGTAACCAGCATTTTTAATGTTCTTTTTGGTTTGTAACTTTATGAGTTGAAGGGTTGACAAGGACAAGATTTTAAAAAATACAGAAAGATGAAAATGACAAAGGGCTACAGGAATTTTTTTTTTAACAAGTAATGGTGTAGTTCCCTATAGTTAGAAAAATAAATAAAAATGCAATCATCAAAAATAGTACTAAAAAGATTTTTTTTTTTAAAGTTCAGGAGGGGAAAAAAGATCCTAATGAAGAACGAAAATAGTTTAAAAAATAAATGAAATAATTTCAAAAGATAGAATAAAGATCAGATATGAGGCATGTAATTCATGGCTATGACTCAAGATATGGTGGAGGATTAAAAAAAATTTTTTTTTTTTTTTTAAATGACACCAATTTACACCTCAAATTAATTTTCAGGTTTAATAGAAAAAAAAAAAAAAAAAAAAAAAAATTAAAAATGCCTTATAAAAAAATATAAGTATTGCAATATTTAAATAAAATAAATTAATTTAGCTAATTGTCAATTTACTTTCCTCTCCACAAGAGAGGAGTGTTATAGACACAATGTTGGTTTTTAACTGTGGGGAATATACAACTCTCCAAAAGGAAGGGGGGGGTCTGGATTGGGACAAAGATTTAGATTGTCTCAGTCTAGAAGGATTTCTCCTTCGCTGACTGAGAACAGAAAAGATGAAGTGTAGTATTAGAACAAATACTACACTTTCCCGAAACTTTATTGATCAGAAATGATGTTTGTGTTCCAAATGACAACATCATATTATAGAGAAGTGTCTTTCCAGCCATTGTTAAGTTTCATAATAATCTGTAGTCCAAAAGTAAAGACATTAAAAAATTTTTTAAAATTTGGTAATTCTTAACAGGACTGAAATTTTGGACTTTTAATCGCCTGCTGGAAATGTTCCGAGTTAAATCGTAAATAAAATTCAATAAGCATACATTTTCGTTGTTAAAACGCCACACTGGCAGAAGTCTTATTCCCCCACCCTAACTAGCAGTTAAATTTAACTACTGATAAAAACAGCTAACATGCGTTAGTTATGCATCTGATAGGTCCCAACATAACACTGGGTTTCAAACTTCTCAGCGACCATCGTCAGATGCTTCTGCTGCAGTTTCTGTTGATGGCCTCTGAAGATAATTAAATGCAGCATTATCTTAGAAATTTGAAAATTCTACCACTATTGTTTTTTTGTTTTTTTTTAAATTGTATTTATAGCATTGGACACTTTACAAAATAACATTTAAAATAAATGGTTTAAAATGTAATTTTTCTATTATTATTATGAAATATTTTAAAGTTAAAAAAAACGCTTGACATTAAATTTGATTCTAATTTTATGTTACACACATTTATTGTTGTGTAGTGGCATTTCAAATGTTAGTGAAACGTAGCTTATTTTAGTAGATTTTCAAATTTATACAACTATGAATGTTTACTTGAGGCAAAGATAAATTCAATAAAATTTTAATTAGCAAGAAAAGAACTTTGATCAGACTAAATTCTGTCTTCAAAATGGCTGTCCAACTCGTTCCCTTTAAATGTTAATCAGTAGAAATTAGTTATAGGTGATTATTACATAACTACTTTTGTTTAGACACAATGCCGAAGCTGATTTTTTTTCATACTTCTAATAAACCATCTCCATAGGTAATCAAACTTAATTCATTCCATTAATTATTTTCAATCCTCTCATAATATTCTTCATCTTACAACTGACAATCATTCCATCTCATTAATCCTTATCCTCAAATGGCTTTTGGCCTTGATAATTTATGCTAATGAGTCAAGACTTAAAATAAATAAAAACAACTCATTGCCTTTCATACACACTGCTCTCCCAGTACACTTTACGCGCTAACCATAACTTTTCAGTAATTTTCCTTGCACGCCATTGCAGAATAAATATCTTAGGCTGAATTTGATTTTTTTCTTTTGAACTGACCGATTTCAAAACTGAGCCTAGTTTTTCTCTATCACATAAATTTTCTCTTTGAATAAGCACAATTGTATTGTTTGTCCATAAGTAAAAATACTGGTCAGCTGATTGCTTTTATTATTTTACTATCTATTTATTGTTGACAAGAAATTTTGGATGAATGGGAAAAACAAAACAAAAAAAAACAAAACTAAATCATCTATTTGATTAAATATGATGGATAACTATTGTCCGAGTATAAAGCAAAATTATTCACAAATTCAACAACCACAGAAAAGCAAAAAGCTGACATTTTTACCAGAATTAATTGCACACAATTTGACTAACAATATCTTACGAAAATAAATTTTGGAAAGAAAAAAAAAAAAAGGGGGGGTAAGCAAGGTTTCATATATATATATATAGAGATAGATAGATAACATTCTATAAAATAAGGATACATTTGTTAGACACTATATTCTTTTTTTTTTTTTAGACAAAGCGAGGGTAACCTATAGCTAGAAAAGTTGATGTGATATAGTAAGACTAGGGTCATTTTTGGATTCAACGGCCACAAATTAGTAAAAAAATAAGTGTCATATCTTAATCAACAAAAATTTGTCTTCCAGTTTTTTGTTAAACCTTTGATGCTATCACGTGTCTAAGATTGCAGGATTTTAATTCGGCATCAGCATCATTGGCTTAATTTTCATGAGAGTGAAATACAAAATTGTTTTAGTTGGGAATATGGAAGATTAGGAGGAGCATCACGAGTTGAGAGTAATCTCAAACTTCCGTATTCATCTTAATCTGACATTGTTACAGACATCATTTAAGACAAAGAAAATTAACACTTTCAACTTAGTTTAACATCTGATAAAAAATTGACCAGATTTCGCCACTTAACAAAAACTAACATTTTCTCCAAATAGTTGATTATAAAAGGGTTTTTTATGCTATTAAATATGTGTACAAAAGCATTGCACATTTTATATTCAAGATTACATATATCAATCTTTGTTTAATTAAATAATTAGTTAAAAAAAAAAAAACATTTCATAATCTGAAAATTTGGTACTTAATCTAAAAAAATATTTTTTTAATAAGGAGATTGCCATATAGGCTCCTACCAAATAAATCATAGGTGAGAATATTTTAGGTCTCTTGCAAATCAAATTCACCATGTACTTTTAGGTAATTGAAAACATGACCAGAGATGTAATGTGTATTTACATAAGTGGATTAACTCTGAATTAAAGGAAGGAAGACAGAGTTCAGATTTTAAAAATTAGACTCTTTGAAATAAAGAAGAAAGACCATAATGCAATATTGTTATCAAAATGTAGATTTTAATAAATATGAATGTACACATTAAGCTTATTGTAAATCTTAAAACATGCAGGAGGAATGTTAACTTTAACAAGTAGATAATGAGCAGATGCAATAGACAGGAAACTCAATTTGAAATTAAGTTATGAAAAAAAATCTTGTAATCTAAAAATAAGATTTTTAAATACTTTCCACATTTTCTTATATAGGTTAGAATAAGTTTGTTTAGTGTTTTAAATAAAATATTTAGCATTTTATAAAATTTTATTTCTAAGATGATAAATTATGAAAAATGAATAATGTTAGGTTATTGTGTCCATCTTTGGAGAAAGCTCAAAAAAGGAAGTAAGCTTTAGTTGAATGAAAAATGTAAGAAAAGAGTCAAAGAAATGACCTGCTATCAAAATGTTCACACGAGAAAAAGAACACATGATGCCATTTTTTTTTTTTTATCGACCCGACATCGATATTTCATATATAGACATGACTGAATCACATCAATGGTTAAAGAGGATTTGAATAACAGATGCTACCAACAAATTTATTTGCGTCAGAAGATTGCAGAAAGAAGCACGGAACATGTAACAGAAAATCAATAAATAACATGACATTTATTTGTTGAAATTTATCAGAACAATAGAGATAATACAAAGATCTTCATAAAAACGGATTGAGCCCTCTTCTGTAGATGATAGTGCTTATGTAAACATTAAGATTTTATTTTATTGGCTTAACAGAATCATCGATTGTAATAAAAAATTTTAAAAAACAAGTGGGGCAAGTTTTCATTCCAGCTTTAAGCACTTGCCTGCCTAGCTGCACTGAAAAGCTGTGATACAGCAGAACAGTATGTATGAGACACACAGGCGACCAGTTGGGCCAACGTTGGTACATTGTACATTAGATAAAAAGCAGAGAAAAGTTAAAGTTTAAACAGACTCAACAGTGTCAATGTTTTAAGCAACTGTAACAGAATCAATAGACGAAACACCCAGTTTTCGACACGTCCAATTTTTACAAAGTAAAAGGATTTCAGAATACATTGTGATGTCATTAGACAAATGCCTCCCTCTTCATTATTTATGTCATTCCACTCTCCACTTATTTGCCCTTCCTCTCATCATTTAAAACATTCATGGTCCTCAAAGTTTTAGCGTGTGTATATACACACACACACACTAAATCAGGTGAGATAAATTTGTTTACAAAATATCAGTATAAACTAATTTGATTTAAGAATCTTTAATTTATATTAAATTGAAAGCCACTAAAATGGGGACTAAAGTCAAGGATTTTTAATTAGGAAGGGTGCAGTGTTTTTACTATTCATCAAACATTACATCAATTTCATGACTTCAAAGTAATTCTAGTTGGAATAAAAATATTAAAAATTCTCATCTAAAAACAAAAAGACAAACTATTTGAGTAAAAAGAAAGATAAACTGAAAAATTGAATTCAAGGTTTCAGAAACGGCCCAAATGCCTGGAAGTGGTTTTTAGAGACTGTTCTTTTTCTATTAAAAAGGTAAATTTTAAAAGATAAATAAAAATTACAAGTATATCAATTTTTTTTTTTTTTTCTTAAAATACAGTGGGTGTAAAATAACGAAAAGTATCTTAAGTTCAAAAAGGTAGACAGTGACAAAGTTTTCCGAGATTATTATCCATAATAACAGAATTTCAATATCACAATAAACATGCAGACAGGCTTAGTAGTTTTCTTGATTAGAAAGGAAAAAAAAGAAAAAAGGCCACTGTTTACCATTTCTCTGGTATAAAACTAAATTTTTTTACAACGAAATATAGATATCCTCCATTCATTTTAGCACAAAGGAACTCCGTCAGTAATTGAAATTAATGAAAAGAGGAAAATGTTTTATTTAAAAAGTAGTTAGCATAAAAAAAAAAAAATTAAAAAAATTTTTTTTTTTTAATTTCTCATTAAACTGATGTATAAAACCTGCAAATATTTTATAAAAAAATAAAATTCTTTACAATTAAGAATAAACTAGTTAATTCTCTAGAATTCTTAGACTGAACAAAATTATCTAAATATATGAAAGGGAACTACATATATTAAAGCAGAATAAGATGAATGACAAGAAACAAAAACACAATGAAAGCGAAAGATAAAAAAAAAGCAAAAAGTAGCCCGGATGAAAATGGACAGACAATAACTAATACAAAAAAAAAAAGAAAAAGTAAAACAAAAAGATAAATTTTAAAAATAATGTTTGTTTTTGTTTGTTTTTTTCATTTTAATGAATAGAAAAAAAAAATGATGAAATTAAATGAGTGTATTTTTTGCTGTAATTCCTGCTAGAAAGATTTTTTTTTTTTTAATGACGTTTCTTTTTCCGTTTGCGTTTTCCCAGTTTGGCTGCATTGGTAGCACTGCTAGCCGCAGTCCCAGCTGCAGCCGCAGTCTGAGTTGACTGCTGGTGTGACCAAGTGTTGTGGTTGTTTTTACTGCTGTTGTTGTTGTGAGACGACGGAGATGAGGAGCTATTGGAGGGATCCGACTGGCGAGCTTGATTCAAAAGCTGATTTATAAATCCATCCAGATCTGCCTCCCTAAAAAAAAAAAAAAAAAAGTGACAAGGTTGTTAAAAAAAGCTTTTAATAAGTAATAAGCATTCAACAGAGCTTGTTAGTGTTAGTAAAAATGGAAATAAAAATGCTTTTACCCCTAAATTTAACTGCAACAAAAACTTTAATTATCAAAATGCCATTTAATTTATTTAAGGATATAGAATTTAGAATGATTTCTTTTATTATAATAAAACATTTACTGATTATAATAAAAGAAATTCAAAAAAAAATTTTTTCAATTTAAAAAAATTGAAGAAACCCACATAACTGGGTGCTTCAGCTAATTTTACAATATTGGTTATTTTTAACTCCTTACTAAATTTAATTCAATAAAATTATTATTTTATACAGACTTGTCATTGTGTAGACGCATATTATTTCAAGTTTTTTTTTTTTTTTAGGGGTCTGCTACTTGTTCCCTTCAAAAATAAATCCATGTTCAAAATTTCATAAAAATCTGTCCAGTATTTTTTCTTCCTATAGATGTAGACAGACGTTCATCTTCATTATAGATTTTCAATTTCGTCACTTTAAGCAAAGATCATTTGTTTAAACTTTCATCCATTTAGATCAGGGGCGGGCAACCTTTTCAGAGTGAGGGCCAGATGAGACTTTTGGAAGGAGATCGCGGACCGGAGTGAAAAACGAAATCTCAGAATTACTATATTCTGTTTACATGAATAAATTGTACAAAAATTGCATTGAACACTCTACAAATCTGATATTTTTTTCTCAAAGGACTTCTGTATGTGATGTTATTAAAGGCGCCGACGAAGAGCCATTTTAGAATCATAAAAAAATAATGACGGCGGAAGTAACATGTTGATCCAGCATTCGTTTTGACACACCTCACATAAGTTCTGTTTTATGCCCTTTCCTCGTCTCTCGTTTCCTCTTTGCCTTTCTCTTTCTCTATTTTTAAAGATTTGAAATTAATAGTTAAAGAAAAATAAAATATACATGCATCATCGCTCGCTGATATTTATACATTTTTAACCCACTGTAAATCTTAATTGAAACCTACTTTTACGTCTATGTCACAAAATGATATGAGTTTTACTGGGAGATCCGCGGGCCGGATTGCAATAATAAAGCATAACAGGGTGGCGGGCCGGATGTGGCCCGCGCGGGCCGGAGGTTGTCTGCCCCTGATTTAGATGATTAATCGGCAAGAGAAGGTAACTCGTTATACAACTAATCATGATTAATTTACTTAAGGATGAAAACATGTTCTTCATTAACCTCAATACTAACCCTAAGTCTAAAACGGCGTGACAGATTCTTAATTCATGTAGAGATACTGAAGCAGTCAAAATAGTAGCCATTTTACTAATTAATTTAGAAAATAAACAAAACTACTAGTCTGTTTTCATTAAAATTTGGAATATTTATCTTTATAACAAAAGTAGGATCTCATTTACATTTTTTTTAAAGGATTGTTGTCAAGAAGAACCAATATATTTTATGAAAAATAAAAAAACGAAAAATATTAATTGTTAATAAATTTTTCATTATTGTCCAATATCTAAAGCTTCTAAACACATTCAACATTATAGAATTTTTAACGTAGCCTCTTACATGCTATAGAATGAGTTTGAAGATGCTATAATAAGCATTGAGATATCTGACCATCGAAGACCCATATAAAATCAATACAGTACACATGTACGTAACTAGCTGTACCTACTCAGTGTTGCCCGGGATTCGGTAATGTTAGTTTAATTGTAAGTCACGTATAGGTGAGAAACACTCACATCAGCATGTAAAGCTGTCGCAATTATATTAATATAGAGATGGGGAAAAGATGATCATGTAAGAAAGATAAATACCTTTTTAGTCATCATCATATTCAGTTTTATGTCAGTTTTACATACTGACATGTGTTGGACAGCTTTTAGGTCATTATTTTGATTTGTCTCCATTGTAATTAGCTTCCTAGCTAGAATAACTAATTTTTCAAAGAAACTCAAGCGGAATGCATCACTTTTTTGCAAAGAATATGGTCGAAGAAAGATGAAGACAAATTGGCTAATCAGCATGAAATGTTTATATGTCAGATGTATTAATATATAGGTCTGACTTTGAAAGTCAACCCAACTTAATTTTAAATATTAGAAGATCAAACAAGTGTAATTATAAGTTTACAATCTTTACATTTCAGTGTAGAAATCATCCTCTATACTAGTTAGTCTCAGTGGCTTTATTTGTGTTGACCACACACCCATCTTGGATTCCATTCTTCCTAGAGAATGCATTACTGACCATTCAAAAAAAAATTTTTTTTTTTTTTTTTTTTTTGAACATGTTTCACCCCAAACAAGGCAGGCCGCCACTATAGATGTAAGTGGTTACTGAGAATTAAGGTGTAGGTTTTGAATGTCATCCTAAGTTGGGAGCTGTGTAGCAAGATGTGTTTACATTAGTTTTAAACCTCTGCATGACAGTACAGTTGGGGAAACAGGGAGCAAGGAGGGAGTTCCAGCGACAGGCAGAACGAAGAAAGAAGCTATTGAAGTCGAAGGCTCTCTGGCATCTGGGGACCTCCACAGTGAATGGATGGGATTTAGCTGATTGTCGAGTTGGTCAAGTGTATTTACGTCGAGAGGGGGCACCAGAGCAGCCAGTTCATCGGAGCACAATCCATCGAAGTATTTGTAAAACGAGCATTGATTTATTAGTTTAACAATGACCATCATCAGCCTGGGTTGTAGGTTGCTTCATAAGTTGGTGAGGTGTCTGCAAGCATTACATCTTACAGACCAAATTAAAACACTATTTTAAAATCTCCTTTAACACTTGATCTAGCTTGACCAATCACAGCTTTCTATCTCAGCACGCCCCCCCCCACCTCTATTGACAAGAATGTATACCAACCAATCGATGACTCAGCAGAGAAAACAGATTCTCACAGCTATTAAAACCAAATGATTCAATCAATGATGACACCTTATTTGCACTCAATATATTTTAAAACATGAAATTCAAACAAGCCAAGTGAGTGTCATCCGCGGAGATGTCGTTGGCGGTTATGAATTCAAATTCTGGTTGTAGAACGAAGAAAACATTGGCATGCTCGAAGTTTAAGAAGATGGGTCGTTCATTTTAAAGCATTGGTGGGTCAGTATTATAAGATTGAAAATAGAAGCCTTCATCAAAAATTAATCTTGCATTGATAAAGGCTTCTATTTTCAATTTTATAATACTGACCCACCAATGCTTTGAAATGAACGACTCATCTTCTGAAACTTCGAGCATGCCAATGCGTCTTCGTTCCAAAACCAGAATTTGAATTCATAACCGCCAACAACATCTCCGCGGATAACACTCATTAGCAAGGACATTATATAAAAAAACTAAAAAAAGTTTGTTCATTTTTATTTTTTGAAAAAAATGACAATACTGGTCAACTCTGATGATGGAATATTATTCCGAAATTAATAAAAAATAAAATTAAAATAATTTAAAAAATAAATTAATTAATCTTGCATTAATAAAGGCTTCTATTTTCAATTTTATAAGCCAAGTGACTTTAAATATTACAAAGTGAAAAGAAAAAGAAAAACTATTCATCTATGGCCATAACACACAGAATGAAAAACCGACAATTTAGTTAAAATGATCCGCTTTCAATAAATCGATTGAAGACAGAATATAAAGAAGGTCTTTCAACATCTGATGTGCTAGCTCCACATTTCATCAACTGGATTAACAGACTTTCAATATATCCCCCCCCCCCCCCCAAAAAAAATTAACACGATTTGGTTCAACCAATCAAAGGTTTCTTTCTAACATTTGTACTAGTTTTTTTTTTTAGATCAGTTACTTCAATACTAACTGTATTCAAACTGTAATAAAGCAGTTAAGCTATTCCTACAAAACCACAGCTTTTAGAGTCAGTATCTCAAATGTAAGACTCTTGAAATTTTAAAAGGTCCGTCTCAAACCAAAGACATCTCATCCCACAAGTAATAGTTTTTATATACCCCTTGTTCACAGTCTTTGGGGGGGGGGGGGGGTAGAAGATGGGAGAACAAAAATACACCCATCATTTTTAGAATAAACTTAAAGTGTATGGATGTTTTTTTTTCTTTAAGACTGAACCTTTTTTCTTTTTAAACTAAATTTAATTTATGTAAAAAAAAAAGAAAAAAAAAGGAAAAAGAAAATTTAACTAATAAAAATCCTCCCCCCTCCCCAAATTATTCAAATTTTTATGTAATTAAGTGATAGTCATCTAAAGATGAAATTTAATAATGGCAGACATTTTTTTTCATCATGAATAACTTTTTAAAATTCTGAGTCAACCAATTTTAATCGGATAAATTGATTCTAACAAGAGAAACCAGTTTTGCCTATAACATGCAAAATGTTATCAAGGAATAAAAAAAAAAATAAAAAATTAAAAAATGATCTAAATTTCATGAACTGCATTACTTACCCAGATCGGTGAGAACTACCTCGATCTGTGTCAGTTTCAATTCGATAGAAAACCTGATGAGAATTGGATTTTAGATGTTTAAAAAGTCCTTTCTGAAAAAAAGAAAACAAAGTCATACACACTATTTAAGATTCATTTTCTACATTTCATGCGCATGTAAAGAAATATAAAACTTAATTTCAATTTATTTTTTAAAAAAAAAAAAGTTTGTATCTCATTCAGATTGTCTTCAGTTTAAAATGGATTCTATCTACATTTTTTTTGTGTTTCCTTTTTTGTTTTTCATTGAAAGATTTTTTTTGTATGATAATCTCAAAATCGATATATTTACTGTAAACAAAAAGTTATGGTAGAATTTCAATACTTACACGACAAGATACCCATTCTGTAATGTCATACACGTGACCCTCCATACATGCATAATAGTGCCACAAAAATCCTAACATGGAAGTCTGGGCCCAGACATCACCCTGAAATTGAGCAAACAGTAGCATAGCTTAGATAAAACAAATATAACTTATAGATTTGACCAATTAAAATTTCTACAACTTATGAAATCTGACACTTGAGGATGTTCAAAAATATTTTATACTTTATAAAAAAGAAGTAAATAAAAAAAATATCAATACAAGCTGTAATATGCAAATTAGGCTGCAGTAAAATGGGGAGAGTTTGACAACTAACTTTCAGACTTAACTAAAAAGAAAGTATTCAAATTTTAAGTTCATTTTTGACATTTTTCCCTCAAAACTGAGCAACATTTTCGTTTTCTAGAGATTTATAGAAATGTAAAAAAAAATTAAAAATAACAAGGTTTTGATAATTTACACAACTTCAATAACTGATTGAAACCTAAAAAATATTTCCACTAAGTTCCCTAATAAATTAATCCATCCATTGCCACATATTCAGTAATAAGTGCTGAAAATTCCATGAAAATTAGAGAATTCCTAGGGTTTCTTTTTTTTTTGCGCAGGGGTGAGGGTCAATGAGTGTGATGACATTGCAATTGTGTGAATTATTTTTGATTCTCCAATAAAGAAATAGCTTACCTCCTTGGCAGGATGGTTTATATTACATTTATCACAGTAACGTGCACTATACCAGGGCTTATCCACAGGAATACGTTGATGCTTCCCACCACATTGGTCACATTTCATCATGTTGGCTTCCTGGATTATTAAGAATCAAATAATTAAATCGATTTTGTTAACTTTGAATCAAAATAATTTTGTATCAAATTTCCAAAAACTTAAAAGGGGATTAAACCAAGTTTGAACATTATTGAAATATAATTTTTATCCCAAGTAAAAAAAAAAAAAAGACGTTTGATTAGCATAAATACAAAGCGATTCGTACTATTTTTCTTAGTAATAAAATTAGTATGCTTAGAGGGGAAAACTTTTTAATAAAATCTGCTAGAAGTTTTATTCAAATGCAGATTCAGGATTTTCTGCAAATTAGTTAAGAAATCTTTTTATACAAAAATTTCATGACAAAAGGAATTACATTAGTTGAAAATATTTCATGTCTACACATTTTAATAGAAAATTACAAAGATAAAAAAATTATATAATTTATCAGATAAATATTTTATAAAGCCTTATTAAAAATATTATTTAGATGCCATATTTAAAATCACATTACTATTCAAGTTAAGAATGTTTATTTCTCACAACTGAAAGAAAATCTCATTAAAATGTATTGATTGTTAATGACAAGAAGCTGGTTAACAGCAAAAGCATTCATATTTATTTGCATTTATCTCCAAAGATGTCCAGTGAAAATGTTTTAATTTTGCCTGCTTGAGAACAGCATGGAAATATTAAGGAAGTATTCTTCTTCTTCATCCGGTTTTGGTATCTCGGGTACTGCAAGTGTACTAGACTCTGAGGTGGGCAACACCAAGCAACATCTCACACCTGCTCTCCGGGTTGACATCAGTTCCGTGCCTGCAGTCATATTCCTTCGTACGCACTAGAGTTAGGTCTTCCTCTGTCTACCACGCTCCCTAGCGGCCAGAATATCCAGACGTGTTATGTAAGAGGTGGAACGCTGTACATAGCCGACCCACCCGAGACTAAGCATGAATACCAAGTTTCTGATGAAGCATGATTGATGGGATCCCCCCCCCCCCAGTTTGCAGCCAGCAACCATCTGATCATAGCACAATCATTATGCCGAAGCCATTGCAGATTAAAAATTTAGGAGTCTATGCAGGATGGCAGAATGAACACAGACTTAAAAGACTGCCCTTATGTGCCTAGATGTAAGGATTGGCAGCAGCTTCCTGAACCTTCACCAAGCAACATCCACCAGCATTCAACACGTCACCCAAATAGCAGAAGGTGGCTTCAATATCAAGTGAGACACCATCCACATGAGCCTCAGCTCTATCATCGATTGAGCAGGCAACACTCGACATCTACAGCAACATAATACAGGTCAACTACCAATCTCCCAGTATGACCACTACATATTCATAAATTACACTGGGAAAACCCAATAGAGTTTACACCCACGCCTCTGCAAGAGTTATGGCGTTTTGTTTTATGGCATATCAACCCTTTTCGGGTTATTTAATGCCGAATGCGGTCATTTTTGGAAAAACTTTTATGCTTCAAGTTTTTTATATCTTCGAATATTTATTCATGGTGTTTTGCTTGGCTGTTTTGTAAAGGAAAATTGTTTTTGTTTTTGGCTTTGCAGAACATGATTGAGTTTTGCAAAGGGAAAGGAAAAACAAACATCAATGTTTGGTGCATTTTAGGTCAGGAAACTTCTATCTTCAGACAGCCTGATCTGGTAGCACCAGAATCTCTGCAAGAGACAGCACAAATCCTTGATCATAGGCAAAGTTGTACATTGAAAACAAAATAGTCATTTTAGTAGGTACCATAAGCAAGTATATCATTTCTTTCTTTAATGAGCTCATGGTGTGAAAAAGTTAATTGTAACTCTCACTTAATGGTATTACAAGACAATCATCACAGCACCGTGATAAAAGGGAGAGAAACTAACAAGAAATTTAAGTAATCAGATTTTTTTTTTAATGAATTAATAAATTTTTAAAATTAGCGAATTATTTTGTATTATTCAGTCTACTGTTCTCATCTTGGATGTTATTCTCACAGTGTTTTGGCAAATGTAACCTCCAACATATAAATTACTTAAGTCCTTTAACCAGTCATGGCTGAGGAAAGGAGATCAATCTACCCCCATAGATTAAATAAAGAGTTCCATTCGAAATTTCGTACACATTCCCAAGTTTGACAAGAAACACACTAAGATCAGAGGTTACATCGGTAGAAACGTTGTATGAATAACATCCAAGACAAGAACAGTAGTCCGAATAATCCAAATTATCAATCCTCATCTAAAATATTCCGAAACATGAGGAATTATCAGATTTTAGTTAATTTTGTAATTATTACATTTTAATGAAGAGTTTATTTTTATCCAAAATCAGTTAAGAATCCCTTCCTTTCACTCTAGGTTGATATTAATTTAATTTTTCAAGTTAACAATATTAAAAATATATTCATAAGCTTTTGCAAAAAAAAACAAAAAAAAAAAAAGCTTGACCCCAAAACAGAATATCTTATGACAGTTTTATTTTTTTGTTTTTTTTTAAATATCATTAAATAAAATTTTATATCAAGATGAAGTAATGGAAAGAGGAAAAAAAACAACTGTATTTGACAAAAAACTATTCATTAAAATGTAATAAGTACAGAAAATTATTAAAATCAGATAATTCCCTGATATTTTCATCAATATATATATATATATATATATAGGCCCTCCGTTCAGTCTAGATAGACTATGGATACCTCTATAAGGGACTGGCTGCGCGTGTAATTATGAAGCAAGGGTTGCGCAATCCCTAACAACACCTCTCCTGAGTCGGCACTGCTTGATTCCAATGGCAAGCAGTTCAAGACGACTGGAAACAATGCCGAGATAAACAGAGAGCACATACAGCATCTGGTAGTCCCAAATGGTCACCCATTTAATACTGGCCAGGCTCGATGTTGCTTAACTTCGGTGATCTAACGGGAACCGGTGTGTCAACGTGATTTGTACCGTATCAATACATTTGAAAAAAGGAATGCCTTTAAACTTTTTTCTCCTTTTTTTTTTTAATATATCCAGCACACATGCAAATATACATTTTTTTTTTTAGTTTTAAAACTTAAAACTAATATTGCTTTTAATGGAAAGTAGATAAAGGAAAAACAAAGCCTTGTGTAATAACAAGCAAAAATAAATGTCACTTGATGTTAATAACTTATTTCCAGCTTATCTTCCTTTTATCACAGTAATGTGATAATAATATTGCCAGTATTATCTGTACTGTGAGAAAAGAGAAATAAGCTGAGCAAGGTCAATTAAAATGAACACGATTTATTTGAATAAAAATTTAAAAATGCTTACCTGTCTAAACCTTTCCTTTAATTTATTCAAGAGGTCAGCAAACTCCCTCTGTAAAACAAAATATTTATACATACAAGATTTAAAAACTGAACTAAAAAATTACGTAAACATTTAATTGAAAACATGAAATAAGGTAGATCAGTGGAAAGTAACTTGTGTCAATAACATGTTTTTATATATAATCTACAGAAAGAAATGATCTTCAAAATAAAACCCTACAAACAATAGAATATAAACATTTCAATGCTTGTTAGAAATGATGCTATATTTTAAAGTATAATCTAAGTTCAACATATAATGAATCCCCCCTCCTTTTTGCTTTTTATTGGTATTTAGTAGTAAAAAAAAAAAAAAAAAAAAAAAAAAATCAGAATTTTAAGCGACGGATTCTTCAGATCAACCACTTATTAAAATATTGTTCAATTTTCCATGTAAGCTAAATTAAAATTGCATCATCATATGTTTTACATGTTGGCATGTGTTGGATGGCTTTTAGAAATTGACTTTTAAACTAACTTATTTCTGCTAATTCTTTATCCCTCTTTCTTTCAAATACATCCTTATGACTTCCTCTCATGTTTTTCTTGGTCTTCCCTTGCAAACTGCTACCTCAACTGGTCAACATTTACTAATCCAAGAACTCTCATGCAGTCTTTCAATGTGACCAATTCAATAAAGTCTCCGGTTCTACACCACATCACATTTCCCTATACTGCCTAGATTTAATCTTCTGAACTCATCAGATCTAAGCCTGTCTTTAAGACTCCCACATCCATTATATCATTCTCATATAATTTCTCTCCATGCAATGCATTACCTCAACTCTCACTGGCCTTGTTTTACATCGATAGCTCATGTCACACCACACACATGCCTGATATACACTTCCCGTTACCAAGAGTGGTAACGCTTTGCTGGTTAATAATAGCAGACATTCTCTGAACTTACTCCATCCACTCCTAACTCTTGCAATCACACCTGCTCCTCCATGTGCTCCAATGATATCACCAAGGTAAAACTTTCGAACAACCTCAATAGCATCACTTTCTTTAGAGTTCTCATTTATATCCATTGCTTTACACTTCTGGCATACAAACTGGTTATCATCTCTCAACCTACCTGCTTGAAATTCGGAAAAGGATATTATACAGATTTGAGGGGGAGGGGGCGAAAGACTAGTTACATGGAACTTGCATACCCCCCCCCCCCCCCTAAAAATTTACCAAGTACTTTTTTATTTTTTGCATTATACAGGGTGGGCAAAAATAAGGGTCCTATTTTTTAAAATTCATAACTTTTTTATTTATTTATTTATTTTTTTTTTTTTTTTAGAATAAGTAAAGGACCCCTTCCGAAGCAAGCATGAGCCGTATTAGCCCTAAGGAACGTACCCTCATTTAGAAAACATTATTTTTGCTTAAAAAACTCAAAACAGTGTAAAAAACAATACTTTAGTTTTTGTAAGTTTTAAGAAGTGTTTTTCGGCTAAAATTTGTTTTGTTTATTTCAAAAAATCTCGGAAGGGTCAGTCTACACACACATAAAGTTTGGTGAGTTTAACTTTTATTTTGTGGAAGTTATTCAAATTCAAGTTATTCAAATTTAAAGATAGGACCCTTATTTTGGCCCACCCTGTATATATATAATCAGTGAAGACTAGGTCTTCACCCTCTCCTTCGCCCTGACTGCAGTGCAATGACAGATCCATGATTAAATGGATCTGCAATATGAAATCTAACCAAACCCAACAAATTAGGTCAGAGGATTTGTTGAAAGCACTACATTTGTTAGCAATACACATGAAAACATTTAAACTGCTTAAAATATCTCAATAATGGCATATATAGAAAGAGCTTGATCTAAGAATCTTTTAAATTTTTTTAAATCTGACTAAAAATAAGTTATGGCTATTTTTGTGCTTCGCACGGTTGAATATTTTCCATATGCGTTTCATCACATTTTTTACACTAATCTTTCAGTGAAAATGTTATATCTTTGTTAAAACACAAGATTAAGCAATGAAATTTGCCATACAAGTGTATTTTTGTACAAGGAATCAGAATATGCCACTGAAAATCTCCAGAAATTAATGGTTTCCAAGTAATCTGCAGAAAATGCACATAAATATGTTGCAATATCTTAAAAGATACCATGTATCCATTATAAAAAGAAGTATGAGAACTCAAGGTTGAATTGTAATATATTTTATGTACAAGAAACTGAAATCTAATACTATGACGGTTTAAAACTGAATATATTGCAAGATTTGTTTGGTATTATTGTAGATTAACAGCTTCTGCTAAATCGCCTCCTTGTCTTCCCAAAATGATATTCTACTTTTTTGTTAGGTAATTACGTGTCAACACCCTGAAAAATTTGGCAGTAAAAAAAAACAAAAAAAACAATTATTTTAGAATTTAGAGTGGGGATTAGTTTCACATATAAATTTTATGTAAAATAATCCCCCATTTCAAGGATATTCTAACGTTTAAAGGCATTAATCAATTTTTTTTCTATGGGAGAAAAATCCTGTGCGTTTTTCTTTATGGGGATCTTTTTTTTCTTTTTTTTTTAGACAAGTGTGTGCGGTTTTAATGGGCTTTTTGTAGGATGGGGCTTGCCACTTGGACTTAAAGTTAGTGATAAGGTTAAGGAAGGGATTTTGCTTTGGATGGAGGTTGTCATTCAGACTTAGTGTTAGGGTTAAGGGAGTTTTTTTAAGGGGGTGACTTGTCACTCAGATTTAAGGTTAATGGTACGACACGTTCAAGAATGCATTTTTAGGAGGTGGGATTGTCATTCGAACCTAGAGTTAGTGGTAGAGTAATTATTTATTTTATATCAAGTTTTCAGCTTGAAAAAAATATTTTTTAAATTGCACTGAAAAGCAAGAATGGCCGAGAAATGGGAGATCATTTTACATTAAATTTATATGCAAACTGATCCCTTCCACTCTAAATTCTAAATTTTTTTTTTGTTGTTGTCTTTTTTCTTTTTTCCAGTAAGACTTTAAAGGTGTTCACACATAATTACCTAAAAAAGTAGAATCTTATTTATTTATTTTTTAAATTGGCGACTAGAAAGTCATTATTACTAGAATTAAAGTTCGAAAGTTGAACATATTTGAAAACCTGTATTTCTTGAAGGAACCACTGTTTTATAAAAAGAACTACAAACTGCATTAACTTTTTTTTAAGCACAAAAAGTACTTTTGTCTTTTTTTTCACCCAAAAGAAGTCTGTAAACGAAGTTTACAAAACTAACTGTTTATAACCAGCTGCTGCCTGATTGCTATATCAGCGATAGTTAAATTGTTGACTTTCGCTGAAAAAGGGACAATATTTTTCGAGTAGAGTAATTCGAAATTACTACTACCGAAAGACAAATCCTACAATTATAATTTTAATGCATAAAAAAGATTGACTTATATACTAATTGGGGTACGAAAAAAAAAATTTTTTTTAAATGTTCGATACTCGTCATGTTGAAGTTTTATTTAAGATTACAACAAAAATACTGGATCAGTTAATTTTGTACCCCGACAATAATTGAAATTTATATTTTTCCTGATTGTTTTCAAAATTTCATGACGAAATTTCTCAGAGTAGTAGTACAACATTTTTAAAAGAACAAGGAGAGGGGGGGGGGATAAAAAGTGATGTAAACGGCTGAAAAGGGTGTTAACATTTTTATGACTTTATTTGCTGAAAACTCAAACTATATAATGTAGATTATTATTTATTAATGCATGTGAAAGGATATTTATTTTTAAACAAAATGGTGGTATTTTGAGGACTTAAAGTGCCTTGGTTTTTAAAATATGCCTATTTTAATAGAACTTCCTTGAAATCTGAATATCCAAACCGTTTTATGGTCAATGGGTATTGCTAAATTTGTCCAACACAGGTTATCCTAAGAATCCTCGTCCTGGATAAACCGTTGCAGAAGCATGGATGTCTTAAATCACGAGAAGGTTAGCCATCCAAGAAAAATTTTAAAGTAATTGATTAGACAAGACCATACAGAATGGAATTTGGAGACAGTTGACCCGCTGAACCGAGAACTGGAGAGTGAGCTTGCTAAATAGCAGAAAACGTTTGATCCCTGAACAAGGGAAAAATGACAATGAATAGAAGAAGAATCAGAAAATGTGATGCTTAATAGATAGTATTCTTGGGGTGGGGACACATGTCTGGCAAATATTGATATCATAAATCAATGCTATTTTAGATGGTATAATATAACAGGCACAAACCATCGCTTGATCCGACTGTTGCATCTGTGCATCATATTTGACTCGTTTTTCCTGAAATAAAAAAAATGATATCAAAGCTTTGAATACATTAACAATTCTTGCAATAAAATTCATCTTATTTAAAAGAATACAAAAAATTAGGAGGTTGAATTGCTTTATTTGACCGGTTACAGCATGTAACATTTATGAGGTTTACATTTATGAAAAATGATTTTGAAGTGAGGAATTATTTTTTATATTATTCTTAACTAGTCGTTCGCGCCCAGGAGTCTAGTTTCACTCCCTTTCTTTTTTACCTTTTCTCCTTATTTCTTATAAGAAATATTTATATTTTTGAAAAGATAATTCAATGAAGGAACATGTTGTGAAATATTTTTTAAGTCACATAGAAACGTTAAGACGACACAGGTGTTATCTGGTCAAATAATTTTAATAAATACTAGCCAGGTTATCTGGATGGGGTATTCTATTTGAATGTTATTCTAAACTGTTTTAAAATCAACTATCTAAATGAATACATGCAAAAAATGATCCGATTTCTTGCACTCATGATAAAGTTAAAACGCTCTATTTCAAGTTCAGTAGACACAATATTTTTAATATACTGCTTATGTATATGCGATATAAGTCACAAGATTACCCAATTTTAAACTTGGTTTTGAAAAAGGACATTTTATTAATTAACTATTATTTGTTATTTAATTCAATTATTGTTTTGATTTTAATATAACAAATAGTTCTGTTTTGCAATATTGTTTGAATTTCTGGACAAATATTTAGTATTTGTATTCCTGTTCCAATGTTTTCGTAAAATATATGAGGGGGAAATATTTTTTTGTATGTGACCTCTCTTCCCCCTATATTTCATTTTATAAAATCTGAAAATAGACAAATTTTAATATCTAAATGGATAAATGTGAAAGCTGGCCCCATTTTATTGCACGAACCTTAAAGTCAAAATACCCTATTTCAAATTAAAACAAACATATTCATTAAACGCAGCATCTTTATTATATACTGCTTATGTATATGCGATATCAGTCGCAAGGTTAACTAATTTGCATATTAGTTTTTTAAAAGCTTATTTTATTAATTAACTATTATTTGATGTTTTTTTTTTTAGTTCAATGATTGTTTTGATTTTAATATAACAAATAGTTCTGTTTCTCAGTATTGTTTTAATTTCTGGACAAATATTTAGTATTTGGATTCCTTTCTTTACAGACCCCTCCCCAGTGACTTGATTTTCAACAAATTGCAAGTGAAAAGGTAAATTGATTTCTTCTTTCTTTTCCTTTCTTTATGGTAACATTTAAAAGAAAGAAATTTGTGTTGAAATTACCAAAATGTTAATGTTTATCTATCTATATGAATAAATGAGAAAGATTTTGTTTTGTGTTTACAACAGTTATAAACGAAATTACTTTAGATTAATGTTTTAAGTAGCAAACTTAAATAGGGTGACTAGATAAATATTTTTTCAGCCTTCATGTAATATAAAAGAAAAATCGATCTGGATCAATTAAAAGGGGTCAATCCAAAAGGAAAAGAAAAACATTAATTTACCCTTGTTTGATTAACCATAGAACATGAAAAAGTTGCTTCTTTTTTTTTAAATTGTTAAATACGATTTTAAGTTTCGCTATGGTATCATGTTCATGTACTCTAAATACGTTTATAAAACTTTCTTAAAAGCAAAGTTAATTTGCTTCATAACGTAACAGTATTTAAAAGGAAAGTAAATGTGGCATTAGCTTGCGAACATGTATCAAATATGCTTTATACACATGATATGTGCAGGGGAGATAACTCTGAATTCATAATTAATCAGCACCTTCTAAAAACAGAAATCACTATTTCATTCATATGTAAGAAAGTAAAGAAAAAAAATGGCCACTGTTTAATAACGAAAAGGAAAAGCTTTATTTAAGCCTCCCCCCCTCCCCCCAAAAAAACTTTAAATCTTATATGGGGAAATTAATAGCAAAAAGAAAGCAAAGATTACAACTAAAAATGACTTTCTTTTTACATAAATAACAGGAATACAGTGACAGATGGTGTTACTGGTTTCATTTTAATCCCCATTTTAAGATTTAACTTTAATCGCACAGGATTATACAGATTTTGTATAATTGCCTTCTATCCTGTTCTTTACAAATGTATTTTCTTTATGTATAAATATAATGGAATATGTTACTTTGGTACTTATGCTGATTAGCGGCCATATGAAAAAAATATTTTTATATAAAAACAATATATACTTATTAAGCATTATATTCTCACTCACTGTACGAAAAAGTAGAACAAATTATCCACTAGAACTTTAATTACAAGTATTTTTCCATTCTGCGTATCATAACAGCGACTCGTTCAGTAAGCGTCCATCTTGTTTTTTTAAGATTTCAAGGGCAGATAACTGAAATCTTAAAAACAAGATGGACGCTTACTGAACGAGTCGCTGTTATGATACGCAGAATGGAAAAATACTTGTAATTAAAGTTCTAGTGGATAATTTTTTCTACTTTTTCGTACAGTGAGTAAGAATATAACACTGAATAAGTATATATTGTTTTTATATAAAAATAATTTTTTCATATGGCCGCTAATCAGCATAAGCACTGTTACTTTTAATTTATGTTGAAAAAAATATAATGTAATCGTATTGCGAAGAAATGGTTACATTGTTATAATTACTATATGAAGTTATTTTGCTGTATATACAAATTGAATATGCAATTAAATAAAGTAGACATCAATGTTGTAAATAATACACAACAAAAATAAAATCTGAAATAAGACTTAGGCAAAATTGTGATTAATGCAATCTTTATTAAGTCTCACAAAAAAATAATAAAAATAAAATTAGTCATTCAGTTCAAAAAGTTTTATCTGTTCGATTGAAACTACATTAAGTTTAACATAAATCTGGAGGTCTATGGCAAGGGTCAGGCTATATGGTAGGCAGTATTGCCTAAAAGAGGGGAATATCCTATAGTATCACACATGGCGAGATTTTATACATGCTCATATTTACTGAGTATTATAAAAAAGTTGATACAACTGATAATGCTAATGTAGGGACACTATATAGAATATATGCAGATCATATACTTTGTGTGAAATATACGAATTTAGACTAGTACATAAAAGGAGGTTATAGTTTTTTTTCATCAGATAGATTAAGGGAAATAACCCTTAATTCAAAATGGCAGCCTCCAATGAAGTTGAACAGGAGGTAACAAAACAGCCAGTTTCAAAAGGCAAATAAAAATAATTTCAATAATCATATTGTTTTCACCTTAAAGCATGTTGACACAAGGATGGGTTGAAAATAAATTTTTCATTCTCATTTTGTGACTAAGTGTCCCAAAATTGGGATTCTGATCAAATGTATATGTTCACTTTTCTGTGAAATTTTAGCGTCCAAACCTTTCATTTAGCACCAATCCATATAAGTCTTAAGGGAATTAAATTTCAAGACTAATGTGCAAAGCTGATTCCCCCACCCCACCCCGAAGTAACCGACAAAGAATCAGCTGTGCTGTACATAAAAGCCTTAAATACTAAAGTGAGATGCAGTGATGCCGATTCAAACTGTTGACTTGAGGATTGCAAATGATTCGTAGCTTCATATAAGGAGGATGACTTGCCTGTTCGAGGGTGAAAACTCATAACGTCTCTAGCGTGCAGGTCATTTGGTTGAGAGAGATTTAGCGACAACAGGTGTTTTCGTTCAAGGTTGTGTCACTGAGAGACGTGCAGCCTTTGGCTGTTGAGTAACTAAATATATTTTACATTAAGTGAAAATCCACAAATCAGAATACGAGCAGAATCCTGCTAAAACTTTCTCGCTACAAAGACACGTCCATTATTGCATTAATAATGAATTCCAGCCACCACAGTGAAAGGTTCTGAAAGAAAAATTTACCAATTTCTCCGGTCTTGAAAGACAATCGTAAATGAAAGGTGCCTGCATAATTCAAAATTTATAGTAAAACAATGGTTGCACAATATCTATCCGCACTTTTCCTTGCCCAGCATTGCTTCACTCTAGTAGCAATGAAAAATCCGAGACGAATAGAAGCACTGGTGGGATAAGTGGAGAAAGACTGCTTATTCCAGAGTTTCCCTTTTCAGAGACAAGTTGTCATACCAAGGCTTGAGTTTTTTCTACTCGAGAGGGTGGGGGTGGGGGGGGGGGGATTCATACGTTTCCCAAAAGTGTATTGAAGAAAGTGACAATGATATAGCCATACAAAATCTGACAGTACACAATATAAAAAGGAACATTCTTTAAATATTTATGTAAGATGTATTTTGTCATAATTAACATTACTATATAGAGTTCTTTTTAAGTAGCAACAACGTTAAGAACTTGCATTTAATGAGTTTCGTCCTGAAAAAAAAAAAATAAATAAAATTTAAAATTCTTTAAAGTGTGAAATTATATTGAAGAAAATCATGTTGACTCAAATTCTGAAGTTAAAAAGCAAATGGTTTATATACAAATTACTTACAGGCTCTCCAATCATTTCAAAGGCATGGCGAAGAATTTTAAAAGCTTCCTCAGCCCCTGTTTGAGAATTCTGGAAATAAAGATAAACATTAATGAACAAAGATAGATTGGAAGATTGAGAGGGGAATAAATTACACCTTTTCCGACTGTCAAGGATTTTCTAACAGATTCAATCAATTCTACATGTTGAATTTGGAAATATCATTTTTCAGTTCAAGCTGGATTCCAAGATGAGTTTCATTTCCGTTCTAACAAGTTTACAGGTGTCGATTTGTAGTACAATGGGTTGAAAGAGTATGAACATTCTAATTGGTTATGTTACATTTGCAGACATGTCGTTCTTCTAGACTGTCAAGCAAAACTTATGGATTTTATGAAGGCAACATATGCTTAATTTAGAGTCAAACTAGCAGATGAGAATAAGCCCTTTGTTCCTCATATTCGTTGCAAAAAGTGTATGGAGAACTTATGATATTGGAGGAATAAATTTGCTATGATACGTTTCATTCACCTACGAATAGATTGGAATATAGGAATATACTTATACATATATATGGAAAATGAAAAAGAAAAGCCAAATAGTTTAATATTTTGGCTTTCCTTTTTCATTACATTGGGTCATTTTATCCCCATATACAGGGTGTTTCAAAAGTCTTGGGAACATTACAAATGCGTATATCTCATGAACTATTCCAGGTAGAAAAATGAAACTGGTGCCATTTTAAAGCTTGCTTAATCAAGTTTTTAGTCATACTAATGATTTTCGTGTTATCTATCCAGGTGCAGTAATGGCGTTCTCTAAACAAGACAAGGCATTTTGCGTCCTCCAATTTGCAAAAACTGAATCGTGGACATGTGTTCAGCGTGCATTTCGCAGGAAATTTAAAAAAGAAGCCCCTGAAAGGAAATTCATTGTCAGATGGCATGCTAAATTTGTGAAAGATGGGTGTTTGTGCCCAAGTAAGCGAACAGGTCACCCTTCAACTTCAGAAGAGGCAGTTGAGCAAGTTCGGACAGCCTTTCAGCGGAACCCCCGTAAATCAGTGAGAAGAGCCAGCAGGGAACTTCAGCTTGCTCCAGCAACTGTCTGGCGTGTCTTAAGGAAACGACTGCAAATGGTACCTTACAAGCTCAAGTTGGTCCAAAAGTTGAAGGACACTGATAAGCCACTTCGCCGTGACTTTTGCATTGCAATGCAAGAGAAGTTGGAAGATAACGGCTTTGATGACCGGCTTGTTTTTAGCGATGAGGCGACCTTCCATCTGAATGGCAAAGTTAACAAGCATAACACTCGCATATGGGGTACTGAGAATCCTCATGAACTTCTTGAGCACGAGCGAGATTCACCAAAAGTGAACGTGTTTTGTGCAATTTCCAAGAAAGGTGTCTATGGACCGTTCTTCTTTGAAGAGGCAACTATCACTGGTGAATCCTATCTCAACATGCTGGAAGACTGGTTAATGGCTCAGTTGGAACAAGCAGAATCTGATGACTTCATTTTTCAACAAGATGGTGCATCACCACACTGGAGTCTTAGAGTAAGGCAGTTTCTTAACACAAGGCTGCCTGGTAGATGGATTGGGAGATCTGGGCGAGGTGATGACGTTCTCATGCCCTGGCCTCCTAGGTCTCCAGATCTTACCCCGTGTGACTTTTTCCTTTGGGGCTTTGTCAAGCAACAAGTCTATGTGCCGCCCCTTCCAAGAGATATTGACGAACTAAAGGCTCGAGTAACGGCAGTTGTGGGAACCATTGACGTCAAGATGCTGGAACGCGTTTGGCAGAAAATGGACTATCGACTAGATGTCTGCCGTGTGACGAATGGTGCTCATATTGAGCAACTTTGAAGATTCCCCACAAAACTTGAAACTTTAACCTTTCCAACGGTACCAATTTCATTTTTCAACTCCTAATAGTTTTTGAGTTATTAAACATCGTTATGTTCCCAAGACTTTTGAAACACCCTGTATATATACATACACAAGTAAAGGATGAGAATAAAAATTGTACAGAATACAATATCTATTAAGTCATCAGTTATTCAAGACAATGGGTTTTTAATCAAATAAATTTGATATATATATATATATATATATATATATATATATATATATATATTAGCAGGAAAACCCGGCCTTGGATTTAATTAGGAACTAGGTTCTGTCCTCAGCTCATAATACAATGTTAGCTTTATTATTCAATTTTGGGAGTAGGGTCCAAGGATGTACTCATCAACTTGGTGGGAATTGTGTAAATAGTGACATTAATTGAAATCATTTCAGTAAATTTATAGTCTAACCCCTTTGAGGCACACCTGGCTTTCAGATATGACAGTTTCTAGAAATTTCAAGTCATAAATCAAATAAAGTAAAAGGTCATTTTCTTTTCATGGATTTTCAGTAAAAACTCACAACCAAAATATTGTGCTCTCCCCCCCTGATGAAAAGGAAATATACTCATCCAAGTATCCAGAGTAATATAGTTTCAGAATATATAGAGTAATATCTACAAAATCCCAGAGATTTGTGAATAAATGAACAAAAACTACAACATATATATATATAGACCCCTTCATGGATTGAGCACTGTGGTAATTGAAGTCACCAACAACCATCAGTGATAATGCAAAGATATTTGTGAAAACGAATAGAGCACTCTTAGGTGGTTAACAGTGTTTATATAAACAGATTTCATTTGCTAATAGTTCATGTGTGACCACTGAATGATTAGAATTGCAGACTATCAACAAAAAAACTAGTTTCCATCCCAGCTTGAAGTGCTTGCCAGTCTAGCCACACTGAAGAGCTGTGATATAGTGAAACTGTCTGTGGATAATTTATATATATTTCAAACAAAAAGATTTAAGAAAGTGAAAAGCGTATAATCATTTGTACTCAAACCACAGAATAATATATCAAAGATTATGAACATCAAAAAGGCTAAACGTAAAACTAAGCAATAACAGTAAAACGAATGATAAAATACCTTGTCTGGATGCACCAAAATGGCTTGTTTCTTATAATATTTCTTAATATCTTCATCAGTTGAGTCAGCTTTTAAACCTAAGATACTGAAGAAAAAAAAAAAAAAAAAAATTGTTAAAATACAGTATTTTTTGCATGTTTTATCTATCAAAATAAGATCATTTTTAATCCTTAATGATTGACTATCTTCCAGGCAATATGCAAAAGACAGGAGGGGGTAATAAAATGAAGGAAAAAAACATTTCCAAGTTTTATTCTTCTTAAATTATTTGATTGAGAGAAAAAAAAAAAAAATTGAACTTTCAATTTCGCCCTGGTGAAATTTTGGTACAAATACAGAATAGTCATCTAAGAATTTAACGGAGATTCCAGAGTTTCGCCGACAAATTACGAAATTTGCTGAGACATGCAGACGATAATTTATTTGTACTCGTTTTCGGATAAAGAACATTATCCACCTTCTACTAATATTTTATAAATATCCTTAATACTAATGTATCTAACGCAGTCCTTCATTTGCAGTGTGACACACACACCTTCATCACTGTTGGACTGGCCTGAGGAGGTTTGGCCTTTATAGGCGAAACATATCCGCACATATGTAGCCGAAATGTTTGTATAAATAAATTTAAAATATATGTGTGTGTGTGTATGGTTCTGTATGTGTTAGTGGTTGTGTACATATGGATTTGTATTATGTGTGCATGTAGTTATGCATTATTACTATTATTTTCACTTCATTTTATTCCAATTTATATCTGCATCTTTATTCACAGACCTAAGTGTGCTTGTATTTGATATATTTTGAATATATTTATGGTGTTATGTGGGAGAGGGGTATATATGTATGGATATGTGTATTGGTATATATGCATATATATATGCATACTTGCTTCACTGCTAATTCTATTTATGTAGGTGTATGCTTGTGTATCAATATGTATAAGCCATTATGTGTATGGTCGTATACGTACGAGTCTGGGTAGTAGCATATGTGTATTTTGACACAATGTATGTCTTTATGATGCAATATGAGCTCAAGTAATTAAAAACAAAAAAACTTAGCGTGTTGTTTTGTTAAAATAAAACATAACTACTTGTTGACACTGCATTTCTTAGGGAGCTGCAAAATGTCAAATAGCTTTAACAAATCAAAAATTCTTTTTATTTAAAATCTTAAAAAATACTCAAATAATTATTTAAATGTTTAAACCTTTTTTGAAATACATTCAGAGATATTTTTTGATTAATTTTATTTTTGCTTTATGAAACAAAAAAAATTATTAAAAAAAAAAAAAAAAAATGAATTTCATTCCTTTATGTTCTAATATATTTCAGTTGTTCTATGGACCTAACCAATAATTGCATAAAGGAAAATCTCAATGGAGTCTTTAGATTCTGTGAAACATTAATTTGAAAATTTAGTGTACTTAAAATATAACTAGTACACAGTCACCAAATGGTGATAAATGAAAATAATGAACAGACTTAACAGCAACGCCATTAATAAATATTTTTCTAAATAATTACAAAAAATTCAAACTGCAATTTGTTTGTGTTTTTGTTTTTTTGTTTTTTTTTAAATGGAAATCGCTCCAGACAAGGCATGAAGCCACTTGATGTAAGGAGCTAAAAAAAATATTTCATGGTCAAAATCTAGCCAACAATAAGTGCTAGATGGATAGATTCCAACTCAGAAAACAGCAATTCTTCCCTCTTTGTCAGAAACATCACTTATGGAATGTGAGGACTAAAGGACAAAATAAGGGAGACAAGAGTTATGAGGCTGCCAAAAGTAAGCCCATGGTCTACTTTTAATAAATTTATTTAAGATTGTTAAAAAGCACACAATGGCTGGAATAATCATAGTGTAAAAGTGTTTATTTACAATAAAATGGTGGATATTTTAGCTCAGTTGTTAGAGAATCATCTTCAAAAGGCATATGCTGCTTTCTTTTGATGGCGTTCAAGATTAGAAAAAAAGAAATTAAAAAAAATATAGACATGCAAATTTACCTATATGGATCCTTTCCACGACAACCCAATAAACGTTGCATAGCTTCTTCACCTGTAAAAAGAGATGTGCATGTAGCCATTAACCATTCATTATTAAAAAAGTGCATGTAGCCATTCATTATTAAAAAAGGAAGTGCATGTAGCCATTCATTATTAAAAAAGGAAGTGCATGTAGCCATTCATTATTAAAAAAGGAAGTGCATGTAGCCATTCATTATTAAAAAAGGAAGTGCATGTAGCCATTCATTATTAAAAAAGGAAGTGCATGTAGCCATTCATTATTAAAAAAGGAAGTGCATGTAGCCATTCATTATTAAAAAAGGAAGTGCATGTAGCCATTAACTATTCATTATTAAAAAAGAAAGTGCAGGTAGCCATTAACCATTCATTATTAAAAAAGAAAGTTCATGTAGCCATTAACCATTCATTATTAAAAAAGTGCACGTAGCGATTCATTATTAAAAAAGGAAGTGCACCTAGCGATTCATTATTAAAAAAGGAAGTGCACCTAGCCATTCATTATTAAAAAGGAAGGGCACGTAGCCATTCATTATTAAAAAATGGGCATGCAGCCATTCATTATTAAAAAAGGAAGGGCATGCAGCCATTCATTATTAAAAAGGAAAAACAAACTTCTATATTTTTACTAGAGGTAATTAGACCTATTTGCAGTAAAAAAAATACAATTAGCAATAATTATTTTTTTTATCAAGTTCATCTTCAACTACTTTAAATAAAAAGGTATAATTTACATCATTTACTTATGTTGGTTTTAGACGGTTTTCCTCATCTTGGTTGTTGCTACTTTCACAGAGAGATGGGGGGGGGGGGGGCTAGAATATCTCTTGGAGAAAAAAATGGATCGACCATAGACGAGGGTAAACTGAAGGCTGTCTTTTAATTGGCTACTACAGAGATGTAGGGGAGGGTGACACTCATTTTCCTGGATTTCTCCACTTACCAATGATCCTCACCTTATAATATCAAGTGTTTAGTAAGGTAGTATTATTTTTGAATCTTTTGATATAAATCTACTGAGGATTGAAACCTTGGTCTCCCAGACCATTAGCAAACACTAATCATTTTGCCAAGTGGGATTAAACAGTTATCTACTTGGATGATTTTTTTTTGTGGATTTATGCACCGAATTTCTAATATGATTATTTACCTGTACTCATATTGCAGGTCTTATGCTTATATTGCAAAATGAGTTGCCCACTGCCTAAGGTGATGACACCCATCCTTGTCAAGCGAAGCACCATCACCTTGTCTACTGTGTAGGGGAGACGGTTGCTTTCCCCAAACAAGTGAACCAGACAACTGTTAGTTAAAACAAATAATTGGGATAGTCGAGTAATTTGTGTTGGCGGTTATGCAGATAACTAACTTGGCCAGCTAATCATCGACAGCATTCCATAAGTGGGCAAAATTTGCTTGTTCACCAGTTCTTGTCTTTTGCATGTGTCACATGGACGATTCTCATTCATAACATCCTATTCATGCTTCCAGCGACCCGTTTGTTTTTAGCTACTCTGACCGGCTTTCCTGTTAGTTTTTGAAGATCGAAAAAGGTCCCTCGTTCGTTCCCAGTTTGGTGTAACCAAACCCTTGAAGGCCCTAATTCAGATTATCTGTCTTTTTCTTTTTGGGTTCCTATAAAATGTTCATATATATGGTCTACTTAAAATGGGTCACTGTCTGTTAGCATCTGCACTGATTCTTTGAGTTTCCTGAGGACTTCTAGAGAGGGGGGGGGGGGACTTTTTGAGGATATATTTAAGCTTGAAAGATTAAGAGGAAAAATTAAATTTATGTAGATACCTAATAAAAAAAAAAAAATTCTGATGAAATTCAAAATATACAGAGTATATCCATTATAAAACTGACCTGATAATGTCTTTTTTCAGACAATATTTAGTAAAATATCTCAAAACCTTTAATGAAATCCAAAATACAGTAATATTTTTTTGTTAACGAAAAAAAAATTTTTTTTAATTCTTCAATATTTAAAAACAAATTTTTCAATTTAAATTTATATTTAAGATATTCCAAATACATGAGTATTTTTTTTTTCAAAGATGTGTAATAATCTTGATAATGGAGAGGGTGGATGGGATAATTCATCACAATATTTTTTTTAAGTTGCCATTTTCAGCATACTAAACAATCAGCTGCTTAAAATAAAAAAATGTCTTTCACACGAATTGCTCTTTACTATGAAAGCTAATCGCAGAAAAATATCTAAGTATTATGTAAAGCTTTTTATAATCTTTTACAAAATACTTGGACACGTGTAATACACACAGTATTATTATAGCTCTTTCCATCTTGTGTAAGAATTGTTTTCATCGTCAATTAAATCTTTGCTTGCTATGAAGATAGAAATATTTTTTTTTATACTAATGAGTTAAACTTGCCAAGACCAAAAGCTACTCAAGGATACAGGTTAATGAGACTGTCTGTTGGATGATGAACAAAATTATGAAAGGATTGAAAATGAATAAAATGGCCAAAATTTGGTTATTTAGGATGTTTAACAGCAAGTATTTGTTGACATAAGATTTTAAAACAATCGTGTAGTATGCAGGAAAGTAGTCCCAGATGGAAAGTTCTTGGAAAGAATCAATTCATGGTAATTCTTTGATTTTAGGTACACAGAGGAAGAAAGGAAAGTTCTTTGAAGTAGTGGTGGTGGTGGTAGTAACGCAAGTTCATGCAGTGAATATTTTACAGAGATTGGCGCTCAGTCGAGCATCTACCATGGAAATAACAAAAGAGTAGAAAAAGACTAGGAACATCTTTGTGTAGGGAAGAACGATCATCCTCCACTAGATTTCAAAGTTTTTTTTAAAATCTGTCTCCACCCAAATAATGTCTTTGGTAAGATTGGCGCTCAGTCGAGCATCTACCATGGAAATAACAAAAGAGTAGAAAAAGACTAGGAACATCTTTGTGTAGGGAAGAACGATCATCCTCCACTAGATTTCAAAGTTTTTTTTAAAATCTGTCTCCACCCAAATAATTTTAGCATGATGTAATAATTAAAGATGTTTTTGAAATGAGTAACAACTTGCTGAAATATTAGGCTAACAAAATTGTAAAAAAAAAAAATATATATTTTTAATTGAAAAATTTTAAAAATAAATAAATTTTTCATTAAAAAAAAAAAAAAAAAAAAAATTTTTATATTTAAAAAAAATAAATTAAAAAAAAAAAAAAATTTTAATTTAAAAAAAAAAAAAAAAAATTAAAAAAAAAAAAATTTTAATTTAAAAAATTAAATAAATTTAAAAATTAAATAAATTTAAAAATTAAATAAATTTAAAAATTAAAAAAAAAAACTGTTCAAAATTCTATCCAGGTTCCTAAGTTTGAAAAGATACACAAGAAGGTGGGAAATATGAATATAACTACCAAGATGAAAATAAATTTAAATTATCAATCATCATCTCAAAAGTTACGAAACATAAAGCTATTATATGAACAAGGAAGTAAGAATTATCAATGACTGAAAAACCTTTTAAATGAAGAGAACAAAAATAAAAATAAAATCCAGCTTAGAACACGATAGCATATAAAGAAGACTTACCAGTACTAGGAAGTTTAATATTTTCATCAAGACCAATTTTACGACTAGCTTTGTCATCAACTCTTTTCCATTTCCATGCCCGAGAGTACTTCTTCCAAATTCTAGACACAAACACATTCCAGATCTTAGATCCAACCAAAATCATCAAATGTACAAGACCAGTTACACTGGAATCAAGAAGAAAAACATTTAAATTGAAAAAAGAAAAAAGAAAAAAAAAAATTCAGATTATATTCATAAGATATTTAATAAAAAAAAATAATAAAAAAAACAGTTTTATAAAAGGTTGACTCTTAACACTAATCTGTGAAATTCCCATGACCCCTTTCCCCTCTAATACTATCTTAGTATTTCCACTCAAATGTCCCCGATATCTAGTTCAGCATCAGTTGTAAAGATTTCAGGGGGAGAGGGGGTGGGCACAAAATATTTTCATTATATAATTCTAAGTGTACCTAGCCGGCAGTGTTTAATTATTATTTTTATTTATTTATGTTTTTCTATAAGTTGAATTATTACTATATTGTTTGCTCAATAATTTATTAATTGAACAAACTTATTATAAAACTTTAATTTTGTTAAGGTAACATTGTTTTAATTTATTGATAAAATTATTGGGTGGAAATAGCTTCCAAAACTTTAAATCTTTTAATACATTAAGAATTTAAAACCAGAAATGACTATTTGACATTTTAAATGCTTCCAAATTATTTTTCAAATTTCGAAAAGTAACAAAGTAATTCATCTAACAAAAGATTACAATGGCTAACTTGCTTAGCTATGAACCAAAATTTATTACAGTTGATTTAATTCCGTTTTTTAATTTATTTTTTAAATAAGTTTTACAATTTTACTTATTGAAAAAAAAAATGCAATAGTTTAAAATCAATCGTTTAATAGTAAATATTAAAACAAATCTTATATTTTAGACATTTTCTAGAATAAAAATCATGTAATATCTTCGTGAAGGGACAGAAAAGTGATGAAAAACTTGTTTGGGTGAATTAATTTTACTCTTCCCGGAAAGAGTATTTTTCTAGTATATATATATATATATATAATTTAGTAAATGTTCTGAATTTGGTAAAAAAATGTTTCTGCCCATTTAAAACATACATTCTTTTGGTAAAACTCAAGATGTTTAAAAAGACTTCAGTGAATTTTTACCATCAAAATTAAGCAAAACAAAAAACTAACAGAACCGCTAACATTCAAAATTGTTCTCTTCATTTAATGTAATTTGTCCCCTTTTTATATATACAGACCAATGAGATATTTATATGCGTTTTTTTGTGTTATATTCATGGTTCTGTTTTTCTGCTTAACTTTGACAGTAAAAATTAATTGATAAAATCTTAGAGTTTTATTATCGAGAGGATGTATGTTTTAAAATGGGCATAAACAATTGTTTGGATTAAAATGTTATTTTTTTCTTTAAACAAATTAGGAACATTTAGTAAATTATTATATAAGCTCTGGTAGTGTATAATACACTATTGAGCTATTAACCCGGGTTTATGGAATAATCAAGGGAGGCGCGATAGCGCTCTATCCCTTAATAGACTTCAAAAACGGCCTATGCTAGAAATCTCATTTCTTTGATCAGTCATAACTCAAAAACCAATAAACCAAATTAGTTAAAACTTTGCACAACATTTTCATTTGATAGGTTCTATAAGTGTGTAGAATTTCAACATTATTAGTCAAGGCAACCCAGAGATCTAGTCAGGAGTGATTTTGTGTTATGTACATACGTGTGTGCCACCCTGTATCTCATCAACTATTTGATGGATTCAGCTGATTTTTGGCAGAGATAGAGGTTCTAGGGTCTAGTTGATGGCATTTTAATTTCAGTTTACCATATACCTTAGTTTTCCAGAAAATTCCAAAAAACCTTAAAAATTACCATTGTCTTGAGGCATAGCCTTTACAAAAGTAGTGACATTCCATGATAAATGCCAATATACTGAAATCATATGCCCTTAAGATGAAAATTCATATACACTAAATATACAAAAGCAAGGAAATTCACAAATTTTTACACTTTTATTGTCATTAAGGGTATGACTACATATCAACCAAACCATTTCATTATCACATCACTACAGTATAAATATCTATGCATGAGTGGATGGAGTGTGTGGGGTGCGCTAAAAGAAAAATTCCTACAAGTAAAATACATAGCCCTGTTGTGCTCGCATACCCTTAATGACAATAAAAGTGTAAAAATTTGGGAATTTCCTTGCTTTTGTACATTTAGTGTATATGAATTTTCATCTTAACCCTATTAAGGGCATATGATTTCAGTATACTGGCATTTATCATGGAATATATATATATATATACATATATATATATATTTCTAGGCAGGACGTCATAGTCTAATGGTAAAACACTGGACTATAGACATCAATATCGAAGATTCGATCCTTGTCTAAGTTAGCCATGTTAATACGTGTCCATAAATTACTTTTATGTACGTAAAAAAATAAAAATATATATATTAACGAAAGATATGGCCTAGGAAGTTATGGGCCACTAATAATGCAGTTTCTGCATCTTAATCACTTAGGAAGTGAAAGAATTGAAATAGTAGTAAGCAAAAAATGAACGCTGCAATCACCAATAAAATATATATATATATATATATATATAAATATATATATATATATATATATAAATAAATAGATAAATAAATAGATAAATAAATAGATAAATAAATAAAACAAGAAAAAAAAAACTTACAAAATTATCTGGCAAAGCAATGTCATTTTATCCCAAATACCTTCATCTGCATTAAAGAATATTTCAAAAACTCTTCTGTACATTGTGATATAATGAATCCTATCAAGATACTGACCAAAGAGTTTAACAACAGTAAACTTAAATAGCTTCCAAGCTTGATTTTCTTAGAATTAATAGCCTCATTTTTTTTCCCCAAGAAATCGCAGGAAACAGCTTGAGGTATCACCATAGCCGAGAGGAGATAAAAAAAATTTTTTAATTATCTATTTCTTTAGATGTAATAAAACTGAATTTTGCTTTTATAATAATTATGATTTAAAATAGATTAAATATTTGGATTTGGATTTAAAAAAAAAAAAAAAAAAAAAATGTTAATCATTTTATTTTCAATTCTGTGTAATTTAAAACTTCTCTGCAGTTTTGTTTAGACATAGTTATTGATTTTTAAGTTTTTATAATATGACAGAAAAAAAATGAGATTAGTTATTCTGAGAAACAGTCGAAAACAAGATGAGTCAAGCTAAAGTGAAAATAATAACAATGTTGAAGTAGAATCAAATTTATCTGCAATTTATTTAGATAACTAAAAGAATATCCGTTCCAGAATGAGTAAAATTAATTCCTTGAACACTTTGCACCAATTTTATGTCCCCTTACGAAGACTAAAATCAAGACAACCTTGGGTCGAGAATCCATATTCAAATTTTTCATCAAAAATCCATTACATGGTTTTGATTCTAAGACTTAAACTAAAGGGGTCTTAAGAAATCTTAATTGGTGTCTAATGACTATGGATCAAATTCAATGCAAATCTGGAATATTTTTATTTTTGAAATAGGAGGTTGTGCCCCTAAAACCCTTTAAAATACTTCAAAGAAACTGAAATTTGGGGAATATATATATCAATTGATGTCTAATACCTATTAAAATTTCACAAAATCAGAGATACCTGAATTTTCTCTAAGGGTTCATACCACCGCTTGGATCCCTTTTGCACTAAACTAAATATAGCCAATATTACCCACCCTAACACCGAGCAGCTGTATACCAAAATTCATAATGATTGGTTAATTAGTTTAGGAGTGAATCCTGTACAAATATAAACATACCTAACTTTATATAAATAGAGATAAAACTGAATTTTGCTTTACTTATAATTATAGCACATTTTATTGCAATTTCTCTGCATAATATAGAAACACTGACACCCCCCCCCCCCCCCCCCCCAAAAATCAATTTACCAAAAGTGGAAAAAGAATTATGGAAAATTTGAAACCCCTTAAATATAGAGTATAAATATGTGGAAGAATATTTTAGATCAGAGTCAGACCATCTAAAATTTTAGGAGTTAGAATGGAGCATTTGGGCTACCGATTCCAGTCATGACCCTAAGTGCTCCCAAACACTTCTCTCCTGACATGCATGCAGTTGGTCAGAAAAAAAAATTCTCCTATAAAGCGATTTATCACTAGACAAAATGGTTAGTATTTTGTCTTCCAAATGCATACATTCATATTTGGTACTGTATTAAGAATACTCCGAAATAACACTAAGTTTTTCTTGGCTTATCTCGGCATTGCTTCCACTCGTCCTGGACTTCTTACCACTAGACTCCAGCAATATTTGTTCAGGATAGGTAGGGTTGGAGATTGTGAAACCTTTGCAGCAGAGTCACTCTTCGGAGAGGGGGGTGTCTATCGTCTTGAAACTGTAAAGAAGCTTCTTTTTATTACTTACACACACTTATCGAATACTATAATGTCCAGAATTAAATTCTTAAAAGTGAAATGAAAATAAAAAATAAAAAAATAAATAAAAAATTATGAAAGCAACCGTGAGCACTTATTTGGAAACACTATAAACAAGCCTTTCTCATAATTTCAAATTTATGCAGGTAAAATTGTTTCGCAGAAAGAAAGAAAAAAAAAATTTTTAATGTGAAACAAGAAAAACTTATTCTATCCAAACGAAAACAATCCATAAATGCAACAGCTGACAAGAGAATAAATGACATTTAGAATCCTGGTCGATATTGAAACAAAAATCAGATTTTTTTTTATCATTATAACTTCACTAAAGATTAATGCAGATAAAAATACTATCATTCAATTGTAAAATTATTTGCTTTGCTTACATATCCAAGGAAAAAAATTTTCAATGAATTGAAATTCATACAAATTGTTGATTTACACTGCAGGTTAAAACAAAAAAAATATGGTGGCAGTTTAAAATTCGATCGATATGAAAAAATAAAATATCTTTATGATGTACATGATGTCGTATACCTAAAATCAAGTAAATTGATCAATTAGTTTTGTTTTTGTTGTTTTCTACAAAAGAAAATTAAATTTTATAGGTAAACGAAGATCGTCGATATATCGACGCCATATTGGACATTGTGTTTGCCGGTCAAGGAAGATAACTAAACTTGGCTCGCAAACAATGTCCAATATGGAGTTGCTATATCGATGATCCTTGTTTACCCATAAAATTTGATTTTCTTTTGTAAAAAAACAAAAAAAAAACAAAAGAAAACTACTTGATGAATTTATGTGATTTTTTGGTATACAATATATGCTTCCGTCACAGGTACATAAATCATATTTCTTCTTTCTTTTTTTTTTTTTCATATTGGTCAAATTCTAAACTTGCACCAAAAATATTCATGCAAAAATCTTTTCAATGGATATTTTCTGTTCATTTGCTTTATTTCTCTGACCAAATGATGAGAATCATTTGAAAAAATAAAAAAATAACTATAAAGCAATGACAATTTCCTAATTTAACAAATGTTAAAACCTACACAAATCTGGTAATAAACTTTATAAATTATGAAATATATTATAATAGGTGCTCTGTATATTCCTTAAGAGAAAGGAAAAGGTATGCAACTTTTCACAAAATATGAGTTTCCAGAGTAACAGCATCAAATTAAAACCAGATAATTTTCTTTTCATCTATTAAAAAAAAAAAAAAAAAATGTTTGTCAAGTTTTAAGACTAACTGGTTCGATTTTTTTTACCCAAACTGATAGGAATTCAATTTTACAGAATTTTCTTGATCTTGAATAAGGAATTTGTTTTAATTACAAAGATTAAAAGCCCCCCCCCCCTTTTTTAATGCATGAAAGTTTAAATAAACAGTCGATCGTTATTAAACATCAAAAAGCTGTTTTATTATAAAACTTGTACCTACCCGGCATTGCATGGGAGTCTTTTTTTTGTTTTGAATCTTATTGGCTCCTTTTAAACTATATTCTTTTTTTTTTTTTTTTTTAATCACATTGTTTTTTTAAGTGGGATTTTTAAAGTTAAATTTAATTATTACAGTATTGTTTGGTCATTAAATTATTAATTGAACCAAATTGTTATAAAACTATAACTAATCTTGTTAAGGTAACTGTTTTAATTTGTTCATAAAATTATTGGATGTAAATAGCTTCAAAAACTGTCTATCTTTTAATACGTGAAGATTTGCTAAGAATGTTGAAGCCAGAAATAACTATTCGACAGTTTAAATGCTTCTAAATTCCTTTCAAAACTTTGAAGGGTCAAGAAGCAATAATTTAAAAGATTAAAATGGTTGACTTGTTTATGAAGAAACCAAAATGTATTCTGATGGATTTTAATTTCATAATTAAATAATTTGTAAAATACGATTTAAAAAAATGTTATGCTACGGTATTTTTTATTTCAATATTCTATTAATAGTAAATAAAATAATTGAATGTGCAATTATCAAAGTTACGGTGACACGAGAAATACAGACAAAGAAATGGTCTTATAATTTTAAGAAATTAAAAAAAAATTTTTTAATCCAGATTTTTTTTTTTTTTTTTTATTGGATAAAAAAATGTATAGATGTTTGAATTTGTTTTTGTTTAAAAATGAAACTAAATGCAACTAAAGCAACGTGGACTTATTTCATAGAATTCATTATAAACGTAAACAAAAACAGAAAAAATTATTTGACCTACTTCTCTTTTGAAAGGAAAGATTACAACAATAAAAAAAAAAAAAATTATCACAACTGGTGAAACGTATACATATTAAAAGAAAGAAAAAAAATTGAATAAATAAATAGAAAAGGTACTCACATGGCTAGTACTAAGACCACCGAAGTAACAGTCATCATCCAGAGCTGATGAATCACCCATCGCAGTTTAGACTTTACAAACTTGGCATAATCATCTGTTAAAAGCCACATTACAAATATATAAGCACAAATAATCTATATAAGTAACGAAAGAGAGATAGAGAGTGAGAGAGAGAGAAAGAGAGGAGGTGCACGACTACAAAAGATCACATTTTAACCAATTATCTTTATTGACAATTACAGAGTATTGAACTTAAGAAATTAATCAAGATAAAAAGGCTATTAAGCGAAACTAAATCACAATCGACTAATTTATCCAACTCCCAGTCAAAAAACAAGAATGAAAAGAAAATGTTAAAATAATTTTGTTATTTTTTTAAAATAAGTTTTACAATTTTAAACATTATCGCGAAATTGTAATAAGAGTGGATTTTTAGATAAGCACTGGTTCGGGGTGAGGGTCATATACGTTTACATGACGAACTGCCGTCACCCCTTCATAAATAAAATGTCAAGAGGTCGACCATTTTAGGGTGACCTGAAGGCTCCCTTTTCATTGGCTACTACAGAGATGTAGGGGAGGGTGCTACTCCTTTCCCAGGATTACTCCACTTACCCTTGATCCTCACCTTACAATGCTGAGTGTTTAACAAGGTGGCATCAAGTATCATTTATTTTTTGTTTTTAGTCTTTGGTATGATTCAATCGAGGATTGAACCCTGAACTCCTGCCCCATTAGCTAACACTAAACATTATACTAAATGGGCCAGTACAAAACATTAACTTTCATAACTTCTTATTTTGGAAAAATTATTTAACTTTGTGTTTAATCTATATTAAATCAAAAGAACATTAGGTGCTTATACAGATGAGGGCACATATGAAAAACGCATTTCCAAATAAAAACTATTGTTTACACTTACGTATCAGGCAAAAATAAGTATCCTCACCAAAAATTAGGAAAAATTATCGAGTAGAATTTTAATTAAAAATAAAAATAAGTTTTATCATATTTTGCCGACTGCCATTTATTTATTACTTGTTTATATGACAGACTTAGTTATGTCCCCCTGATTTACACGTTTTTCGCTCTAATCAATGGTGGGTCCGTAAAATACAATAAAACTGATTCTTATTTTTAATTGAAATTCTACTTGATAATTTTTGGTGTAGAGACATATTTTTGCCTGATACTTATGTATATCAAAAGAGTTTTCCGGTTAATTTATTTGGAACTGTGATTTTCACCTGTGTAACTGTGTTTTTATATATATATATATATATAAGCACCGAATGTATTTGTTTTTGCTTTTAATTTGAAAAATAGAGATTTTAGAAGAATGAATGACAGCTGGATATAAAAAAAAAAAAAAATGAAATTTGTTAAACATCCAAAACAATTTTAACATAAATTTTCCAATTAGTCCAGCAGAACTAAATGTGTTCTATAATTAGAAGCAGTTTTTAAAGTTTTTTTTTTTCAGACTTAGAAAATATTTTTAAATGTGAAAATACAGATTTCGGTGAGCTTCATAGAAGGATTTGAAGGGAGATGATCAGTTGCAGTTTAAACTTTAGTGATTAAACATGATAACATATGAATTCATCCATCGTTAAGTTATGTAAAATATATTTGAAGTAAAATGTTAGTATTGTCTTTCTTCATGTATATACCAATCCACAGGGAGAAAGGCATCCAAAAACATTGTCAACCGACATTATGAGTTGAAATATGAAGGCTTGCTCTTTGCTTGTAAGGCCTGCAGAGTTTCCTACCACCTGCACGGGTTGTTTTCATGAAAGGTTAGCATATGCAAAATAAAGTTACATTTTACGTTCTGGAATTGTTTAGATGAGGATTGCTAATTTGTATTATTTGGACTACTGTTCTCATCTTGGATGTTATTCTCACAAGTTTCAACCGATGTAACCTCCGACACCTTCTTCAGGTGCGTCTTGTTGAATTTGGGAATTTGTACGGAACTCTTTATTTAATCCATGAGGGTCGGTAGGTTGTTCTAATTCTGTTAGGTATGACTGCAGAAGTCTTAATTCTTAATTGTATTCTTAGTATCGCCCGCATTGAGGATTGAACCTTCAAGCCCCAGAAGACTTATTTAGAACTGATTATTACTTAGCACTTTATCTGTTGCATCACGAGAACAGTAGGCCAAATAATCCAAGTTACATTTTTATCTTTGTGTCCTTCCCCGGTAGCTGAGCACAAAAGGACAACTGTAAAACTTGGGGTCTTAACTTATTAATGCTGCAGAGTTTTCCTTCTCTAAACGAATTGCATCACTAGGAGTAGCATAGCGTTCTTTATTAAAGGCCTGATCATAGTACATCTCACTCGTAGCTGAAGGCCGAGCCAATTTAGGTTGGTTCGTTTCTGCAGTTCTTATTTACTTTTTCTATGGTAATCGCTCCAGACAAGGCATGAAGCCACTTGACATAAGGAGCTTACAAGAACGAAATATGATTATCGTAAAGACAGGAGATGCCTATTCGCCTTAGTCTTGAAAAGACCAAAGCAAGAGGTAGGAGGAAAACAGACAGCAGGAAGAGAGTTCCACAAGGCTGCAGTTCTTGGAAAGAAGCTACTGGAATAGGAAGCTGTATTACAACGAGATATCAAAACAGCAAATTGATGGAGAACACTAGACCAACGAGTCAGGGAATAGATCACATAATTCCAAAGAACACATACTATAATAGTATTTATTGAATGAGACTAGCAACACTATGTCTATGAGAGAGAGAGGGTGCAGAAAAGGTGTGGCTAATCAAATTACAGATACGTTTCTGCACCTTATCAAGAACTCTCAAATGGGACAAAGATTCACAGCCCAAATATGACAACAGTACTCCATACATGGTTTGATAGTAGATTTGTCGAGATAGAGAATAGCCTCAAGTGTGAGAAAGTGTTTGAAATTCTTTTGATTTTTTCACCGATTAACTTCAGAGAACAATCCGATGTGAGAATCAAAATGCTGACACTGCATGAACCTCACCTACATAGAAGGCACAGACCGAGAAAGTGCTCGATCGGAAAAAGAAATCCTGTGTGGAATATGCAAACCAAGCACAGCTTATAGGAAGATTCAAGAGAGACAATGGAGGAAGAGACATGTTACCTTCCGAGTGAAATGAAAAGTTTACGGAGGAGGAGATGCTCGTGTGATTGCAAGACTTAGGAGTGAATGGAGTAAGTTCAGGGAACTTCTGCCATTACTAACTAGCAGTGTTACCACTGTCGATAATCGACCAAAGGAAGTGTCTATCAGGCATGCGTACGCAGTGTGATGATGTGTTGAAGTGAAACCCGACGAGTGAGGGTTGAGGACATATGTTGCATGGAGAGAAATCATATGAGAATCATAAGATGGCTGTGTAATGAGAGTCTTAAAGACTCTTAGATCTGATGACTTCAGAGTAAGATAAAATTTGGGAAGTATACGGAGATGAGTACAAAACAGGAGACTTTGATGGTATGACCACGTTGAAAGAACGGATGATATGACAGTTTCTTGGATGTAGAACAGTTGAAACAGCAGGATAAGTTCACAGGGGTATGCCAAGAAAAATATGGGAGGAAGTGATAAGGATGGATTTGAGAGAAACAGGGATAAATAAAGACCTGGAGAGAGATAGTTTAGTTTGTAAGTCAATTTCTTAAAGTCGTCCAACAGATGTCAGCATGTAAAACAAACGTTAAACCGAATATGATGATGTAGTTATCCTGCCTACTTCATTCTCAAGAGCAGAAACACGGAATATATACAGTATTGAAATGAAAAAACTGCCGAGTCATACAGTGCATCATCTTAGGAAGATTATGAATGTAGACTGGCAGGACATGGTCACTACTGACCATGAAAAAACTGGAACGTGCAGGCCTACCATCTATGACAGAGCTACTAATACAGAAAAATCTCAGATGAGCAGTGTAATATATTGAGATGACACTGAAATAAGGATTAGAAGAATGCATCTGGTATTTATGTGCGGTTTTATTAGCTGTCTATTTCTCCATAATAGATCACCGAAGAGTTCTTATAATAAAGGGAAATAACTTATAACTGAGATAACTAACTAATCTAACTACAAGGGAGATAAGTCATTTCGGGTAAGCCACCAGGAGAAAAGGCAATCTGAACGATCACCAAGGCAACTGTAGTATTTTGAACTGTGAAGGAAGAGGGAATCAGGGAAGACCCAGACTGAGATTAAAAAATACAATGAAAGAAACTGGAAATAGAGGAATGTTAACACCAGTGATTGGCAAGATCATGCCAAGGACAGAACCAAGTGAGGAAGTATAATCATGACCTTTACAAAACAGTCATTGTCATTTCGATAGACTGCATATTAGTATAGGGTGAATTTATTTGATCTTTTTTGTTTATATCGTAAAAACAAACATTTTTGCTTCAAAATTCACTACTAAACAAATGTAATTCAGGAATTTTCATGGTGTCATTGTCGCTTCGAAATTTATGTTAACTAGTCTATTTAGCATTTTCAAAATTAAAAATGTTTAGCTTACAATTAAAATTATGCTTCAGTATTTTTTAAAATGAGGATTGATAATTTATATTATTTGGACTACTGTTATCATCTTGGTTGTTATTCTCAAGTTTCGGACGATATACCTCCGACCTTCTTCAGGTGAGTCTTGCCAAACTCGGGAATCTGTATGGAATTTCGACGAAAGCAAGCTACCCCGGGGATTAAATTAAAATTTCTGGTCCAGTAGTCAAAATTACAATAATTTATTTTTTAAATATAGCAAGTCTGAAGAAGATAAAATAATTCATTCTCTTATTTTAATTGACGAAAAGGCAAAAGTCAGTAAAAATTTATTTTAATTTCTTTCGTCGGCTACAAAAGGGAAGCCATGAAACACAAAAATTAAACATGAATCAAGCCTCCAGCTATGACGAGTGATACTTGTACCATGCAACGCAGTCTTTAATTTTCACTTGTTTAGCATATTTCCCTTTTATAGTTCAAGCATGAGGTCGACTTAAAAATTGCAGTGATAATACCTGAAGGAATTGAAAGGACTTAGAGAACCACATATTTCAAAAGATTCAATTATTTCAACAATGATAAATACCAAGCAGAAATGTTATTTCGTATAAGTTAGCATCCACAGTTGAGTTTTTTTATTTATTTTTTTTATTTTAGATTATTGTTATTCAATAACAGTAGTTATAAAGAGTTCAAAACTGTTTGAATTATGCAAATATCCCTCGTGGTTCAAAGTTATAAGAATTTAAACCTCAGAAATCCTAGGTTCAAAATTGAGATCATTATATGGAAAAAATACTTTAAATCATGGAGAAATTTACAACAAGAAATTCATGAATTTCTTCACCGTTTCTCTAGTTTTGGAGAAATTTTGATAGAATTTGGCATTCTTATGTAAAATTGTATGTTCTTTCCGATTCTGCACCTAAATTGTACATATCTCTATGCTGTATCCCATTATTTAGAGAATAAGAAGTATAGCTATCAGCGTTTTTGTTTTTTTTAGAAATGAAGTGACAGATAAACATGACGCATACAAATTATATTATATATACACACACACTACTAAAACTGGACGTCGTTTGTTATCTTGTATGTTAGTGCAAATAAATGACATCGCTAAACAAAGTTTGAAGAAAACTAGACAAATCCTTTATAACAGCACAAAGAAATACGATTATTCAGTAAAACAAGTTGAAGATATCAGTAAAAGATCATGTATTACGTAATAGACGCTAGAGTAATAAAAGGATCAGGTCATCTATTAAAACAGAGTACAGCTGTAATTTGTAATTAACTGAACAAATCACCCATCTCTCCAAACTAAGTTGATTCAACCACTCTAATATTTCTTAATGTCTCTGAAAGCATTTAGAAAAAAAGATGACCTTTTTTCAGTATAGACATCTAATTTATTTGAGAGAGAGAGAGAGATAGAAACAATTTTGTAGAATTTTTACAGGTCCCACTAGTGAAACATTAATACCTGACGTTTGTCTTTAAAGTATGTATAACTTTGGATACACGACGGCTACTATGACCGAACATAATGTTACGTTGTAAACACTCAAAGTAATAAACAAATATTAATACAACATAAATGAAGGCCCATTTGGAAGCAGAACTGAGACTCATATTCCAGGGACCATTAAAAAATCAAATCTGAGTACCAGGGCTCACTAAATTAGAATGCTACCAGCATCATGTATATATATAAGTTAGATATGTTTATATATTTTTATGTACAGGATTCACTCCTAAATAATGAAACAATCATTATGAATTTTGGAACACAGCTGCTAGGCTTAAGGGGTGTAATGTTGGCAATCTTCAGTGTAATTTAGTTTTATGCAGGGGGGGGGGGGCTCTTTGTGAAAATTCAGATACCTCTGATTTTTATGAAATGTTAATAATAGGTTTGAGACATTAATTAATATTCCCCAGATTTAAGCTTCTTTGGGGTATTTTAAAGTGGTTTTAGAAAACACAACCTCCCATTTAAAAATTCAAATATTTCAGATTTGCATTGAATTTGATCCATAACCATTAGACACCAATTAAGCACAATTCCCTGAAATTCAATTTCTTCTTAAGCTTCACTTCTAGACATTTTCTAGAATCAAAATCATGTAATGGATTTTTACCAAAATTGGAATACGGATTCTAGACATAAAATTTAGTAGCATAATACTATATTTTAATTTTAATCTTCATAAGAGGACATAAGTGCTGTAAAACTGTTCTGATTGGGGAATTCGTTTTACCAGTCTTGGGATGGATATAAAAACAAAGATATTGTTCTTCACATGGCATATAAAAAAATATATACATGTAAACAAAGATATTGCTCCTGAAACTACAAAGTCAGCCGGCGATCATCGCAACAACATCGAACATTTCACCTTCTTCCTGATTGAAGAAATATTAATTTCTCAGCGACTGGCACCCATCTCCAAAATGATAAGTACCTTTTAAATCGTTTTTCTTTGCTCCCAAAAAGCTTATTCACTCCAAAGAAGAACAATATCCCATTTCCCTTGCCATTATCTTGTTTATTCAACCATATTCTTGTCATGCCTGTTTCATTAATACTCCTGTTATTAAATTACAATCTTTTGTTGTTTATTCAGTGTTGTGTTTATTGATCCCCAGAGATCCAAAACAGAGTAATGGAACATAACTTTAAAAAAATTTTTTTATTTCTATTTGAATCCGGAAAATTGTTTGCGGCTTATAACGTGTCTCCCTGTGCATCACAGCTTTTTTGTAACAATGCACCCACAATAAATGATAATAAAATGCACTTAGCTTTAACTGTTGTCTAACAGTTTTCACCCATCAGAAATATCTCAATGTATCAAACAAGATGGAGACTGAAGGAGATTAGAGTTATCTATCCACACTTATTTATAGTTTTGTTTTGTTTTGTTTTTTAAATCTTATTTACTGTTCTTTTTAATTATTCATTTAAGACATGTTTTTTTATTCTGAGATTGAGTTTTCTTTATTTACGGTTATTTTGTATATATTAGTTGTTTATATGTCTTTATATAGGTAGATAGATAGACATTAAGAGTAGTTTTTAATTCATGATATATCCAGTTGTTCTTATATGTAACCAGAATATCCGCCCAGCGATAGATAAAATTAATTACCCCAAAACAGAAGTCTTGCACCATTTTTATGCCCCCCTTATGAAGATTAAAATCAAGATATAATGATACTAAACTTTATGTCTAGAATCCCATGTCTAATTTTGATCAAAATCAATTACATGATTTTGATTCTAGAAAATATCTAAAATTTAAGGCTCAAGTTTATACGGTCTTAAGAAATTGAAATTCAGGAAAACTTGCTGAATTGGTGTCTAATCACAACGAATCAAATTTAATTTGAACTTGAAATATTTGAATTTTTAAATGGGAGTTCGTAACCATATTATGCCCCCTAAAAACCCTTTAAAATACTCCAAAAGAAATTGAAATTTTGTAGGATATTTATTAATTGATGTCTAACATCTATTGTTAAAATTTCACAAAAATCGAAGATATCTGAATTTTCAAAGGGCTTCCGTCACCTTTTTACTCTCTGAAAAGTAAATTAAACTAAATATAGCCCACATTACAAACCCTTAAGCTGTGTTCCAAAATCCATAATGATTGGGTAATTAGTTTAGAGTGAATCCTGTACATACAAATATATAAATATTTCTAACTAAATAGAGATGTTAGAAAAAAATGTTTTCTTGTAACTAAATAGAGATGTTAGAAAATATTTTTCTTTTTTTTTCATATTTAAAAACTTCACACATGCTCAAAATAAGGAAAAGTATGTTGGATATGTTGTAGTACTGACTGACCATTTCATGAATTCTTAAAATTGTGAAAAAGTCTGATGTTATCAAAAAGATACTTACTAAAATTGAGTTCAATGCCAAAGAGAAATCTGGAATGATGCCTTTGGTTAGATCCACGATCCTGATTTTTCATCTTATTAGACATGCCAGACATCTGGGAGGAAGTAGAAACATTTTTATAAAAGCCACTGTTGCTACTACCTCCTCCTCCTCCTCCTCCACTATTGTTATTACTTGTAGTACTACAACTAGTACTGCTACTATTACAACAATCATCAATATCGTTGTTTTTATAGTTTGTGTCTTGATAGCCAGATGCCATTGATGGATTGGTGGATGCATTAGTCCATTTCTTGAACTCCCGAAGGTCATTATTAATGTAACCTGAAGATTGTCTGTGGGTTCCGTAATGGGTCTTTGCACTTGGAGGAGCAGGAATCCCATTATTTAGAATTGGTGAAGAATTAGCCGTTCTCTCAGTGCCAGGCTGCTGCTGTTTGTTTTTACCAGCTTTCTTGTTCTGCAAGGTTTTCCGAGCTTCGTTGATTTTATCTTTTTTGCCGTTGTCCTTTTTCTTTGGAGAGTTTAAAGGCACCGTCGGCTCCCCTGCATTTGAAAGACTAGAGGGTGGGGCCAGCTTTGACTGGCTGGTCCCTGCTGTTGAAGTACGAGAATTGGCCGAGACAATGGTAACATCCTCAATACCACTAAAGGAACTGCTGACACTCCCAGAACTTTCCTTGCGCTCCGATACCGGTATGTTACCAGAGAAAATATAAAGAGAGCTGTTGGTTACAAATCCACTGTTAATACCCTCAGACCAATCTACCTTTTTGTTATCGGTCTGCTCAAATTTGTCCAAACCATATTTGGAGTCTGGGGAAACAACTGGTGCGCAATGGGTTATCATAGAAGCGGAAATATTTTGTTTTTTACGGTTAGAATTCACACGCCTTGGCTTGTGGGAAGGAGATTTGATGGAGTTATCATGAGGAGACATCTTCATCTGAAAGTTCTCAATGTCATCTTTAGGAGACGCAGTGCGACTGCTGGCAACTTTCTTCTCTTTTGACAGCTTGGCTACCTCCGAATAAGTGGGTTTTGACGATGAAGACAGATTGGGGCTTTGTTCTTCAAAAGCACTCGGACTTTCAAGAAGCCCCGAATACATGAACGGACCGTAGGGGTTGTCAGGTATGGAATCCATCAACTCCTCCCTTTGCATCTTAAGGCGATGGGCTCGATTCGCTTCAGCAGACTTTCGTTCACTTCCGATGGCCGTTTTGTTACAACGAAATGATGACAAATCAGCCATACAATCCTTAGCTCGTGGTAATGCATCAACACTGACACTGAGAGATTGCCCAAGAATTGCTTGCATTTCTTCCGGAGGCAATTCTTCACTGCTACTTAGGTGATTGATGTAGCTGTACATCTCCGGGGCCGAAGAAAGGGGGTTGTATGTATAACCAAGATTTGGCTGGGCAGGACCTGGAGGTATACGATGATCCAGGTGATGCCAGCCATATGGGTCAATCACAGGTGGATTGATCGGAGGCAAATGGCCAAATAACGGCCAGTTGTTGAGAGGATCATAGTCTTCATCACGTGGTCTTCTTGCAGCAGCAGCAGCAGCAGCTGTATCTCTTCCAGTTGCAGACATTCCAAACATGAAGCCGTCTTCATTCACAGTATCAGCCATTTTGGCTTCATCTTAAATACAATACAGAGAACTAAAAAGAAACAAAAAAATAAAATAAACATACAAAAGATTTAGCAAAAGTTAGAATTACATATTTCAATTTGAACAGTAAAATCGATTTCATAGGAATTTAATTTTTTATACTACAATTTAACTATTAAAAAGTAAAATAAACTTAATATTCTCAATTAATAAAATTTCTACTGCTAAATTGTTTTTATAAAAGGAAAATCTTAATCGAATGTACGTATGATATATATATATATATATATATATATATATAAGTCAATGTTTGTGTGTTATAGAAATCGATGTTAACAGGACATTCAAGTTTCAATAAGGGTTAAATTTTTCAAAATCCAAAGACACTTGAAATTTTTCTTTGATTCCATCTAGGATCACTAGCGGCAATTACTGGTTAGGTCCATAAAATAACTGAAATATATTGGAATGTAAACACACAAAATTCATTTTTTTTTTTAAATAGATTTTTTTTTGTTTTATAAAACAAAAATAAAATCAAAGAATATTTCAGTGAAAAATCTACTTTAAAAAATTAAATCATTTTTATTGGTATTTTTAAGATTTAAGATAAATAAAAATGACATTAATTTGATTTGTTAAACCATTTGCTGTTTTACAGCTGTCTGTATAAATCTCCCTGTCAACAAGTATTTATTTTTTTAAGAACACCACTGCACTAACAGATTTTTTATTACTTGAGCTCATATTGCAAATGTTATTTTTAATTTTTCTTTTAAGGCAAAAAAAAAAAAAAAACTTCCAATGAGCAATATGTACAAGAGTACACATTATTATGAATTGGGTGTATTTAATCCCAACTAAAAAGAAATATTATATACTAAATCAGAGTTTGTAATAATTATTAATGTAGTAATTAATATTTAAAAAATGAAGTGTTTTGGTCCATATCTTATAATAAAAAATCAAATCAGAGTTTTAAATTAGAAAGAAAAAAAGCATTTCACAAAATCGTTTTTAATATTTTCGTTTAATTTCATTCAATTTCGTAAGAAATCATTTGTATTTTTTACAGAATGTCAAATTTTATTTTAGCAGAATTAAATTACTTAGATAAAAAAAAGAAAACAATTAAATATTAACATTTTAATTTAAAATTTAATTATTTTAAAATGTATAAACTTTAATTAAAAAACATTTTAATTTACTTTCTACTTTAAATATAAAAGACAAAATAAGACTAAAATTGTTTGCAGAGTTGGCATAAGTTATTGTTTATTTTTTCATATGAGTGAATGCAGCCACTGACATTTGAACAACTCAATATGAACAAATAAATCTAATTATGTTTATAACATGTTCATCTCAAATAAATTTATTGATAAAATGCATTTATGAGTGAAATAGTTACCAATGCTTAAAAAATAATTTATCAATTTCTTTTTATAAACTAGATTTTTTTATTGTGTCACATTACGAGAGAAATTTTTTTTTTTTTTTTAACTTTGTAGATCTTCGTGAAAGTTGTTTTTAACAAAGATAGTAAAAGTGATTTTGATACCGATAATTGTTATTCAAATATATTAAAAAAGGTAAAAAAGGAGCCGGAAATAATAATAGACAAATAATGTCAGAACAGAATTATTTTTTTTGTATTTTAAAAATAGCCATCATTTTTTTTTTTTTTAAATTATTATTTAAAAACTTTTTTGTCAAACTAATATTTTAGATTTCTTTTTGCCATATTGCTGCCCCATTTATTTTTCCATATTATCATCACCTTAAACTCAGGATTAGTGTTGGGATTAATGGAAGGGCATGCTTTTTTTTTTTTTAAGAGTCCTGCTTCTTTTTTTCTTGCTGAAACCCCTTTTATATAAAAAAGAAAATTAAATATGATGGTCATGTTGGAAATACAAAAAAAATGGTTACACATTCTATCCTACATTATTTAATCAGGAAGCGGATGATTATTTTATGTTAATTTTATAAAGTCTAAGATATTCCCCCCTCCCCCTAGGTATTTTAGGGTGTTGACATGTAATCACTTTCCCATTTCTTTTGTTTTCTGTTGCTTAATTATGACCCCCTCCCCAAAAAAGCATGCCAAAATAAGAGGGTTCAAATGAAGATTCAAAGTTTGATTCTTCATCCTGGTCACTGTTTTAAGGGGTTAACTGTTGAAAATGAATCCTAGAAGTTTGGTTTCAATAATTAACTCATGAAATAAGAAAATGACAATCAAAGTTTATCACCTCTTTATTAAAATGGTGACATAATTTAACAATTCACACTAGAATAAATATGGCTTCCGTAAAAAGAAAAAATACTCAAAACTTATTTATCAATACTGAAACTAAAATTGCCACTTAAATCTGAAATAGCATTTTTATCACTAAAGAACAGTTTGAAAGGACACATCTTATGAACAGTAAACAATTTTTTTTTTTTTTTTAAATATGTGACCAAAATGGGTTATTGGGTATTTTAGTCCATATATGATAGTAAACTGATAATCTTATACTGCTGTTTTTATAAATGGTGAGAGGAATGAAAATAAATAAGAGAAAGAGAAATGTGGTTTTGATTTATTTAATACTGAAGGTAGTTTTGTACTATAATTTTAAAAAAAAAAAAAAATTTAAAAAATTTTTTAAAAGCATTTAAAAAAAAAAAAAAACCCCCACTAAATTTACTTCAAAATCTGAACCTCTTGACCACATTGAACTTTTCAAATATCTGTTACTAGCGGGTCTGTGTTCAGGTATTGCCTAGGAAAATTGTGGAAACCAAGAATCGCAACCCCCAGAAGTAAATTGACCAGAAACAACTCTTTTCACCCAAAATTCATAGCATTTATCCACAATAATGAAAAATATATGTAAATAGATATGAAGGTAATAATAAAATTAAAATGACCAGCAAATAAGAAAAACATTTTTTTAAATAGATTAGTTAATGAGAGTTCGTTTTGCAAGATGATTAACGGTAAAAAAAAAAGTAATTTTACAGTAGTAAGTAGCAATACTACACATCTAGACAAGACTAGGCTCTCAAAAGACAGTGTTTGCATAACGAACTCAGATGAGTATACTAGAAATCTATTTTTCTTCTAGCATGAATAGGAACTTTGTCTTTTAATCTCTGTCAGTGTGACAAATGGCTTAACTTTATGAATATGCAGATGAAAAGCTTTGTAAAAAAATTTTTTTTAAATGTTATCGCTTCAATTTTATAAAAAAATTTTTTAAATAATTTTGACTTTAGTATATATATTATTTTAAAGAGGTTGTAAAATATGATTTTGAAAATTTGAATTTCCTCCTGCTGGAACTTCTACTCCTAATTGTTAAAAGTATTAAAATTGTTTAAAAAAATAATGTTAAAGTAAAAACTTAAAAATAAATTACTTTTTAGGGATAACCTACCGTAACATAAAAACTTCCAAAATGAAATTTAGAAATATCTTAAATTCTCTTTAATTCATAAAATGTATAATTTAAATTTTTTTATGTTAATAAACGTTAAGGATCAGCTTTTATTTTCTTGTCGAAAATATGTGTGTACAATAATTATAAAGTCGCTGGACTTATATGAAATCTCGCTAATTGCCCTTAAATTGAAAGCAGACAGTAATTATTCTCAAACTATGAATTACCTTCAGAATCGGTTAAGTGCACAAATGTATCAACTAATGTACAATGTACCAATGCTGACCCTATCGGTAAGGGTAGTCTAGTAATATAAATATACAAAATTATCAGTTATGAGCAAGGAAAGTACCTAAACAGGGATAAGAAGAAACTCCAAATTTATAAATAAAAAGCAAAGATGCTCTCTTTACTTTTTTTATTTTATTTCAGTTAGTTCTTAGAGATCAAGGGGCTCCCTCCTGGAGCTAACACTTGATTTTGCTATCCGATGGCTCTTTTAAGGATAGATGTTATCCATTTTAGGGCTGATATCTGTATTTCACTACAACCTGGTCCTCCAGGGATTGTATCTAGGTATTTTTAAAGATTTTTTTTTTTTTATATTAGGCTAGTTGCTCTTACCACAACTGGTATAAATATTTATTTCTTTCAGAGACCATGCTGCTGTTAGTCATTCTGGAGGTCCTGGTATTTCGTTATCTTTTTACATTCGGCTGTGGGTGTCTACATATAAGTCGTTAATGGTTGATTTTAGAGAAAAACCACGGGCATATTTGGAATCAGCAAGTTATTTTAGATGTTTTAGCCTGGTTTTAATTTAAGGAAAACCCATTAATATTTAGTTAGAATGTTTACAAAAATTAAAACACTTAACTGGAAACAAGCTCCAGCGTGCACGTAATCGGTACGACGAATAATCTATATATCAAAATTACGTCAGTACTTCTCATGTATATGTGGTTCTTGCACTTACATTCAATCAATGTAAATAAAAAAAAATACAATACCATTAAGTACTAAAACAAATTTTTAAAATTTTATTTTTTAAAAATATTACAAAATAAAATCCTTCAGAATGCATTTCCAGTTCTTCGTAAACAAGTCAGCCATTTTAAGCTTTTATTAAGAGTTAAAAGAAAAGAGGGGAATTTGGAAAGAAACTGTCGAATAGAAAGTCGTTTAAACTGGCTTTAAAATCCTTAGCAAATTCTCATGTATTAAAAGATTGAAAGTTATTTACATCAAATTATTTTCTAAATAGAGATTAAAACAATATTACCTTAAAATTAGTTATGGCTTGGGGTAGTGGTATATAGATGCCATTGGTGGGGTCTATTCTCACAATCTAGACAACCTCATAATATATTTAGTTCTTACAACCGGTAAAATTCAAATAAAGAATAAAGGAATTTGTATTATTTGGGCTATTATTCTCATCTTAATTCTCACAATGTTTCGGCAGAAGTAACCTCTGACCTTCATGTGCACCTTTTCAAACCTCTTAGTAAAACTCTGGAACCTGTATGCGATTTCAAACTGAACCCTTTTATTTGATCCACAACGATAAATTTTAGTCAACCATAACTGTATAGAAATGTTAATGTTATTCTTAGTTATCTCCAGTAGTAAGAATTGAACCTTCAACCTCCAGAAGACTGTCACTTAGAACTGATTGTTAACACTCTTAACTATTAGGTCATGTGTAGTATTGCTACTTACTACTGTAAAATTACTTTTTTTTTTATTGTTAGTCATATTGCAATTTGCTATTTATAATTTTTGGTTCCCATATGGTATTCATTTTTAGGTAGATAACTACCTCCCACAGCGGCAAGATGTGACACAAGATCGGAAAGTGGGATTTAATAAGTCAGCACCCTAAAGGAAGAGCACTATGACCTTTAAAAAATGCCTGGGCAGCCCTGTCGGCATTCCCCGGTAGGGGCGCCTCAGGCGATTAGCAATAAACCCCTTCTCAAAGGGTGAGAAGGCAAAGCCTGGGAGGGTGGGCCTCCTAGAACTGCACAGGACGGACCCATAGACCGGCGTAAATCAAACCCCGAAGGTCAAGACAATACTGGTCTATGGGATGCAGTATCCATCGGAACAGATACTACACCTTGATCTTGGCCAAAAGGCCCAATTTTATACTAAATCTACTTACAAGGTAATTATCACTGCTTATTCGAGACATCCTACTCTTAGGGTGCTATCTATGATTTTTTTACTTTGTCCCACAAAGGAATATGGTTTCCTTTTTCCCCTCCATCTCTCACTATGTCGTCAGTCATATCTGACTTCAGTTTCTCCACGTATTTCCGATGTTTCTCTAACCTTACTATTAGTGGCCAATATGTCTCATCTTTGTATATTTTCCCACATTTGCATGGAATGGCATACACATGGTTCTTGCTCATGCTTTCTGTAATAGGTTTGAATGACAAGATATTTTCGGAGAGTTGAGCCGCTCCTGTATATTGTCCCCGATGTCATATGGATTATATATTTTCCGTATTTTTTCAGACAAGCCCTTCACATATGGTAGACAGACAAGTTAGTTTTCAGATAGTCTCCTTTGATGTTTTATGCACATTTCTCGGAGCTGATGTCATGTTTTCTGGGTTGTTATTTCAGTGGAGGGTTTCTTTTAGGTTGTTCATCTCTTGATGTTATGCTCAAAATCATGTTAGAAATAACAGCACATTTAAGGTTAAAGTGGGAGTACATCACGAATCTGTACGGAGTCTGTTGCGTTCCATTTGTCTGAGAAGCGTTGTCCATACAGGTTGTCTGGAATAAATGCTTTATGTTGATTTAGCGCTTGCCTGTGATACAATGGAAGGTCTACATGTTAAGTTCGAGATTTGAGGAAATACTGTGGAAAGTAAAGGTCTGAGAGTGAATATTATCAAACCAAAGTGCTCAGTCGTTATAGTGTTGGAAAGCTCCCAAAAAGAGGAAAATTCCCTTGCTCAGTTTATAGAAAGGGAATCTGGTGCAATTCAATTTTTTTTGGTACTTGTAAGTATTGGGTAGACGAGAAGTGCAGTGGAATTACAGGTAGGTTGAAAGATGATAACCAGTTTGTATGCAAGAAGTGTAAGACAATGGAGACGGATGAGAACTCAGATGTGGAGAAAGTATTTTTGGGTTGAGAAGCTATTGAGGTTGTTCAGAAGTTTTGTTACCTTGGTGATACCATTGAAACACAGGGAGGAGATGGTGTGATTTAGGAGAAACGTCTGTCATTACTAACCAGCTGAACATTACCCCTGTCGACCAAGGGAACAATCAGGCACGTGTGCAGTGTCAGGATGTATGGAAATGAAACCTGGTCAGTGAGGGCTGAGGATGTGCATTGCGTGGAGAGAAATATGAGAATGATATTGGATGTTTAATGCGAGTTTTAAAGACAGGCTTTGATCTTTTTGATCAAAATTGGAAAAAGGATTCTAGCCATAAGATTTAGTATCATTATATGTTGATATAAAAGTAGTGCAAAACTTGTTTGAAGAATTCATTTTAATCATTCTGGGACAGGTAATCTTCAAGTTTTTGTATAGTTGAAACCTCCTGTTTACACTGGAAAAGAGAGCAAATTTTTTATATACAATACATTTTAGTATTATTCTCAAGAGTGAATTGTTTTAATTTCAACCCAACAAGATCAGAAAGATAGCCAACTTCTTATTTTGAATTGAGAAGCTTAAACAAAAAAAAAGTGAAAAAATCCTGGGTTCTCTGATGCAATCAGTCCTTAAATAGAAAACATCTGGACCCAAATTTGGACTTATTTTTTAGGTAAATAGGTATTTTTTGTAGCTAAACCATCCAAATCCATACAAACCTTGTGCCTGGAGAACTAAAAATGCCTTAAAAAAAAAATTTTAAAAAAAAAAAAAAAAAAAAAAAAAAAAAAAATGGAGATTGATATTTTTACTAAATCAAAAACCAAAATGTTAACAAGCTTTTTTTGGCAAAGGATCAAAACAAAATCCAGCAACATGTTAAAATCTGGAATTCAGGAACTCCAAATGCCAATATCTTGGAAAGTATTTGAAGTTAGAAAATAAATGAGACCATTTTGGGATACCTCGGAAAATTTACTTTTATGTCTCAAAACAAATAGATAAAGTCGTAAAAAAAATCCATATCTGCTTGGCAGTCCATGTGGGTTGGTAAGTTAACGGGAGAGTGTATAAAAGGGGAAGCTAAAGAAGAGAAAACAATAGCCGATAAAACGCAATTATGAAAAGAAAAAAAAAAAAAAAAAAAAAATTAATGTTTTGAGGTTAAACTTCCAAACATAAAAGTAAATGGAAAGGAGAAAATAAAATGACATCTTAATTTGTTTTTCTTACTAAAGAAAAATCAGTGGCAAAGCAAACTTTACCCTAAATGAACTTCAGCCAATTATTATAATTGAGCATTTTGTGTGCATCACTGACAAGCTCCAAAACCACTGCGCAAGATTGCATCTAATTTGGTAAGAAGCACAGTGTATCATGGATGGTCAAAATTATAATACACCTTACTAATAACAATTGTAGTAGTTGTCGATTAACAAAGACATCTCATTTTCATAAAAAATAAGATATTCTTCCAAATATTAGGCATGAAGCCTTATAAACTGGAGGAGGGGTACGATATTTACTGTCTATCCTACTCTTAACTCGGCACAATTATGACCCATTCTTTAACTATTTGTCCATCACTTTTAGTTCTCCAATCACCACAATACCACATTCACTCTATGGACTAACCTACTTAAAATATCCCTAATGGTTTTGGATGAAATTTATTTACAAAAATTTTCTACAATTTTGAAAAATGGGGATTGGGACAAAAAATAAATAAAAAAAGGATAAAACGTCCTAACCGTTTCTAAGTGTAGACCACTCACAATCAGCTAGAAAGGCCGGTGATTTGAATCAATTTCTTCATCACTAATAAACAAGAAAGCTAATTCACGATCTGCATTATCGTTCACAGATGCCAGTCGTATATCTCAGTACAGAGACAATACATTCTCCCCTTCCTCAGAAAACGTTCTATATATACACCTTCATATATCTTTGGCATCCTCTATCAGGTTGGACGATCGTGGGAGAAATCTTCCAGTCTTCATGGTGAGATTTTACATTTTTGTTTTAGAGTAGAGATGATGTAGTACCTTTTGTGTGCACGCCACCCCTTACAGATCTTATTCCTACGATTAATTCACCATAAAGGATCTAGCGTAAAAGTTTGTGCTTTGGCATGCGATATATGTGACAAACCAATCTCAGGTGGTGCAGAGCAAGTATGCACTCAAATGATCCGATGTTCGTCCTGCAAATGTGGAAGGACTCAAGAGCTTGTAAATGTCTTCTCTTAGGAAACGATGCCTTACATTTGTAAAGAAGACTGAAAAGATGTCTGGAGCTGAAGACTTTGACAGTCTTAAGTTCTGTCTGTCGTCAACCAGTTTACCATGAGACTGCTGCTAATTCCTCTCAGAGTTTGGAATTGGGGAAGAATTTTGATTGTAAGACCTTGAACTGGTGCACATCTATCAGCTCTGATCCTCACTCTTCTTATCACTAATAAGAAACACTATGACGAAGGTGAATATAAATACTGCCGTATGTTTAAATAATACGACACCTATTAGAAAAAGTCTTTGTTAGCTAGGTTAAAAGATGTTCGGAAAGCAGTTTTCAAGTCTATTCCTTTAAAATAGGAAGTCTATAGAAGAAAGCATCAGTTTTAATATTTATATCAAGTGTATTAAACCTTACTTCTGGCATGAAATGGTTTCTTCTCAAAACCAAATATTTACAACTAAAATAAGAAAATGTTAATTCTTCATTGAAAGTAAAACTAGTCCAACATTATCTAAAGAGACGCAAGCTTCTTAGAAATACTTCTTTTTTTTTTTTTTAAACAACATTGAGCCTTTACAATACATCCTCCTATGAGGGCTGAATCTGACAAAAGGTCGGTATAATGTGGGTGGGGGGGGGATCCAAATTTAAATTCTTTGTAATTATTTGCATACGTAATAATAATTTTGTTTAACTTTTAGGTTATTATTTTACAAATACAACCAAATTTTAACTGATGAAAATAAACTGAATGAAATCTATCTTTTTGTGCAAAGAATGTTTTGCAAATAATTTTCAATATTCGCTGTCAAAATCATTTTCCGATTTAAAATACACAAGTAGTACACTACAAATTTTACAGAAAAATCGATTAAAGTTTTGTATAAAAAATTCTTCACTTTTAATTATTTTAACAAAAATATTTCATACTTATTTTGCAACAAATTTTTTTATTATTATTAATTGTGAGTAAAAAAAAAAAATGAATAAATAAATAAACAAAAATTTCCTTCTCAGAAATTCCTGAATGTTAAAATATTCACTAATTAGAAATAAAAGATAAATTTTAGGAAATTTTCAAATTGTTCAGATAATTTGAGAAAACACTAAAGAAATTTTTTTAATAATATTCTGGTAGTTTTTCCCATGTTCTTATCACTGACTAAAATATGGAAATATAACATTTTCACATCGTTGAGAAAGAAGAAGGAAAAAAAAAAAGAAAAAAAATGCATTTTTTCCATTACATTATCTCTGTGTGAATTGAAAAAAATAACACATCTATTGTTTTTGTTTTTTCACTGCTTATCAAGGCTCATAGGCCACTCGAGGATAAGGGTTAATGAGTTTGTCAGAACAGTGAAATAATGTGGAGATTGGTAACAATAGTTAGACTCGTCTAAATTATATTATTTAAGAGGATGTTAACAATGAACTTGAAAACGATCATGCTATAGTCAGCTGAGAAGCAGCCCCGTGGTATTGTGTTCCACAGACGGATAGTTCTTGGAAAAAAATTTGCTCATAGAAGTTTCGTTTCGTTTTTAGATACACAGAGAGAGAAAAGAAACGAGTTTGTGTTGTAACTTTGATAAATACACATTGAATCTAATATTTATTGAAATCAAGAGAATATGCTAAAAGTTATTTATTTTTTAAATGCTATTTCTATTAAAAAAAAAAAAAAAGGTAAATATGTACCCTTATACCATATAATCGCACAAAAAATAAAAATGAGATTCTACTTTCTTTTCTTTTTTAGGCGATTAAAACAAACAAAAAAAATTAAAAACGATTATTTTCGAATTAAGTTTTGTATATAAATTTAATATAAAATGGTCATCTATGTTCCGGGCACCCAGGACGTAATGATAACCCACTTTCTAACAGGATAGCTTTTTAAGAAAATATAATCATTTTTTTTTTTTATTAGGAGAGATAAATTGTGTGTGAGATAACAATATTGAACTTAAGCACATGATTAAGGCATGTGGGTCATTTCAGTACACTATAGTTCATCCAAAAAGAAAAATGAAATTCTACTGGGGAGGGGGCGATTACATGTAAACAGCTTAGACTTGCGAGTGCGAAATCAATTTAGCATATAAATTTGGTAAATTTATAGAAATGCACCTCTCGTATTTCGACCCCTTAAAAAAAAAAAAAAAAAAAGTTTCTACTTTTTGGGGCAAATTACAGGTAAACAGCCTCAACAAATATCCGGTAAAAAAAAAAATTATGAAAATTTTTATTATTTTAGATGTTAGGAGAAACCCTAACCCTAAACCCAACCTTCTGTTTACATGTAATTTGCAAAAAAAAAAAAAAAAAAAAAAGTAGAATTTTTATTTATTTAGAAATTCGTGCTCACTTTACGTATAACTTATATAGGAAAGTGATCCCCCCTCCTAACATCTAAAATAATAAAAATTTAGATAATTTTTTTTCATAGCGGATATTTGTTGAGGCTGCTACATGTAATTTGCCCAATAAGTAGAAACTTTTTTTTTTTTAGGGGGCGAAATACGAGAGGTGCACTTCTATAAATTTACCATAAATTTCACGTGAAATCATCTACTTCTCAGTCAGGTAGTCTATTTTTGTTTTTAGTTAAATCTTTGCAATTTTCTTAATTTCTTGTGGGATTTTTGTTTTTGTCTATTGCCACCCGCACTCAAGGTTAGTGGGAGGGTATGTTATTTTTTGTAACACCATTATCAACTTTTCAATCCGCCATTTCTTAGAAATTAATCATGCGGCCCGGAAATCGGTGATCATTTTACTTTAAATTTGGATGCGAAACTGATCCCTCACTCTAAATTTTTTTTTTTTTTTTTTGCGATTTTATTTATTTTTACCAAGTTTTTCAGGCTATTAGTATTATTAACATGTAATAGCTACAAAAATAAAATCATTTTTTAAGTGTGAGGAGGGGACTAGCAAGGGTATAATAATAAATAATAATAATAATAATAATAATAATAATAATAATAATAATAATAATAATAATAATAATAATAAAAATGTAAACACGACTATATTTTGAATTGTTTTTCTCTCGGTGCTCCATCCAGCAATATATCTCCACCCGGACAACGCCAAGTAAATACAGTTGCTATTTAATAAATGAAAACAAACAGACAATGTTTGCCGTGATCGTAGGCGATTCGAATGTGTTTTATAAGCGCTTTATTTCTGCCTAGAATTAAAGTCTGCCAGGCAAAATCAAGCACGAAGGTTTATTTGTGACCAAACCTAAACAGTATTTCTCTCGAAGAAGCCATTATATTTTAGGAAAAAAGTGACGTAATTTCTAACTTTAAACGGCAAAAATACTATGGTTCAATTTGTGCTCCTAAAAAAAGGACAATTAGCATTTTTTTTGCACGCACCTCCGTTCTATCAAAGAATGATAGGTTATCCTACTAACGGTGCTTCCACACAGAAAAGTGAAAAAAAATTAGTAAAATAAGATATGTTAGAAAGAGTTTTTGAGTAAAATCAATTAGTAAGATCTCGGACGATGCGATAGAAAAACAGAATTGCTGACCTGGAGAAACGAAACGAAGCAAAGCTGTGTGTAATTATAAATATATATTTTATTTCAAAAATTTAAATTAAAAAGGTATAAAAATAATTAAATATTTTTTTTAAAAACACTTCTTGTAAACTTTATTGCTTATTGCTTTCTGTGAAGGGTTCGTTTTTCGTTCAACACATTCTGGTCGAACGTGACAGTGGTCGGCCATATTGGATGATTTGGGGCTTATTTACGAAGTTCATAGATTTCAATCGTGCTTTTCGCACGTTTTCGTGCGTAATACTTGGATTTTAACTCTAAATGATTCCTCGGTTAATATTATTTAACAAAAACAACATAATAGCATTCCTAATGCTTATACACGTAATTTATCGCATTCTGTGTGGAAGCACCGTTAGTAGGATAACCGAACGAAATTATCAGCATGTTTTTGAAACAAAAGATTTAGAACAACAGCGCCATCGAAGAGAACCAGTTTCACGTGTAGATCAGTTGCAAGAATTTAAATTAAAAATGCAGAAATAAAATGCTTTTTTAGTAGAATATGGTTACTAAAACGAGTAAGACATATTGGATCTACTTGCATCAAAGAATAGTTGTAAAAATATTACTAACAATAAAAGAAACCATTCCCCGACTTTATGGCCAGTTAGTGCAACCTGGAAGTGCTTCAAAAGGAAGTAAACAGCATCAATATGCTTTTACGAAATAGAAAATAATAAGAATTAAATGAATAAGGATACTTTTTTTTTAACAAAATAGATGCAAAGTATGATTTTACGGTTTTAAAATTGTTTAAATAATTTCACAAGATCGACAAGAAATTACCAATTAGTTATTAAACACTGGCGTCTTCTGGGGAGTGTCGTGTTTGTTCGCGACATCCGTTTCTAAAAATAAAGATTTTGCCACATTTTTTTCGTTTTACTTTTTCCAAGCAACGCAATATTTGGCATAAAAACAAAACGATCGCTAAGTCATTTTTTAACAGTTGTTTAAATATTTGCTTATAGTATACAGATCGACCCCACATGAATTCCAATATTAGCTCAGTAAAATTCGAAGAGAACAGCCGAAGAGCAACCACAGAAAATGAAACCCAGGTTCCTGAAACTGAAAAAGACCGATTTATTTACATTGTTGCAAGTTATTTTTTTACAAAAACAAACTGTTTGCGTAAATGCAAAAAAAAAAAATTCTATATTAGTTTTTATGACTTACCATTTTTTATACTAAACTTTGACATCGCATAGAATAGGGCTTCAGTTTTACCATTTCTTAAGTGATGAAAAGTATTTTTTATTATTAGATTTTCAGGTGCTTGCACAGAAGCGTTCATATGAAAATCGCAGTTCCAATTAAATTAACAGGAAAACTTTTTAATATACTTACGTATCAAGCAAAAATAGGCTTATACACCAAAAATTAGCAAAAACTATCGAGTAGAATTGTAATAAAAAATAAAAATCCGTTATATCGTTTAATCGGATCAGCCATTGATTTGAGCGAAAAACACGAAATTCAGGGGGAGGTAACCCAGTCTTAACACGTAATAAATCAATGGCAGTAATCAAAATACGATGTAACTGATTTTTATTTTTAATTAAAATTCTACTCAATTTTTCCTATTTTTTTGTGAGGATACTTATTAAAATCTGCTGCCTAAGTATATAATACGTTTTTTTTGTGGTATTAATAATTTAATACGGACGCTTCTCTGTACAAGCACCGATTTTAATTTAGCATGAAATGCCTAACATTTGTTACTCCCCGCCTAAAAAAAAAAATGAAAATGTACCTCTTTGAAAACAAAAAAAGAATTGGTTATAAGCGATCATTTTACGTTAAGTTTATATCCGAAACTGGTCCCCACTCTAAATGTTTAAATTCAGATTTTTTTTTTACTGCCAAGTTTCCAGGTTACTTACATGTAATCGTCTTTAAAATTAGAAACGCATGGGGGGGGGGGGGGGTAGGATAAACTACAGAGCTACAATTTATCCCCCCCCCCCCCAAAAAAAAAATTTTTCTTTTTAAATAAATAAAAACTTGTTTTTTTTAATTTTCCGTTTTTTGTTTCAGAAACTCAGATTTCGTTTTGTGTGGTCGCCTTTCGGTTGTTGTCACTCATTACCAGATTTTACTAAGCCAATATCGGCAGCTGATCTATATAAGCACCAAATATTTAAAGAATAACAAATCTCAGTTTCTATAGTTATTTCTTGTCACATAATTAAGCAAAAGATTAGTATTGAAATGTTAGCACAGCCTTAATAAATATGTTCGTTGCTTTTATTTAACAGTCACTTAAAACTAGTTTTAAATAACGTCATTGAGGACGAGATAATTAATCATTCGTAAAAAGGCCACGTAACCATACGTTCTATTGAATAGCTACTTGCTTTTTTTTTTTTCAAATATTATTAATGAAATTATAATGACTTTTTGTGCGTCTGTGTTTCTCGCCTCTACGTAAGTTACACATTTACTTTATTATTAATAGATTATTTATTGGAATAAAAAATGCAATGGCGAAAGTACTAAAACTGATGTTGGTACTTGTACAGTTAAACACCCCCCCCCCTGTAAATTTAGAAAGCCATTCTTAACATGGGGATGGGGGGGGGGGTAACTGCCCTTGCCGTCGACGGAACTCTAAAATGAAAACACAAAATGTGAAACTGTACAGTGTACAAACGCCCTGATGTCTTTAAATCCTATTTTCAAATATAATTTAACGTTATTATCTAGAAACACATTCTTAACCCAATGGGATTGGGCTTTAACTATTCTGTATCTTCATCAGTAATTTAATTACAGAATTAAATCCACCAGAATGCATTTCGGTTTTTTCGTAAACAAGTCGGCAATTTTAATCTCGTTAATATTTGAAAATAAAAGAATTAATAACTTCGTGGCCGTTTGAAATTTTCAAGGAATTTAAAAGCATTTATAAAACTGACAGATACAATGTCATTTAAACTGACTTGCCAATTCGACACTTCTGCAAATTAGGGACGGGCCGAAATGCATTTGTTTTCATTTTATTTTCCATTTTCGGAGAAAATTTGTACTTAAAAGTGAAACAAAAGGAGAGTTGTCGACCCCTTACACTATTGGAGCTCTTCTAAAATGAAAACAAATAAATTTTGGTCCGTCCCTAATTTGCAGAAGTGCCTAAAATTCTTAGCAAATTCTTAAAATGTATTGAAAGATTCAATGTTTTGGTAGCTATTTACAGCCAATAATTGTATAAATATAGATTAAACAACAATTTGGTTAATTTAATAATTTATTGACTAAATGATAACGTAATAATTGAATTTAACTTCCAAAACACTATTTTGTTTTTATGAAAGTAAAATGACCCAATCCCGGGCAACGCCGGAAAGGGACAGCTTGTAAAAAAATATTTTAAGTAGATATTTAAAATCTAACATTAACCAAGTATGTAATAAAAGATTTGAAAGACTTACAAAGTAATCAAATTTCTAGACGCCGTTCTTAAAACTTAGTCTAAATAAAAAATAAAGTTATAAACGGGTAAATTAAAAACATTTTTTCCAGCAATCAGTAAAGAACAATTAAATTTACATATTTGAAAATAAAATAAAAGTACATTTAGAAATTTTATTATTTTTTATATAAAGTAGAACTAAAAATATGAACTCTAAAGCTCTATTTTAAATATGACTCATTTCGCTTAAAAGATAAATTTTAATCAAATTAGTGCAGTTAATTTGCAGGGGTGGGGTAAACATTTGCTAGTACAAAGTATCTGTTAATTATAGATCAATTATTTTTTTACATTTAAATTAAACTATTTTTCTTTTTATATTCATTGTTGTTTGGGAATACTCACCCTTTAAAAATGTAATATTTAATAAATAGAAAATATTCTATTTAAAATGTACGTTTTTCAATAGTAATTCGTTAGGAAAATGCATTTATTCAGTGTACAGTTTATTATTTTAAAGAAATAAAATATTAACTCTAAACCACCCACCCTCTCCCCCCCAAAATTAACATTTTTCTAACGTATGTAATGATATAAAATTTATTTTCAAAATTTCCCCCATATAAATAAATACATAAATAAAATGCGCATGCAGGAAAAGACATTCTGTCAGAACATGCGCATTTCTCCTCGTTCCAAGAAAAAAGAGCGGTCAAAAAGTCGGGGATCGATTTCTAATGTTAGAGATCGTATAGAATAATCCCCGATTTAATGGCCACGGTTGGTGGTTGTTAATGTAATGTTATTGTTTGCCGCGATCTTACATCAGTTTGTCATTGTCAATATTTTTGCTTTCACTTTTCTTCTTGGCCAACTAAACGGAACGGACACAATAGTTTATTTTGGGTAAATTAAATAAACGCAACTAATTAGCTAGTTCTAAAATTAATTACATTTAAATCAAAGTAAAAGTTAGAAAAAAAAATTAATGAAGCTTTGTGCGGTATTTTAATCTTGAATACATTTCTTTCTTAAAGAGGTTATTTTAAAAAGACTATTAACCGTTATATTTTTTCTTGTTAGAAATATAAAATATATACTTTGACAGCTATAAAGTCATGCAAGGTCACAAAACATGGTTAGTTTGTCAATTTATTTATTAAACCTATTATCAGATCTTTCGAAATATATATTAGTGTTTCACATAAACTTTAGATAATATTATGTATATACATTCTTGGTTCGGTATTTACTATTGAATCCAACAGTGCTCAATATAAGCGTAGAGAGTCGCACTTGCCATAAATATTTCTAGACTTACTACTAAATATCTAATACATATTGTTCGAAGCTGCTACGCGCTTAATAATGCTGAATTAACTAAGAATTTCAGAAGAAACTGTTTAGGCATGTGATATCATAATTTACTACTAACTAATACAATCGGACAACTTCAAGCATAAATATCCTTATATATTAATCACAATGCTTCAAGCAAACTACAATATTAGATATAATACTGTAGTTTACACACATATATATATATATATATAAAGTAAGCAATGAAGAAAAAAAGCGGAAAGCGGCAATGTTTTTCTTTGTTTTCGTTTTTACTGTCAACAAAAAAGGCATAAAAGTTCGGCCTTAAGGAAGAATTGAGGAAGACGGAGAAACTTACTAGGGCTGCAATCGTGGTACTAACAGTGGCCAGTACAGGTGACATAATGTTGGCAGAGAAAAAGAGTCACTAACGGAACTCTATTACGGCGGCAGCCATTATTATTTCGCATCTCTCGGGTGAACTGGCGAAGCGATTTTTCACACCACGTGACTTACGACGTCACGACAGTGAGTGCGTTCGCTCGAGCGTATTCTCTCTTTCTTCTTGTTTCTTTGTTCTTCCTTTCTTTTTTGCCTTTCTTTATGGAAACTGAGTACCATGCTTTCCTTAACATATCACTCTACCGTGGCCACGACTCTACTCGATCTACCTACCCGGCGTTTCCCCGGAAGACTTTTTACTTTCATTTCTGTTTCGCTTATTCATTCCCCCCACTTCCTTTTGTCTTTTCTGTTAATTTTTTTTTTGTGAGAAAATATCTACATTTTTGGAGAAAAAAATCCAATAAAGGAATATATAAAGAATCAGTTTTGAAATAAAAATCGATCGGACGTCTTACGACATGTTGAAATTTACATCCCATAAATACTTTTGAGTCGTTTTTTTTATGTTTTTTAATTATGCCGTTTCTTGTTACCAAATTATTTTTGGCAAATGTTGAGATCGACGGCTTAAACAGAATGCGATAAAAAAAAACAACAACATTAAACTATTTTTATCGCCTACAGCCTATAGGCGATAAAAATAGTTTAATGTTGTTTTTTTAATATTAAATGAGGAACCATTTCGAGTTCAAACATATTTAGTATTACGCATGTAATCTGAAGAAAAAGACGTTTAAAAGTGTGTAAATGTGCTCGAATAATATAATCGAAATTTTAACAAAATGGAGTCTTACTCGGACCGGAAGTGTTTTTGTAATGTTCACGGCGCCATGTTTTTTTTTGTATCGTTCAAGACGAAAAAAGTGTTAAAACATCTTTTTCTCCCTATTACTATTAATTTAAACTCCAAAACGTTCATCATTTCATAATCTTTATATATATATATATATATATATATATATATATATATATATATATATATATATATATATATGTGTGTGTTTTTTGCCTTGGAATACGCTTAACTGAAAACAGGAAGAATATTGTTTTCCTTGACATGGCCAAACTTATTTGATCCCTCTCCGAGGACAACAGACCTGAGTGGAATCGTCGTCGTTGGATTTTTATACAGATTCCTCTGGATTTACCAATATTTCTGAGCCCCACGTTTTTTTGGATTTCGTTATTGGAGATTCCCATGCCCGTTTGAACTTAAAAATTTTTTTTAAAAACTCTTTCAAATTTGAAACTTTGACAGTCCTATCCTGTCAACTTATCAATCATAATTTTTCCTCTGATAAGATTTTAATCTTTGAAAAACCTGGTTTAAGGAATGAAAGAGAAGAAAAATAAATGTTTTTTATTAACTAAACTGCTCCTTGTTTTGAACAACTGAAGATATCGATTTGCTTCCATTTGCAGGTCTTATCAATTTTCATTGACTTACCATATATATATATATATATATATATATATATATATATATATATATTTAACATAGTTCACCCCAAACAAGGCAGGACACCACTGTAGGCGTAAGGGGCTACTGAGAAAAAGGAAGAGGAGAGAAGGTAGGGGGCAGTCAACCTAGATTGGGATCGACGCAGCGAGATGTCTGTTTACATTAGTTTTAAACTTCTGCATGTCTGTACTGTCGGGGAAACAGGGGGCAGGGAGGGAGTTCCAGAGGCCAGCAACACGAGGAAAGAAGCTATTTGAGTAGAAGGCACTCCCACATCTGGGGACCTCCACAGTGAATGAATGAGATTTAGTTGATTGTCGAGTTAGTCTAGTGAATTTACGTCGAGGGGGCACCAGAGTAACCAATTCATCGGAGTATAATCCATTGAAGTATTTGTAAAACAAGCACAAGGATGCTACATTGCGGCGATGGGACAGGGACTGGGGCTTGGTTGAAAGTGAGGGACCTATTAGGTTGGCGATTCTTTTTTGGACCTTGTCAAGGAGGGAGAGACTAGTAGATGATGCACCAGCCCAGATGTGACAACAATACTCCATGCATGGGCGGATGGTGGCTTTGTAGAGATACAGGATAATGTCAGGTGAGAGGAGTTTACTAGCACGGTAGAAAGAGATAACCTTCTTTGCGGCAGCTTGGCAATGTCTTCGATGTATTTGTTCCAATTCATGTTACCTGTGAAGGTTAGGCCGAGGAGTTTGAATGATGAACTCTCAGGTAGGGTGTTATTAGCCATGACAATCGGTGGTTGGAGAGGTTCTTTGTAGTTATTGAAGGAAAGTAGCTTTGTCTTAGCGGCATTAAAAGTTACCAACCATTTATGACCCCAATCCACTACAGCCTGGAGGTCATTTTCTAAGGATTCAGCCAATGCCTCGGATATGATCGCGTCGGTTTTGCCAACATGGCGAGAGTAAAGCGTGGTATCGTCAGCAAATAAACCAATCTCAGACACTATGTCATCAGGGAGATCGTTTATATAGATCAGGAACAACAGAGGTCCAAGGATAGATCCCTGGGGTACACCAGCATTTATGTCATGTTGCTTAGATGAACGGCCATCGAGGACAACCTGGATTTTTCTTTTGTCTAGGAAGGATCTGATTATATTAAGTAATTGCCCAGTAATACCATATGAGCGTATTTTCAGGAGAAGCCTTTTATGCCATACCTTGTCAAAGGCCTTGGATATATCAAGCGCTACTGCCCTAGCTTCTCCTGCCTTGTCAAGTGTATGATACATGCGTTCAGAGATGACCGTTAGGATGTCCGCAGTAGATCGTGCTTGTCTAAATCCATACTGGCGGTCAGATAGAAGTTTAGCATTATCTAAGTGCCTTACTATCGCTAGATTTATTAAGGATTCAAAGATTTTAGCAAAGATCGGCAGCAGACTGATTGGGCGATAGTTCTGAGGATCGGTTCTATTCCCAGAACTCTTGTAGACTGGTACCACAGAGGCAATTTTCCAGCTATCGGAGAAGCAAGATTCAGCTAGGCATTTATTGTAGAGTTTGGAGAGGACAGGGGCCAGTTCAGCAGAGCATTTCTTTATTACTATTACAGGTATAAGATCAGGCCCACAAGCTTTGGAGGTGTCAAGGTTTTTTATGATGTCTCTGACCTGGGATGGGGTGATGACCAGGTTATCAAGTGTGGCTTCGGTCCGCAAAGGGAATTCAGGGAGGGGGTGGTTATCTAAGTCTAAAATAGAGTTAGAAGTGAAGCGCTGGGCAAGTAGTTCAGCCTTAGCGGTGGCCGTGCATACGACATTATTGTGGTTTGATAGTGGGGGAATTGTTGATTGACCATTATTCACTACACTATTGTAGATTTTCCAGAAATCACGAGTACTTAGTTTCTGTAACTGGATGCGTTTTTTTGTTAACTCATTATACCTTCTCTTTGCTTCACCTATCACGGCCTTGCAATTATTTCTTGACTCTATAAATGTATGTCTATTAGTAGCTGACTTATGGCGGCCAAATTTCCGGAGTGCTTGTTGCCTCTTAGAAATGGCAGCTGCACATTCCGAGGTGAACCATTGGGGAGAGTGGGGCTTGCTAAAGAATTTTCGCATGAGGACATAGGCTTCGATGCCTGCTTTGACCCATTCAGTTAATTCGTTTGCACACTGGTCGGCAGGGAGTGAGAAGGTTTCCTTCCATGGGGCGTCACTGATGTGATCTCTGATTGACTCGAAATCAGCCTGCTAGTAGTATCTTGTTGTTTTGAGCAACGGTTCATCAGCTTTTATGTATATATATATATATATATATATATATATATATATATATATATATATATATATATATATTATCGCCTACACACTAATTTTATTTGCATTTTTTAAGAAACTGGTAATGCCGTCGATCTCAACATTCAAATTGTTATAAAACTAAAACTAATTTTGTTAAGGTAATGTTGTTTTAATGTCTATTTATAAAATGATTGGATGCAAATAGCTTCCAAAACTTTCAATCTTTTAACACATGAGGATTGCTAAAAAAATTCAAGCCAGTTTAAATGACTTTCTATTTGACAATTGAAATGCGGGTTTATACTATTTTGTCTAATAGTTTTAAAAAAAGGTGTGAAAAGAAAACAAATAGGCAACAAATAAATGTTACGAAAGGTAAGATAAGATACTCTTCTATCTCCCTGGCTAAGTTTTTTTGTGTTTTAACTTATTTTAAAGCATCCTTTACTTCGATCAAAAGTCACATTAGAATGAGAAAATACAAAATGGTGGCGGCTGACTCATCGAGTCCTCGATAATCGTCCAGAAATCAAAAAATTAAACAAAAATACAGCTACTAACTGCCATTAATCGAACAAAAATTGTATGTTCAACCGAACTATAAATTTTATTAGCTGTATTTTTGTTTGATTTCCAATTTCTGGACGATTATCGAGGCCTCGAGTGATCACCAGCCGCCATTTTGTATTTTTCCATTTTATGTGACTTCTTCGACACTACCTTTTGATTGAAGTAAAAGACGCTTTAAAATAACCAGATAGATAGAAGAGTATCTTATCTTGCCTTTTGTAACATTCATGTGTTGCCTGTTTGTTTGTTTTTTCATCCTTTTTTTCAACTGTTGGACAAAATAGGATAAACATGGAAATGCTTCTAAATGTTCAGTTATAAAGGCAAGAGTTACTTGCTCTTGTTTTTATTGTAGTGGCAAGGCAAGAGTTACTTGCCCTTGTTTTTATTGTAGGAGGAGTCTAAATAAAGTTATTATACTGAGCACACGTCTTTTTGTCCTTGTCTACGACTATGATTATCAGCAGCAGTGCCGACCCGGCGAGGTGAACCGTTCAACAAATCGAACGAAATATGGTGTATGATTGGGATTTTTTGTATAAGAAAACCTTATCAAAAAAACGAACCTAACAGAATGAAAGGATTGACGTTACCTTTAAGTGAAAAAACTGTTCAGATTACAACCGCCAGAATGCTTTGACTTTACACAGCAGTAAGTTGTCAATCCTGGTGTGAACGATTTCAACGTTTTCGGAGCGCAACAAAACTCTACGAAGAATCGGCCGAGACCCAAGTTAGTACACTGATATGTTGTATGGGAAAGGAAGCTGAACAGATTTTTAAGTCATTATCTTTCAAGAAAAAGGAAGACGAAAAGAGTTTTGACGTAATATTGAATAAATTTGAGGCACATTTCATGCCGAAAAAAAAAATACAATACACGAGCGCGTCAAATTTCCCTTCAGAACACAAAAGGAAGGCAAAACGATAGAAAAGTTCACTCGAGGACTTTGCAAACTATCAGAAAACTGCGACTTCCCTAAAAAATGACCAAATAAGAGACAGGTTGGGCATCGTATTAAAAAGCTGGAGTTTATCAGAATAACTGCAACTTAGAGAAGATCTAAGTTTGGAAAACTCTATCGAAATAGCTCGAAGTAAGACATCAAATGGACGAGATGCAAGTTAAGTCTGTAGACGAAATAAAACAAAGACAAAACTCGAAACAGCACAAGTGGAAACAGAATTATCCACAAAAACAGGATTATCCACAAAAACAGAATTATCCACAAAAACAAAACGAATGCAAACAGAATTATCCACAAAAACAAATGGAAAATGTGGAAAATGTAACAGAACTCACAGACCTCAGGTTATTATCCAGCAAACGGGTGAAGATTCCAAAACTACGAAAAAATAAACCACTTTGCGATATGTTGCAGATCCAAAGCAAATAATGTCAGTCAAGTGAAAAGACATACGACAGAAGAATACTTCCTTGGGGCTATTTACAAAAAAAAAGAACTCCGAGAAAATGTAATAGACCCATGGCACGTACAGTTAAAGGTAGGTGAAAATTCCCTTGTATTCAAAATTGATACCAGAGTGGATATCAACGTTATCAGTTGTGAAACGTTTTGTAGCTTAAACAAAAAAGCTAATTTAAAACCAGCATATGGCATATATAAAAGTCCCGGAGCGATATTAAACTATAACGGAAAATTTACTGTCGATACAATACATAAAGATAACATGTATTCATTCAAGATACATGTTATCGATAACAATACAAACAATCTGATATCGAGAGAGACAGCATATCAACTGGGTTTGGTTACGGTTGTGTCTAACGTAAACAAACAGAAGAAAACTGGATTTATAAAAACAGACTAAGTGAAAATAATTTTAGAAGACGAGGCAAAACCATATTGTACTCCGACTGCTAGATGGATAGCTTTTCCAATTCTACAGAAAATCAAGAAAGAACTTCAACGTTTAGAATATGATAATGTGATTAAGAAGGTTACACAACCAACGGATTGGCGCAGTCCAATCGTTCCTGTCAGAAAACAAAACGGAGAGGTCCGGATGTGTGTAGACCTGAAAAAATTAAATTCAGCACTCAAACGCGAGTATTATATGCTGCTGAATTTCGAGGATATATCACCCAAATCGAATGGTTCAGTGATATTTTCAAAACTGGACGCAGCCAGTGGTTTTCACCAAATTCCATTGGCAAAAGATAGTCGGTTGCTAACGACTTTTATAACACCATTCGGAATGTATTGTTTTAAAAGATTGCCTTTTGGAATATCCTCAGCACCGGAAATCTTTCAACAAAAAATGTCAGTGCTAGAAAATGTAGAAGGAGTTCACGCCATAATAGACGATATATTAATTCATGGAAGAACATGATAGAAGACTTAGAGTAGCACCAGAAGCAATAGAGCAAGCAGGAATAAAATTGAATAAAGAGAAATGCGAATTCAGAAAAAGCATTCTAAAATAGTTTGAACACAGTATATCAGCTAAGGGAATACAACCCACTGAAGAACGGCAATAATAAAGTTGTCTGCCCCTACATCAGTCACAGAACTCAGAAGATTTTAGGGAATTAGTCAGTATCTAGGGAAATTCGTGCCTAACTTAGCAGAGGCATTACAACCAATGCTGTGTTCAGTTGTGGATTGGGGTACGAAATGGCTTGTTTCATTTAATCCAGTTTAGACTTAGCTTGTGTCTTTCAATCGTAGGCGTGTCGCTTTTCTTCCTAAAATTCTCATGGATGACTCTGCTCTTGAGGAGAAATCGACTCTGAAACTTCTTGGTCTTTCTCTCTCATCAAATCTTTCTTGGAGTTCATACATTAGATCCATTGCTCTTTCTGCTTCTCGTAAAGTCGGTTCTCTTTATCGCTCTAAATACTTTATCACACCTGAAGCTATTCTCTCTCTACAAATCCACAATCAGACCATGTATGGAGTACTGTTGCCATATTTGGGCTGGTGAATTTTGTCCCATTTGAGGGTTCTTGATAAGGTGCACAAATGTATCTGTAATTTGATTGGCCCTATCCTTTCTTCTTCTCTACGCCCCCTCTCGCACAGATATGATGTTGCTAGTCTCAGTCTTTTCTATAAATACTATTATGGCATGTGTTCTTCAGAATTATGTCATCTATTCCTCGCTTCTTTTGTTCCAGCTCGTTTGACTCGTTGGTCTAGTGGTCTCCATCAATTCGCTGTTTTGATACCTCATTGTAATACAGCTTCCTATTCCAGTAGCTTCTTTCCAAGAACTACAGCCTTGTGGAACTCTCTTCCTGCTAACTGTTTTCCGTCCTACCTATAATATTGGTCTTTTCAAGACTAAGGTCAATAGGCATCTCCTATCTTTGCAATAATCATATTTGTTTTTGTTAGCTACTTACATCAAGTGGCTTCATGCTTTGTCTGAAGCGATTTCCATTAAAAAAAAATTTCTAAAGACAGTTTGGGCCTGAAATGAACCTCAAGAAAAGGTATTCCAAAGCGTTAAAGAACTGTTGACACAGGCACCGATATTGACTTATTATGATCCGAAAAAGCCCATTACGATTAGTGCTGATGCAAGCAGCTATGGACTTGACGCTGCTATTTTCGAAGAAGAAAATAAAATATTGAGAGTCATAGCTTATGCCTCGCGTGCGCTGATATAAACAGAGCTCAAATCGAAAAAGAATGTTTAGCAAGCATATGGGCATGTCAGAAATTTGACAGATATATCGCTGGACTAGATCAGTTTTGTCTTCTAACGGATCACAAACATTTGGTACCATTGATAAATACCCAGGATCTGAATAACACTCCTTTGAGATGTCAAAGACTGTTGATGAGACTTAGGAGATACAATCCTACAGTTGAGTATATCCCTGGGAAACTTTTACTGGTATCAGATGCACTGTCTAGAAGTCCAATTGGCAAAGCAGAAAATGCTACGGAGAAAGATGTAAAAATGTATATAGATACTATTTATTATAAAGACTAGATCAGCTACTGATAGAAAATTAAAAGAAATTATGAATGTTATATTCAAAACTACGGGAGCTTATTCATTTTACATCAAATGGTTGGTCTAGCAATGAGGATAGATTAAATGAAAGAGTTAAACCTTATTTTAACTATAAGAATGATCTATCAGTTCATCAGAAAATTCTGTTTTACCAAGATTGAATAGTGATTACACAGAGCAGAAATGTTACGAGCAATACATACCGGACATCTGGGGTTAAAAAAATGTCGAGAACAACCCAAAATATCGGTATGGTGGCCGAGAATATCACAAGAAATAGAGGATCTTATTAAAGGATGTGGATTTTGCAATTGTTATCGTGCTGCAAATCCCAACGAAACATTGAAATCAACTACTTTGCCAGATAGGCTGTGGCAGAAATTGGGAACAGACATCCTAAAATTGGAGGGAGAATATTACTTAGTTGTAACAGACTATTTATCCCGTTACTTGGAAATAGTGAAGTTAAATCCACTAACCAGTAAAACAGTAATTGGAAAATTACAAAATATATTTGCTGGATGAGGAATACCTGACGAAATCGTAAGTGATAATGGAGGACAATTCACAAGCATATATTTCAAAGAATTTGCAAAACAATACGGATTCACACACACCGCAGTGAGTCCACATTTCCCTCAGGCGAATGGAAATGCCGAAAACGCAGTGAAAATTGCGAAAAAAATATTACAACAGCTAAATATATTTCTTGTATTAATGGCCTACCGTAGTACACCTATAACTGCTACGGGAGTTAGCCCAGCAGAACTCTTGATGGGTAGAAAAATGAAAACAATTTTACCCAGCTATCCAAGTAAATTAAACCCCACATGGGCAAATTTACAGAAATTAAAAGAGAGAGATGGGTTTTACATAACAAAAAGTAAATTAAATTACGATAAAAGACATGGAAGTAAAGACTTGAAACCACTAAGAGTGGATGATAGAATCCGAGCAAAAACGGGTGTGGAGAAATGCTGGTATAGTCATAGCAGCAAATAAGAAAAATAGGGCATATATAGTAAAGATGAACTCTGGAGAAAGTCTAAAAAGAAACAGAAAAGACTTTGTTAAGCTTTGAGGGGTAGAGCGTAACATCACGAAGACAAGAAAAGACAAGAATAGAATGGGGTAACAATAATACGTGCATATTGCACAACTTTTATTCTCGGACTGAAGATACAATTTTGAAAGAACAAATTTGGCACCTAATTTTCATGTCACGTGATACCTCTGCAGCGCAGTAATTATCACGTAGTGCGGTGATCAGGTCGATGGCCTTATCACCACTTGGTTGAGTGGAACTATATTCAGTCGACAATTCAACACACTTACTACCTATTTCGGAAAAAGTAGACAATTCTTCCCCCAGGAAGAGAAAGGGGGGAAAAACAGGAATCAACAATATCAAGCAGAGATACTTGAAAGACTTTATTTGTAAATATGTTAAATGTTAAAACCGTTTGCAAATAATAAAAATGATATCTTGACAAACGGAGATGTTCAGTTATAAAGGAAAGAGTTACTTTCCCTTGTTTTTATTATAGTGGCAGTCGGAATAAAGTTGTTATAAGGAGCACACGTCTTTTTGACTTTGTCTACGACTATGATAATCAGCAGCAGGGCCGACCCCACAAGGTGAACCGTTCAACAAACCGAATTGCAAAAGGTCACGAAGTAATTAATTAATTTTTTTTTTTTTAATTTTGTCAGCTATTAACAAAATATTAAAATGTTTGACCAAATGTATTCTGGTGGATTTAATGTAGGAAATTTTTTTTTATAAATTGTATATTTTTATTTTCTGTGTATTTTTCTTTGTATTTATGTTTTTTTAATACATGTCTTGGCTTGAACCCTAGTTTCGTATCTTGATATAAAGTTGGGTGCAGATGGAAGAGAGAGAGAGAACCTGAGGCCGTGACGTCAGCTTTTAGGGTGCTAATTTTCTGGCTCTTTCGAGAGCAAAAAAATGTTCTTATACGGTGAGTTTGGGCATTTTTTTTTTTCTTTGTCTCTATTCAAGCCCGAAATATGGAAACAGCAAAAGCTAAATTAAACATAAAGAGAATCCGTTTTCGAACTTGCGAATTTAATTTAACATTTCATTATGTTGCTTTCATCGGCTAAGTTCACTTTTACGTGCTTCCCACAACAGCAAAATGTGACACAAAGACTTTTACTGTAGGGGAAACCAGCTCTCCAAAAGGGGCTCTTTGGAAGAGTACAAAAATGGCCGTGCTTGGATGTATCAGCATTCTTCAATAGAGGTACGTCAAACGACCGGCAATTAACCCCCTCTCGAAAAGGAGGTAATGCCTGGAAGGATTGTCTGCTAGAGCCGAACTGCACCATACCTTATTTCTAAAAAAAAAGGGTTATCAAAGAGCTCAAGACAGTTGCTAGGTTGCCAGAATGATTGCCAGGGATTCCTCCTAGTTGTATGAAAGAAGTGTCTGAAGCTTTTAATACAAATAACAAACTTATTGTCCGGATGGGAAGTTGTTCAAAATTGCAGCATTTTTCATGTATCAACTCTTGATTGAACAAAAGATCAAATCAGCGGTTTCTTTCAACCAATCAAAATGCAAGAAATATTCACTTCCAAGTATCACACGCAGTATAGAAACCGGAATACAGCATTTTTATCTCTTTCATTCCTGTTTTTCTTTCAGAGACAGAACAAAGAGCCCCTCGACAAGCAGCACTTATAACGAGAGACACACACAAACTTCTGTATACCCAGCAAAGCACACAAACACTGTTCACCAAACGCATACACACACATACACATATACATGCCTATTCCATGTACAAACACGTAGATGCACACGGCACCAGCCGAAATGAACATGGGTACTTAACGACTCTTGATTGGATAGACCCTAAATCAGCAGTTTCCTTCAACCAACCAAATTGCAAGAGATATTCACTTTCAAATCTCGCACGTAGTATAAAAACCCAAACACAGCATTTTTCTCTCTCTCTCTCTTTCCTGTTCTTCTTTCAGCGATAACACATATGCGTACGTCACAATCCAGCCTGGCCAACCTTTGGTAAGCAGCATTCATAACAAGGGACATACACAAACTTCTGCAGGTCCAGCGAAGCACACACATGCTGCTAACCGGAGGCATATGCACACTTAATACAGATGCTCTCTCACTAAAAACACTGGCGTGCTTACATGCACTCACATCTAGATGCCTATTCCATTTACGCACACATATATGCACACGCCGCCAGCCGAAATGAACGTGCGTACTCAATTTCTCCTTACAGATGATACAACTCTTCTTTTATCAGAACGCTCTTGTGATTCTCTAAACATTTATACTCTATGAACTCTCTATTTTTCGTTGTCTTAACAAGTTGTCGGAAAATTTTTTAATTAATTTTGTATGGATAGGCTTTGTCATTCTTTCTTTTGATAATGTCCGAGTGCGGTCTCTTCAACAAAGTATCTTCTAATGATATTTCTGACAAGATTTCCTGCTGAAGTCTCTAAAATATGAAATAATCACATTCTGCCTGAGAAAAAGGTGAAGCCGAAACAGACTCAATGCCTATTGTTACATAATCAAGGCTGTAAGTTTGAATATAAAAGTTTAAGAGACACCTAGGGGTCAGAGGTGATCTCAGTAAACGGAAGTTGGCAAAATCACGAGACTTCCGCGAAGAAAGAATTCTTTCTCTTCTTGGCGACACTATAAGCAAGACGGACGTGTAAAAGGCGCCGTCTCCGATTTAGCAGATGCACACAATGTAGCTAGGTGAAACGCGACACAAGCTGTCTATCTGTCTGTCTACCTCTCTCTCTGTAACGCGGCAGTCCACATGCTAAAGTCTTTGTGTCTCCCTCACTCAGAGTTTATGAATGGTCTAAGTTATCTACATTAATAAACCTTCCTATAAACTAACATCAACATCCGAGTTATTTTGTCTACAGACGATAAGACAACCTGGGTTCACAATGACGATGATGGGTGTATAAATGTATACATGCCTCAGCAAGCGAAAAACGTAACACTATGATTTGCAGGGGAAAAGAAAAATCCTACTTATTCAAGACAGTGAATAATTAAAATATTTGATATTCTATTTCTAGATTTTTGTTGCAACCACGTGTTTGGGTTTCTTTCCAAACAGGTGGTTGCCACGTTGTGTATTGTGGTTTCTTATGTAGACATGAAAATCAGAAATAAATGAAGGAAAAAGGTAATGATTAAGAAACAGTGGGTTTTGCATATATATATATATATATATATATATATATATATATATATATATATATATATATATTATAAATAAAGAAAACCTTAAACAATGTGTGTGATTTTTTTGTTAAAATAAATAAAATTTATTTTAACTTGGCTTAGCTTTCAAAGATATAACTTCTTTGTTAAAGCAAAAAGTGTTTTTTTCTTATTTTCCGAGATGGAAAGCAGACATGGTGGTAAAAGAAAAAGAAAAAAAATATATATATACATTTATTATTAACAGAGATGGTTTGTCAAAGACAAACCTAAGTAGGACATAAGAAACATTATACATAAAGAGAGTGAAAATCACAGATGTAGTTACTAACAGAAAGTACCACATTAACTGTCCCAACACAATCGTAAAGAACATGTATTGCTAGGGTAAACAAATAGAGAGTTGGATGTAAAAGATGATACATAAAGTTGGTGAAAATCACAGACGTAGTTACTAACGGAAAGTACTACATTAACTGTCCCAACACAATCGTAAAGAACGTGTATTGCCAGGGTAAACAAATAGACAGATGAATGTAAAACATGATATACAGAGCGGTGAAAATCACAGACATAGTCACTACATAGTCAGTTACATTAAAAAGCTATGCTAATTGTCTCAAACACAATCAACACAAAACATGTATTGTCATAATGGTACTGGTACAGCTTTTGAAGTAGGCAAAATCGACTTTTTGTTCAGCTTTTTTCCGATTGTTAACATAAACAGATGAAGATGCCGAAGCGCTTATCCAATCAGAAGGCAAGAAAAGCAGACGACAAGTTAAATTGTAAACTGATTAAATCGTAAATTGGCGATTATCAAGAATTTCCAGCAATGAAAAAAAGGGTGAAAAAACAAACAAATAGTCAACAAATAATTGTTACTAAAGGCAATAAAAGAAGGTTAGAGTTGGGTCAGGGTTAGTTTTAGGTAAGGTTTAGGGTTAAAAAATAACGGTTCAGTTTTTTATCTGATCCAAAAGCTGGACCAGTTCAAAAAAATTAATTTAACTTTCTTGTGAAAAAAAAAAGTTGTTTCATTAATCTTTTTCACCAAAAATTAAATACTTTTTCATAAAAATAAACATACGGTGAGTGTTTTTCTTGCTTTAAATGTTGTTTCATTATATATTTTTTTCTGTTGGAACACCGCCTTGTTTTGATTTTGACGCCAGTTCGTTTTCATTCAGCTTTTTCCGGCTGTTTACATAATTTTGCATCGGCAAAAGTGAGTTATAGATATTAAACACGACCCTACAGACACAGATGATGCTGAACGCTCAAGTCACCTAAATTCAGCAGGTGTTCCGGAAAACATAAAGAAAAGTCTACAAACTTGTTTTGGCCAATTTTAAATTGAAGTTGCGTGAGATAGCAGAGAAGTTGAAGATATCAGAAGACAGTGTATTCACCATTTTGTATGAAGATTTGTCAATGAGAAAGTTGTGTTCAGCGTGGGTGCCGCGTTTGCTCACAGTCGATCAAAAACAATAATGTGTCAACGATTCAGAGCTTTGTTTGCAACTGTTTCAACACAACAAAAAGGAGTTTTTGCATCAATATGTGACAATGGATGAAACAATACACCCCATAATAAAATCGGTAGCCAGCTGAGTGGACAGCAGCAGGTGAAAGCCGTCCACAGCAACCAAAGACGCAAACATCAGCAGGCAAGGTTTGGGCCTCCATATTTTGTGATACACAAGGTGTTTTGTTCATTTTTTTACCTTCAGAAACAAAGAACCATCAATAGCGATTATTATATAGAATTATTGATGCGTTTGAAGGAAGAAATCACCAAAGAAACGGTCACAAATGAAGAAAAAAGTGCTCTTTCACCAAGAGAATGCACTGTGCCAAAGTCAATCACAACAATGACAAAAATTAATGAATTACACTTCAAATTGCTTTGGCAGCCACCCTATTTTCCAGATCATGCCCCAGCGACTACTGGCTGTTTGCAGATCTCAAAAGAACGCTCCGGAAAAAGAGAGATTTTGCTCTAGTGAAAAAGTGATATAAGAAGCTGAAATATATTTTGAGGCCAAAGACAAATCATTCTACAAAGAAAAGCATTGAATTCGTAGAAAAGCGTTGGGACCAGTATATCACCCTAAAAGTAGACTATGTTTATGAATATAGTCGAATTTTGCCTAAAAGGTGTTGTTTTAATAGTTAGGCTCGGGACTTATTGCATGATGTATCAGGTTGGAAAGAAAGTAATGTCGTTTTTATCCAACACATTTATTTCATCTGAAACATTCACATTAGGGCATTTTTAATCTTTACAATAATTTCCCTCATTTTCTATGACTTCTGTCCAACGATCAACTAGCTTCTTGATGCCTTCTTCAAAAAATTTCTCTGATTTTTTAGAGAAAAACAAATTTATGTCATTTTTGAGTTGATCGTCATTTTCATAAATTTTATTGTTTAAGTGATGCTGCAACGACCGAAAAAGATGGTAGTTGGATGGAGCAATGTCAGGTGAATAAGGCAGATGAGGCAAAACTTCCCAATTTAAACTCCTGACCTTTTCCTGAGTGAGTTTTGCTATGTGAGGTTTCACGTTATTATGCTGAAGCACTACACCCTTCCTATTGAGTAATGCTGGTCGTTTTTTTGATCGAGCAATTCTTAGATCATGCAGCTGCGAACAATATTTTACTGCTGTGATTGTTTGATTAGGTTCTAGTAACTCATAATGAATCAGTCCTCCCATGTCCCACCATAAAGAGAGCATAACATTCTTTGGGTGTAGTCCTTGTTTTGGAACAGGCTGTGGACTTTGGTTTCGGTCTAACCATTGTCTTTTGCGTTGGGTGTTCTTGTAAAGAACCCATTTTTCATCTACAGTCACAATTCTTGGCAAAAATGGTTCTCGATGATTCCTGGAAAGCAAAGATGTGCAAACAGTCAATCTTTGATTTTGTTGAGCATCGGTCAAATCATTGGGAACCCAGAGTCCAAGTTTTGAAACTTTTCCTAACTTGTGAAGGCATGAAGTAATTGCGGTATGGGTTGTAAAATTGTTGAGCTAATTCTCTGCTCGTTAACTTTGGATTGGCCTCCACAGCGTCTTTAATTGCTTCTTTATCAATTGATTTTGGCCTTCCCAAACATCGCCAATCTGACAGGTTAAAGTCTCCAGAAGAAGATTTTGCAAAACACTGTTGACATTTTCGATCATTCAGAATATTTATCCCATAGGCAGTTCTAATATTCCTTGTAGCTTCTGCAGCTGAGTTTTCTTTTTTGAATTCAATGTCTCAGATACCCCTCACTAATACCCATTTTTTGACGGCTGAGACCGTTAAACTTAATATTTTCCAGTTAATTACTATATCTGAAAGGCAAAGCAAGGTATTAAGACACCAATTCACCAAACAATCTAGAACTGTGTACAATTTAGAAGTAAAAAATACATTACTTTCTTTCCAACCTGATACTATATTGCCTATTGAAAATTGAGATCTGACACCTACGATCATTTATATGAATCATGTACTAGTAAATGGAGGGAAATTCTAGTCTGCTCCATTGGGTACTGAATATGAGACCTAAATCGTCAAAAACTGCAATTTTCTTGCAAATATTTAAAAGTTTATTTATTAGTTTTTGTCCTAAATAAAAGAAAAGTTGTGGTCAAGGTTTGTTTACATTATTAAAGAAGTGATGTATACAGAAATATTTTTAAAAATCTATAGAAAGTAGAAAAAAAGTACAATTGTCGGATTTTCAAAGTCAAACCTAAATAGCAATTTTTCTGCCATATCGATATTTGATTTAAGTTAGCCTATTTTTTAGGGTTTCTTTATCTTTCACTATGTTAGTGATACAAATATACTTTTGCTTTAGATTTCTTGAAAATACTTATTCCAGCTAAGACTGCTGTTAGAGTGGAGATATTTTGTCTTACTTATCTAAATAGAAGTGTGAGCTTATATATACTTAAATAAAAATAACATATAGTTTCTATATTTCCAACCTATTTCTGTAATCAAAATATATTTCTCTTGCAATTCATTATTTTTCATAATACTACATGAAATATTTTTCATTCTAACTTCCACTTCCATGCATCATAGAAATAGCTTAGTGAAATTATATTTCGATATATTATACATTTTATATAGAATTTTAGAATAAAACAAGTTCCTACTTAATTCATTTCTATTTATATAAAGTTAAGATATCTCTATATGTTTATATATTTGTATGTACAGGATTCACTTCTAAACTAATGAACCAATCATAATGAATTTTGAGAACACGGCTCCTAGGCGTAAAGGGTTATAATGTGGGATATATTTAGTTTAATTTAGTTTTGTAAAAAAAAAAGGGATAGAAGCTTTTTGGGAAAATTCAGATACCTCCGATTTTTGTGGAATTTTAACAATAGGTATCAGACATCAATTAATAAATATTCTCCAAATTTCAGTTTCTTTGAAGTATTTTAAAGGGTATTTAGGGGGTATAAAATGGGCGCCATCTCCTATTTGAAAATTCAAATATTTCAGATTTGCATTAAATTTTATCTATAGTCACTATAGTCCAATGAAGCAAGATTCATCAAATTCATTTTCTTCTTAAGACTCCTTAAGCTTAAGCATTAAATTTTAGGCATTTTCTAGAATCAAAATCATGTAATGGATTTTGATCAAAATTGGAATAAGAATTGTGTAAGAAGTTGAATTTTGAAGATGATGACAATGCAATTTGGTAGGAACAGCATTGGACACGATGCAAGGTAAAGAGGACAAATGACAATATTGAAAAATTCAATAATTTTCAATTAAATATTGATTTACCAACGTAATATGTCGAACCAGGATGGTTTGGATGCTGTCATGTTCTTTAAATTTTCAGGGTAACCCTCTTTTTCAGAAAGAAAAATGTATAACCACTCGCGTGTTTTCACCAGGAAACTGGAAAATTATGGGATGTCCATTGCGAAAGACTTGCAGAAAAGGATTTAGTTATTTTTGAAGTGTGAGCTGATATTTTGTGTTTGATATTATTGAATTATTGTTAAAAGATTTTATCAGTAATAATTTTATTATTATTACGTGTTTCTATTTAAATGTAATTTTAATTAATTTATTTGTTTCCTTTATTGTAGCCATGTGCGTTTTATATAATTCGTGTAAGCTGTGATGTAGGGGAAATAACTCATTGGAACTAAGGTGATGAGAGTTAGAGTTGTTTCCCTTGAAAGAGAAGTAATTAGGTTTTGTTTTATTTTTTTAAAGTTAGTTTTGTTTTCGCTGGGTTGTTATGATTTTTATATATTGTTATTTATTTACTTATCTTACATAGACAGGCCCCGGTGCTGCATTCCGTTGTCCTGCACAAACGTCAGATGCAAGCTGGTATACACATCCACAACCAATGCATATCTGCAAATATTTAAGCACATATGCATACATATAAATTTATTAGTAATATTTTTTAAATATTGTTTGTTATTCATTAGTTATCTTATGTGTATTTATTGTGTTTGTTGTATATGATTATACTAAAAAAAAGGTGCAAATGAGTTCTGCTTTGTTATTTATTTTTGGGTTGAGTTTTCTTATCAATAGTGATTCCTAAATTCTGAGGTTGCCTAAATCCCTTTCGGTAGCTAGTATTTTTATTCATATGTCTTTAATGGGGTTGTAATTTTGCGATAAATGTTTTTGTAATAATGACACTTTAGTTGCTATGTGTTCATTTATGAGTATGTGCAATGGTCTCACTGTGCTACCGATGTAGAACTTATCACATATTCTATTTGGTATACTGCATATATGTGCTTGTATAAGCCTGTATTGTTAGTGGGGCAATTTGGTAAAGTACAAGGTTAGTTGTTGGATGGTGGTCTAGGTTTAGATAGGTGTTGCCTCAGGCATTATCACCGCCTTTAAAAGTCAACTTCTTGGAATTATTTTAAACTAGCTGTATCTACCCAGTCCTTTTACTTTCATTTTTATATTATTTACCTTCTTGCCATGAGGTTAGACACAAGGTCAGGGATAGTTTTGAGAAACCAGTGCACTAGGATAAGCACACACTGGCCTACAAAAAATGCCTGAGCACTACCATTAGCATACTCTGGTAGGAGCGCTTCAAGCAATTAGTAATCAACTAACCTAACCCTAACCATCAGTATACTCTGGTAGGAGCGCTTCAAGCAATTAGTAATCAACTAACCCCTATCTAAGAGAAGGTAAAGTCTGGGAGGGTGGAGCTTTTTATTTTTACAAATTCCATTAAAATTTCGAATGGTAAAAAATTGATTCATGCTTCTTTTCGATTATTGAAAACAGATTGAAATGGCTTACTTGTTTACGAAGAAACCGAAATGAATTATGCTGGATTTAAATTTCGTAATTAAATTAGTTTTTTAAATAGGATATTTTAAATTCGTTTTATTTTATGGTATTGCATTTTTGATTTCAATAAATTTTTGATTAATAGTAAATAAAAAAATAATTCAATATGTAATTATCAAAGTCATGTTGAAACACACACACACGCACACACGAGAAGTGGTCACACAATTTTATCCATATCGAGATTTAAATTAAATCAGATATTAAGCAGTTTCATGACGATGAACTATTTTCTTTCGCTTAAGCTTCCGTGCTTCTGTGCCCATGCGGAGTGATTGATCTATTACCCAATCAGAACACTTTGTGTGGGATATACTTCCACTGAACTATTTACACTATTTTTTCCTGCTTTTAACAGTTGGATTGAAGAAGTCAATCCGAGTGAATGTGCCGCGAGCACTTAACTCCGAATGCCCCATAACTTTAACTTCAAACCTGTTGTTGTTGGTAAAGTGTTCTTAATCTCTTGCTGTTGTTGGTAAAGTGAAGATATGAATAAAACTGATTCAAAAGATGTTAAATTACAAGTTAATAAAAACAACAACAACAAAAAAATTCTTTACAAATGCATATATTTTGATTTTTTTAAAATATTTCAATAAAATGAACAAATGTCTGCACTGATATCTGCAGGTTGTATATTTAAAGAAAAGGCCAACACTTGCTATAGAAAGGGATCAGACCACAACAAGTTTGAAGAACTACCAGTTTTCATACCCTTCTCAAACGGACATTACAAACATTATTTAACACCCAAAACCAAAAGAACAAAATATGATCAAAAACCAACATTGTGACAAAATAGAAACGTTGTTTTGCACAAAAAAAAATGTTATCATTTCATAATAATACTAAAATACCCGTCCCAGGACGGTTAAAATAAATTCCCTGAAAAGAACAGTTTTGCATTATTTTTATGTCACCTTATCAATATTAAGTCAGCATATAATGGTACGAAACCTTATGTCTAGAATCTTTATTCCAATGTTGATCAAATTACTTACCTGGCACCTTTTGGCTAGGAAGAAAGTGTAGTATCTGTTCCGATGGATACTGCACCCCATAGACTGGTATTGTCTTGGCCTTCGGGGCTTGATTTACGCCGGCCTATAGGTCTGTCCTGTGCAGTTCTAGGAGGTCCACCCTCCCAGGCTTTTCCTCTCCTCTTTGGGGAGGAGTGAGTTTATTGCTTACTGCCTGAGGGGCTCCTACCGGGGAATGCTGACAGGGCTATCCAGGCAATTTTTAATGGCCAGAGTGATCACCTTCTCGGGCGCTGGCTTTTCAAACCCCAATTTCCCGACCCGCCCTTGTGTCACATCTTACCTTGTGGGAGTAAGATAAAACTAGCTTTGTGCCTAACCTCCTGGAGAGGAGGTAAATAAATCAAATTCCATTGCATGAATTTGAGTCTGGAAAATGTCTAAAAAATGTCTAGCTTCAAGCAAACTACACAACTCTCGACAGCGGGTTCAGAGAAGAGATCTCATACCACCCCACCCGAGACCGCAATAGAAGGAGGTCAGTGATCTGGTTTTCCCCACCCTATTCCACCAATATCAAGACAAAGGTAAGCCACCGTTTCCTCAACTTACTCGACAAACACCCCCCCCCCACACACACACAATATGCACAAACTTTTTAACAGAAATTCTATTAAGGTTAGCTACTCTACTGCCCCATCCATGAGAAAAATCATCTCTGCAGAGCCCAAAGCAATTGCAAACGCAGGCTGTTCATGCCAGGACAAAAACAACTGCCCCCTAGAGGGGAATTGCAAAATCGATTCCCTCATATATGAAGCCACCGTCACAAACCAGACTACCGGTAGTGCAGAAAAATACATTGGCATGATGCAGGGAAGCTTCAAGCAAAGATTATACGCACACAGAAACACCTTCAAATACAAAAACAAGGCAAATACAGCACTTGCTTCACCATCAAATGGAAAGTAATTGAGAGAAGATCATCCTTCTCTCCAGCCATAAATAGATGTCCTCTGTGTGATGCTGAAAAATACCATATATCAAGGGCCATCATTGACCCAAATACAGTCTGTTTGAATATTCGAGATGAAATCTTTAATGGGATGCATCCACAGGAGACAAGCACTACTCATAAACTGGACTTACCGATACACATAAAGGCCTAGCTACACCCCCTCCCCTCTGCCAAATACATAACCCCATAATTGCCCCATTAAACACCAACTTCCACTGCGGAAAATTTTCCCAACTATCACTCCTCATAGATATAAATAAAATTAAATAATACGAACAAATACCTTAATCAACCCATATCTACACTACTTTTCAAGAGCAATAATTATAACTTTCCCATAAATATTTCTCCAGTCATTAAGAGGGTAACATCCCCATTTCACATTATTATTACTCTCATAAGTCCCCACCATTTCTCGGTCATAATGCTAATCTCCCATATCTCCCAAATAGATCCAATCTTGCCGACCCAATCCTTACTCTTATCTCTAAACCAGTTGTAATCAGCATACCAATTTTATCACCTCCATAAGCATTCAGTATACCTTAATTAATAATGTTAAATCTCGAATACAAATCATTAAAAAAAACTGCAGAGTTACTGCCCTTAGACCGCCCAGATGATATCTTTATTTAAATTCCTTTGGGATTGATTTTAAGTCCTTTATGCAGGATTTAAACTTGAATTTAATCAACGTTGTTCCCTTTGTTATAATTGTGGTAACGTTCAATACCTACACGTAGTTCAGCCACGAATGTAAAATGTGCAAAGTTTGAAAACCCGATGAAAGGAAATCAACCCGTACTCATAAAAATGAATAACACATCCTATTGTCAGAAATTTCTTTTCTTCTTCTTCTTCTTCTTCTTCTTCTTCTTCTTCTTCTTCTTCTTCTTCTTCTTCTTCTTTTCTTTTCTTCTTCTTCTAAAACCCCCTTTTATAAGAACTTGTAATGAATGACTGCTGCTGATGACACGCGTCGGGTGTCTGAAGCGTGGGCGTTTGACGCCGGAAGCTGTTGAAATAACCGCGAAATTCAATCAGTTGCTGAAACAATCTCGAGGTGAAGAGGTCGGTCGACACAACTCGGACATGAGAAAGTCCTAAAAACAAGAATGTTAAAAACAGGAATATGTAGAGAGCATGCCTGTAAAAATCTTCAAAGAAGTTGGAGTTTCAACTAGTGTTCGAGGTTGAATATTTACGGTGGACGTAAAAAATTCTAAAAACAGAAACAAGGAAGATATTAATTTGAAAGGCAAATGTGCCTTTAGAAAAGACAAAACGAAGTGTGTTCCGAAAGATGTCTCCAAATGAAGAGTTGACGTGAAAGAGTGCCACTATTCTCAAAAGGAGTCGATCGAAGAAACGATGCGATGTCAATAAAAAAAATGAACAATCAAAAGGAAACAAATCAGCGCGAACTAAAAGGACTTTTCTATATTCTTCTGGTATTTTTTTTATTTTACTAACAAAATTCTTACAAGTAAGTCTTTCTCTTTTTCTGACATGTCTTTCCTAGCAAAGTTAATAAGCCTTCGGGCAGCATAATTAGGACTTTATTTATGCAGCCTTTCCGTGTGTCCATCGGAACTTAAATTCAGTCTATGAAGTGAACTTTGACCCATGAACTTTCTGCCGAACTCATTTTGCCTTTTTTTTTCTTTCTTCAATAAATTATTTGTTGTTTAAAATAGCTTGTTCTTTTCTCTTACTGTTTGCTTTATTGTCTAGTTATTGCCCGAGGTCTTTACGTGTATCGGTTTTGGCCTGTACGTGGTTAAAATTGCGATATTCTGCATAAATAAAACTCTAGGTCTCTGTGTTCTATTCTGTATCTATGTTTAAACACAGAGGTGTTCGGCCTAATGGTCCTCTACGCTCTGTCTTACTAAGAATAGTGAGCGAGACCATTTCTTTCTGTCTATCGTTTGGGAGTGGTTCTATAAACGCTATTTTATTGTACTGTAAAGGTAGTCGTTTGTGCCCAAACTGTATATAGACTTATCAAGGTTCACTGGACTGAAGAAGCTGCTTTTATAGTCAATTAATGATTTTCTGTTTTATCTTCGTCGCTGCTTTGAGTTCATTGTGTAATTTATCTTGCGCGCATGCGTGTCGCCATTTTATTGTCTCCACGTGGTGAGTCAGCCATCTTGTCTTGTTCAGTTTAAGTTGGCGGGAAAATTTGGCGCCAAGTGTAGGTGTCACTGTCTGTAGTAACCCCCCCCCTCTCTTAGTACATGTAGAAAGGAGTCGGTGGGGAGGGATTTGAAAAATGGCGAGTTTAACAGCAGATGTCTTGTTGAAAAAAATAAAATACGCTAAAGATAAAATATTAGTCGTATTTGAAGTGTTAAAATCTTCTAGTAGGATAGAAGAATCTAAATATATTTTGTGTAAAGAACAGATTGATGAATATCTGAAAGACGTAGTTCGGTTGGAGGAACAAGTTATGGATGCTTATCTCTCTGATGGTGCAGACGATGAGTTAGTGGAAAGTTTTAATAAGGGAGCTGCCTTATTTAAAATACAAGTGATAGAAAAATTAACTACGTTTAAGCCTTGTAAAAAAGACGCTGACGAGAATTCCAGAATTAGTAAGGGGATAAAAGGCATCGATTTAACCCCTAAAATAGTTTGTCCCAAGTTTAGCGATAGGGATCTGGAAACGGATAAGTTAGCTTATCTAAACTTCCATAGAGAATTTTTGAATTGTGTAGCTAATCTTGATAGTGACGCATTAAGATTAGTGATATTGAAAAACCATCTTTCTGGTTATGCCTTTCATGTGATAAAACATCTGTCTGTATCAGATGAAAATTATCGAGTAGCTTTGGACTTGCTATCGAAAGAGTTCTTAGACGAAAAGTGTATCGTCGACTCTATATTTTCGTCCATGTTGAATGAAAATCGCATGTATAATAATAATGTCATAAAGAAATTCCTGACTAAGATGAAAACCCAATTGTACGAGTTAAAGAACTCGTTCGGTTTGGATTTCTTTGAAAGTGATTCTCCGGGAAATCGTTTGTTAAGTCACATTGTATTCAATAAACTGACAACTTCCTTTAAGTCAGAATTAATACATAAGGTGAACGGAAATTATCCTTCTTTGAACCAAATTCTGGAGAATAGTGTTGAGATATTTAAAACACTGGAATTTTGTGAACACGATTCGAGATATCGTAAAGTTGATTCCTTTAAGGAAAAGAGTAAATTCAGGCCTTTCGAACCTGAAAAGAAACCTTCCACGTTGAAAAATGTTCATGTTAAAACATATAAGGTTAAGTTTAAGTGTTGTTTTTGTAGAAACGATTATCATCTGTCTCGTGACTGTAATAAGTTTCCCTCTTACGAAGAAAGACTTAAAAGATGTAGCGAATTAAAGTTATGTGCTAGGTGTACTAGCTCTTATCATCTGAAGAATTTGTGTCCTTATGAAAAAAACGATAAGATTACGTGTTGGTCGTGCGATCAGACGGGACACTTGTCCGCCTTGTGTCCGAGTTTTCTCAAACCTGTGGTGAAGTCAAATATTTGCAGGTTGAAGAGTAGTTCTTCATTGTTGCCTGTGATAGGTATCACAGTTGAAGTAGGTGGCGAATTTCACACCGTAAATTGTCTGCTAGACACTAGTAGTGAACGGTCTTATATGGGTAAAAGATTTTCTGATAGATTTATGAAAGAAGAGTTGTCTTCCTTGCATCGTCGAAAATACGTAATAAAGACCTTTATTGGTAGCCAAGAGAAAGACTTGAATGAAGTAACATTGAAGGTGTCCTTTCCCGATGTTGCGAGAAGTATCAATTTTCTGATGGATGAACAGTTGGATTTGTCCTTCAAAATGAAAGGGTTGGAGGAGGTGATCAGTAATTTGAAGAAAAGCGACGTTAAACTTGCTGCTGATTTCTCCGAATTGAGAAGTGATGTTCTTGAAATATACGGTCTGATAGGGATTGATGTGATTAGATTTCTGGGACCCTTAAGATTAACAAAGATTAAAAATGGTCCTGCTTTTGAGTCCTCGCTAGGTATGATATTATTTGGCGACCCCTCTGATTTTGAACCACATATGGAGATTGGTTTAAATTATAATCAAGTCATCGGTGAACATGCTTCTTGTGATGTGACCCATGTTTACTTTGCTCTAGAACCTAAGTCCAACCATCTGGATCCTTGGAATAGTCTTGATGGAGCTTCCGTGGACAGAGGTATTGAACAAATGTTCAAATTGGAATCATTAGGGATAGTTAATGAAGTTAGTAGTGATTACGACAGAAAGAAAATAGAAGAATTCAGCTCCTCTATTGAATACAGAGATAATAATTACTACATAGGTTTGTCGTGGGACTTAGATAAATTAAAGAAAGTACCCTCTAACCATAGAGTATCGTTAGCTGTCCTAGATAAAGTAGTGGACAGATTATCCTCTCAGAACTTATATTCTGAGTATTGCAAAGTCTTCCTAGACCAGGAATGTGAGGGTGTGATTGAAAGAATCCATCCGACTCCTTCGGAGTTCTACAAGTATACGTGGATACCGCACCGGCCAGTCTTTAAAAATGATGTGCAGTGCACGACTAAGATTAGGCCTGTTTTCAATTGCTCGTTGAGGGTAAATAATAAACCTTCTCTCAACGATTGTGCTTATAGTGGCATAAATCTGTATACTGACATGTTAGAACTTCTGTTCAAGTTTAGAACAGATAATTATGTATTATTGGCTGACATCAGAAAGGCGTTTCTGATGATTAGACTAAAGAATAACTTTGACAAAAATAGATTCTGTTTCTTTTTAAAAATAAAAGATGAATTAGTGTGTTTTCGATACAAAACTCTGATATTCGGGTTTGTGTCTAGTCCCTTCATCTTAAGTTACGTAGTGAAGCACCACGTTGAGAAGCACTCATCGGGACCTTGTAGAGACATGTTGTTAAAAAGCTTTTACGTAGATAATCTAGTGAAAACACATGGGTCTCCTGATGAATTGTTGAAACTCTATACCGAGGCTGTGAATGTCATGGAAAAGGGAAGCTTCTTATTGAAAACGTGCTGTAGTAACAGTAAATTGGTGTCTGCTCGCATTCGAGCAGATAACAATTACTCTTCTCATGGAGTGCCCTGTGAGAAAGTACTGGGGTATTGGTATGACCCTGAGTCAGACGAAATTGGTATCTCCAAAGGTGAAGTTAAAAAGTCAGTCTCCACAAAAAGAGATATGCTATCCATTAGTTCGTCTGTATTCGATCCGTTAGGTTTAGTATTGCCTATAACTATAAAAGGAAAAATTATATTAAGTCAAGTTTGGAAATCAGGAGTGGCATGGGATCAGGTAGTTCCTGATAGCTTGTTGTCTGTTTGGAATAGTTTTCAGGCAAATCTCCGAGATGTTCAAAAAATTGGTTTTGAAAGATGTTCAGTACAAACCAATTCGCCTGTTACCTTGATCATGTTTTGTGATGCTTCGAATCTTGCTTATGGCATAGTCGAATATATGTATCAGGGAGGAGAGGCCAGGCTATTTTATGCGAAAGCCAAAGTGGCTCCTTCTGTTAAAAGAACTCTTCCTACGTTGGAATTACTAGTTGTATATCTGGGAATTAAGCATCTCCTTATTTTGATTGAAATGTTTCCCAAGCTGTTTGAGGAAATTATCATTGCTGTAGATGCACAGGTAGTGCTATCTTGGTTGTTGTCTGAATCTGTACACACTAAGTGCCAGTTCACTAAAAATCGTTTGAAGGATATAAAATTCATTATGAATGAGATAAGTTGTAAGGGTTATACCTTAAAGTTCAAGTATGTAAGTACTAGTGAAAACCCTGCAGATTTGTTAACTAGAGGCGTTTCCTTTAGTAAGTTTAAAAAGGATAAAAACTTTTGGATTAGAGGTCCAGTATGGTTACAGACAGAAAAGTTGAAGTGGCCTGACTATAAGTTGGATTGCATTAGTGACAAATGCAAGACCTTGGTAACTGCTTATACTGGCTTGAATGGGGATTCTAACTCATGTGTGGTTGAGTTAGAAAGATTCTCTTCTCTCAAAAGGTTGATAAGTACCTTAGAGATTGTGTTTAAATTTATTGCCAAGTTAAAGGGCGATAAGCGTGATGTCAATTTTACATCTGAGGCAAAGTCCTATTTGATTAAGGTTACTCAGAGTGAGTTTTTCGCTGAAGAAATAAGTTTTCTGAAAAGTAAAGTTGAAAGTAATATTCCTTTGTTGGTGAATAAGTTGAACCTAATTTTGGATGACAACAATTTGTTACGTTGTCGGGGACGTATAGAAAACTCTGAATATTTTTCCGAAGAAGTGAAAAGTCCTGTTCTGCTGCCTAAAATGTGTCACCTAACCAGTTTGTTGGTGATGGAGTGTCACATAAAATGCAAGCATTTGGGGATTGCTGCTACGCTTGATAAGGTGCGCAATTCTGGGTTTTGGTTATCCAAGGCCAGGCAGGCCGTCAAAATTGTTCTTGCTAGTTGTATGATATGCAAGAAGTTTAATTCCTTGTCTTTTCGTTATCCTAAGATGACAAACCTACCCAAGCATCGAGTTAATCTTATCAGACCTTTCTACCATACGGGAATAGACTTCACGGGTCACCTGTGGGTAGAGGACGGTAGTAAAGTAAAAAAGATGTACATATTGCTATTCACTTGTCTTAGTGTGCGTTCTATACATATGGAGTTGGTTGAAGAAATGAGTACTCAATCGGTAGTGTTAGCCTTTTTGAGGTTCTTCAATGTATATGGTGTGCCATCACACATATACTCAGACAATGCTTTATCCTTTGTTGCTGGGTGCGACTTAGTAAAAGAAGTTCTTCTCTCTGATGGATTCAGAGGAGATTTGGAAATGTGTAATATAAAACACTGCAGAATTCCTTCGTATTCTGCTTGGTTCGGAGCAATATGGGAAAGGTTGATAAAAACTGTCAAGTGTTGTCTATTCAAAACAATTGGTCGCAAGAGGTTGGATTACTTTCAACTGCTAACCATTTTGTCTGACATACAAAGAGCGGTAAATGATAGGCCTTTGACTTATCGTTGTAGCGATGATGCTTCCCTGGAAGTCATCTCTCCTAGTGCCTTTATGCGTTTTTCTCCTGGGAAAACCGTGTTCTTGAACCTTGAAAACGATTCTTGTTTAGAAGTGCCCCCGAATCGAGTGGATTTGATCGAGAGTTTGAAAAGTAGAGAATGCCTTTTAATCAGATTCAAGTCATTGTGGTATGAGCAATATTTACTGAGTCTGAGGGAATTGTCTAGGGATTTGCATCAAGCGGAATTTGGTAACAAAATTAAGGTAGATGATATAGTCCTAGTTAGGAATCTCGTTAAACCTAGGCCCTATTGGAAGCTAGGTAGAGTTGTTAAGCTCACTCAGGGGTCTGACGGAATTGTTCGCTCTGCCTTGATAAAGAAGGGAGAGACATGTAGTGAGCATTCTATTAAGCATTTGTATCCTATGGAGCTATCTATATCTCATTCGTACCAAGTGAGACCTGGGAAAAATAAGGATTCGTGCAGTGATGATGATGGAGCTGAGAATTCTAAACCTAAGAGAGGTAGAAAATGTGTTAAGGATAAGAATCCTGACTATGTTTACTATTAGACTGTAAGTGAGCGATCTTTTTCTTTTCTTTTTTGTTCGGGAGAGTGTCAGAAATTTCTTTTCTTCTTCTTCTTCTTCTTTTCTTTTCTTCTTCTTCTAAAACCCCCTTTTATAAGAACTTGTAATGAATGACTGCTGCTGATGACACGCGTCGGGTGTCTGAAGCGTGGGCGTTTGACGCCGGAAGCTGTTGAAATAACCGCGAAATTCAATCAGTTGCTGAAACAATCTCGAGGTGAAGAGGTCGGTCGACACAACTCGGACATGAGAAAGTCCTAAAAACAAGAATGTTAAAAACAGGAATATGTAGAGAGCATGCCTGTAAAAATCTTCAAAGAAGTTGGAATTTCAACTAGTGTTCGAGGTTGAATATTTACGTTGGACGTAAAAAATTCTAAAAACAGAAACAAGGAAGATATTAATTTGAAAGGCAAATGTGCCTTTAGAAAAGACAAAACGAAGTGTGTTCCGAAAGATGTCTCCAAATGAAGAGTTGACGTGAAAGAGTGCCACTATTCTCAAAAGGAGTCGATCGAAGAAACGATGCGATGTCAATAAAAAAAATGAACAATCAAAAGGAAACAAATCAGCGCGAACTAAAAGGACTTTTCTATATTCTTCTGGTATTTTTTTTATTTTACTAACAAAATTCTTACAAGTAAGTCTTTCTCTTTTTCTGACATGTCTTTCCTAGCAAAGTTAATAAGCCTTCGGGCAGCATAATTAGGACTTTATTTATGCAGCCTTTCCGTGTGTCCATCGGAACTTAAATTCAGTCTATGAAGTGAACTTTGACCCATGAACTTTCTGCCGAACTCATTTTGCCTTTTTTTTTCTTTCTTCAATAAATTATTTGTTGTTTAAAATAGCTTGTTCTTTTCTCTTACTGTTTGCTTTGTTGTCTAGTTATTGCCCGAGGTCTTTACGTGTATCGGTTTTGGCCTGTACGTGGTTAAAATTGCGATACTATCACAAATTATAAACATATATTGTATAAACAACCAAGATAAATTAACAGTACATAACAAGTATTTCTTTCTTTCTTTTTTTTTTTTCTCACAAGATCAACTAATATTCTCCGCACAAACGGAGTTATCTAAAAGAGACTGGTTTTTGTTATTCCGAGAAAAGTTGATCAGAATAAAAAGTTCAAATATAGCAATTAATTTATGAAAATGAAAATAGGAAAGTTCTTTTTTCTGACACCAATGTTATAATAGTGTCGAAAACCAAATGTTATAATTGTTAAACTTATTTTCATGCTTCCTGCGCGAGTACGTTTCTCTTTTGTGAAGAGACTGTAACTAGTTCAAATATAGCAATTAAGAAGGCTTGTATGAAAATGAAAATAGGAAAGTTTTTTTTTTCTTATGAAATTCGAGGAAAACAAATGAGAAGTCCTTCTCCTCCCACGAGAGATCGAGATATGAAGGCAAATGTATTCAAATCGCAGGGAACGATTGAATGAGATCATTTAACACGACAATATAAACAATATGAAAGTTTGATTTAGGACAAATTAATATAGTATTTCTTTTTTTGTTTTTGTTTTTTTCCTCATGTCGTAAACACATACCTTTTTGGTTTGACTGTGGAGAGAAGGATATTTTGACAGAATTTTAGATTCTGTGGTCTGTTCTTAACGAGCTGTCCTGAGACATACGTAATCTCGACGTTGGAGAGGTCAGTTGATCGACTGGTCTGTCATAATCAATTTTGTTGGATCAGGGTTTTCCTTAGGTGTCCGGTAGACAACCGTATTAAATGTCGCTATATTTCTTAAGCGTTAATTTTCAAATTTCTCTTTTCCTATTTTTGATTTTGTGTGCAAGGATAAATTGTCTGAATATGACAGCGGTCAGCGATTTCAGATATGTTCGTTTTTCATGCCGGTCCAGGACCTCCTCCTGTGCAGAGATAAATTCTTTGATATGACCGCGGTGTGAGCCGTCATCTCCAGACGTCCGCTCTTAACGTCGGTTCGAGACCTTCTCCTTTGATTCTGTGTGTGGAGACAAATTGCCCAACATGACGGCGAGGTGAGCCGCCAGTCTCAGCCGACCACTCCCAATGCAGGCTGAGGCCCGTCTCCTATCCGGGAATAAATTGTTTGAGATTGACAGCGGTGTGAGCCATCATCTCCCGACGTCCGTTTCCAACGCCGGCCGAGGCCCGTCTTCTATACAGGGATAAATTGTTTGAGATTGACAGCGGTGTGAGCCGTCATCTCCCGACGTTCGCTCCCGATGCCGGCTGAGGCCCGTCTCCTGAGAGATGTCCGCTCTTAACACTGACCGAAGACCGTCTCCTCGTATTTCCTCTCGCTTCGACTTTCCCGCTCTCTGTGCATAGCAACAGCATTCCCTCACCTGATTGGTTAAGTCTTCCGCCTATGCAAATGCGTGGGCTGACACATGCAAGCCCGTCTGTCAAGCATACTGTTGACCCATTTTTGACAAACGTCGCCGTTTGCACCCCTTTGTGTATTGGTAGGGGAACATGTGCCGACAAGTCCCCTGCTCCCTTTTTTTATGCTTTATAGGGCAAAATATGTAAGTATAACACCTTTAACCTTTTTATCTCTTCATAAGTATAATCCTTAAACCCATTTTCTCTCCCTAATCCCTTTAGAAGACACATCATTAAACCCCAAAACAGTAACGGCCAAATATACGATATTCATAATATTGGCTCACGGGATTTATATAGAAATATTTTTTATTTTTTTATTTTTTATAATTTTAATTATTTTTTTATATCTCTTTAAATCTTCTCCGGCTTAAATCTCAACTGTTACTTTTCACCCCCACCCTTTTTTTCAAACCTTATTAAACCTTCCTTACACTAAATTTAAACAGACATACATAACACTCTAAGCAAATAACGCGTCCAAACGAGAGTGACACGTGACTTCACATTTCCGAAACAGATGACAACAGAAGCTGAAGAGAGAGAGAGCCGGATGGCTAAGTCCTGTGCTTGAAACCGACGGTACGAATGTTGTACTAATTTTTCTGTACCAAAATAAATAAATTTTTAATTAACTCAACGAGTTGCCTATCTCTCTCTTAGCTATATATGTATTTCTCTCACCATCCTCTTCTATAATTTGGATTATTCGGACTACTGTTCTCATCTTGAGTGTTATGTTATTCTCACAACGTTTCAGCCTGTAGCCTCCGGTGTATTTTTTTTAACTCGGGAATATTTCTGTCGAACTCGGGAATCTAGACGGAATTTCGAATGGCACCTTTTATTTAATCCACGGGGGTAGAATGCTTTCATTCCGTCAACCAGTAATTCGCAATTCTTCGTATCACCCGCACTGAGGATTGAACCTTCAACCTTCAGATGACTACCATTTACAACTGCATTTTTACTATATCCACTGTACCACGGATCCTTGCGAACAATACTAGTATGAATTTTGGGAGCCTTAAACCTATTCTTGTTTTTAATGTGCAGTCTTACTACTTATCACTATATATCAATACTTTTATTACTATCATTGTGTGTGTGTGTGTGTATATATATATATATATATATATATATATATATATTATAACCTTATTTATTATTTATAATTAATGGTTCCCATATTGTATTAAATTCTATACTAGGTCTGCTTAGTAAGTCATTGTCGCACATCCTCGTATAGTTTTTAATCATTCTGCAGCATTTATATAAAAAGTGATTATCTCTTTTCAGCTAATTTACATAGTACATTCGCACACACCGTAAACACATATGTAAATTAGATAGCAAAATAATAATTTTCTTTACTTCTATATTATCCAGAAGTATAATATAGAAGTAAAGAGACTTATTACTTTTAGTTATGAAAGAAATCTGATCAAACCCAACGCATTAGGTCAGATGATTTGCTAAAAGCATTACATTTGCCCAGCATAGAGGTTACGCTAAAAACAAATCAGTTATGCTGGTACACTCATGTGGAACGTTTACCCTCCTGGATAAACTGTTGCAAGTGCATGGTTGAAGGAAAACTTGGAAAGAGGTGATTGGACAAGACTGTATAGAGTGACAGTTGACACACTGAACCATGAAGATTGGAAAGCGAGCTTGTAGAATATAAAAAATCGTCTGACCCTTGGACAATGGAAAAGTGGCGTAAACTAAATAGAGAGCAAGAGAACGAGAGAGAGAGAGAACGAGAGAAAGAGAGAGAGAGAACGAGAGAGAGAGAGAACGAGAGAGAGAGAGAGAGAATGAGAGAGAGCAAGAGAGCAAGAGAATGAGAGAGAGAGAGAGAGAGCAAGAGAACGAGAGAGAGAGAGAGGGAGAGAGAGAAAGAGAGAGCAAGAGAACGAGAGAGAGAGAGGGAGAGAGAGAACGAGAGAGAGAGAGAGAGAGAGAGAAAGAGCAAGAGAACGAGAGAGAAAGAGAGAGAACGAGAGAACGAGAGAGAGAGAGAGAGAGAGAGATAACGAGAGAGAGAGAGAGAAAGAGCAAGAGAACGAGAGAGAGAGAGAGAGAGCGAGATAACGAGAGAGAGAGAAAGAGCAAGAGAACGAGAGAGAGAGAGAGAAAAAGAGTAAGAGAACGAGAGAGAGAGAGAGAGAACGAGAGAGAGAAATAGAGAGAGAGAGAAAGAGCAAGAGAACGAGAGAGAAAGAGAGAGAAAGAGCAAGAGAATGAGAGAGAGAGAGAAAGAGAGAACGAGAGAGCGAGAACGAGAGAACAAGAGAGAGAGAGAGAGAGAGAGAGAGAGAGAGAGAGGGAGAGAGAGAGGGAGAGAGAGAGGAAGAATTTCTTAAAAGATATGTAAGAGTTTATGAAATTTTTACTGAAATCAAAGTGGAATAAATAGTGGAAGTGGTCAGCCGCAGAAGATGTACCATCGTCGCTTTCCTCTCAATAAAAGAAAGGCAGCATTCTGTGTCCCTGTTTCTGCTCCCTGGAACAACTTGCCAGAAGAGATCGTGATGATGCCTACCATATCCAGGTTTAAAATCACCTTGGACAAACATTCAGACGGTATATAGATGCAATATCTCACCACTGTCTTTATACATGGCTATTTTTTGCCAATAAAATTGCTTGGCTGATTAATTGTGACCCAACGGGTCACTGGTACGTCTGATTTATATAATAGATTATCATTTAAATAGATTATATATTCAGCTGATATAACTATTGGCAACCATTTATCGATGCTCTTTTGTATATCTGTTATGTAATGCATGCATAAAAGAGAGTTGCTAACAACATAATTGCAAAATGTCAATCTGTCTCATTTTGGCAGTCAGAAATATCTCTCGATATAAAACTAGGAGAATATCCGTCCCAGGACAGGTAAAATGAATTCCCCGAACAGTTTTACACCACTTTTATGCCTCCTAACGAAGATTAAAATAAAAATAAATGCTCTCTACCTTATGTCTAGAATCCTTATTCCAATTTTGATCAAAATCAATTACATGATCTTGATTCTAGAAAATGTCTAAAATTTAAAGTTTAAGCTTAAGGCGTCTTCAGAAATTTAATTTCAGGGGATCTTGTTTAAGTGGTGTCTAATGACTATGGATCAAATATTTGAATTTTCAAATGGGAGGTTGTGCCCATATTATGGCCCCTAAAACCCTTAAAAATCCCCAAAGAAACTGAAATTTGGTGAATATTAATTAATTGATGATTAATTATGAAATTTGAATAATAAGTATTAACCTAATGTCGAAATTTCACAAAGATTTGGTGAATATTAATTAATTGATAATTAATTATGAAATTTGACTAATAAGTATTAACCTAATGTCGAAATTTCACAAAAATCGCAAGTATCTGAATTTCACTAAGGGCTTCTACCCTCTCTTTGCTCCCTTTGCATAAAACTAAATAAAACAAAATATAGCCCACATTACCTACCCTTACATCTAGCAGCTACGTTCCAAAATTCATAATGATCGCTTGATTAGTTTAGGAGTGAATCCTGTACATACTATAAACAGATACACATACCTAACTTTATATAGATAAATAACTATATTTTATATTGGATATATATTAAGTGAGCTCTGAAATAACTAATTCTTCTGGAAATTGGGAAACAGATTTTACACATAAATATAAAAACTTTGCGTGGAAGGCAATTCCGCTAAACTGTTTGTACATTTTTTTTTCGTTTTTCAACAGTTGGAGGTTTTAATGTCAAGCTAAAGACACGTGTGATGTTCCTGTCTTAGCTAAAACAAAGACTTGATGTGTGTAAGATAAGTGGATGCAAGACCTTACTAATTATACATGTTTTTGTATTTCTGACTATGTAGCTCTATCTTGGTCCCTTGCTGTTTGTTGCTGAAGCTATACATGAATAAAAATGATTTTAAATGTTGGAGGAAGATTTTGTCTTTATATTGGAGCTAACAGTGGCCTCTTCTTCTTCCTACCAAAGGAGGTCTACCGAGTGGACACTGCATCCATTACAAGTTTTCTTTGTAGAATAGAAAGACAAAGTCTCATTCTAACATTTAAAACAAATTTATTGGCCGTCTTCATTAACAGGTAAAGGAAAAAAAAATGTTTTTAATGGAAATCGCTCTAGACAACGCATGAAGCAACTTGATGTAAGGAGCTAAAATACTACTGCTTCAGGGTCAAAAACTAGCCAACCATAAGTGTTAGATCACTTATGGTTGGCTAGTTTTTGACCCTGAAGTAGTATTTTTTTTAGCTACTTATATCAAGTGGTGGGAATTAGTGGACAGTGGCAGGTAATGGTGGGCAGCATCTACTAAAATTTAAAATTTAAAAAATACTGACTCATTTCCTATTTTTAATTATGAGTTGGCGATTTCTTTACATGGTGAAGAGAAACATAATAATAAACACTAATAATGTGATCATGGCGAAAAAACGCCATCCACTTGTCTCGCGCACGTCAAGTCTTTGTTTTAGCTGAGACAGGAACTTCGCACATCACTTTAGCTTGACATTAAAACCTCTAACTTGTGAAAAAAAAAAAAGAAGGTGCACAAACAGTTTGCGGAATTGCCTTCCACGCAAAGTTTTTATATAAAACTTAATATTGCGTGTAAAATCTGTTTCCTAATTTACAGAAGAATTAGAGAAGTCATTTTAGAGCTTACTTAATATATATCTTCTTCTATATATATTAGATTCCGACCCAGAAAACAGCAATTCTTTCCCCTTTGTCAGAGACATCGCTCATGGAATGTGAGGACTAAAGGACAAAATAAGGGAAGCGAGAATTACGAGGCTGCCGAAAGTAAACCGAAGGTCCACATTATACACTCCTTTCACCAATAACTTTATTCCCTCACAAACCTTTCACGCCTGCTGTGCGATATAGAAAGAAAATATCTTGATATCTTCGGTCCACTTTATACTCTCCTTGAATTAGGAAAGTTCGTTGGCTGCCGAAAGTCTGCAAGCAGTTTATCTTCGAGTGAAGATAGCCGGTGCTTGGGAATCCAGTAGATAAAGACAGGATAGATGAAGGGGTTACTGGTAGACGATAATACGTCCAGGAATTTGGATGAGGAAAAAGTTTACGAGAGTCCGTAATATGAAGGATAAGATAAATGTCCTGTTTGTAGGAAAAAGAGAAGAGTTCATATTATATGAATATTTTTAATAGAAAGTCTGTACGTACGTTTGTTGTTTAAAGGAAGGCCGAGTTCATGTGTGGTTGTTCTCACTTGCATTTTAATTTTACTTAAATATTTTCTCAGAAATCAAAGGGCCCCTTTCTGGGGCTAACACTTGATTTCTATATGAGATACATACATATTCGAATTCTTCTGTACCTCTAAAACATTAAGTTAGTAAAGAAGTTAAGAACATTTTCCTCTCCCAAATGACCAGTAAACTCTGTTATATTATATCTTTCTTGCGGGCTCTTGGTCTTACCGGATTCCAGGACAAGAATCCATCTTGTCTGGTGGAGTATCCAGCTAAGTGTTGTTACTTGAGGTAACATCACTAGGAGAAAGTGCACCATTCCTCGTATGAGTCAGAGCATAACCGTGTCGAGGGGGTCTTATTTGGGCTTCGAATACTATATATATATTGTTTTTTTTTACTTAAATCGAAGTCCTCAGAAATCAAGAGGCCCCTCCCTGTGGCTAACACTTGATTTCTATATGAGATACATACATATTCGAATTCTTCTGTACCTCTAAAACATTAAGTTAGTAAAGAAGTTAAGAACATTTTCCTCTTTAGATAGTAAAATAATAAGTCTCTTTACTTCTACATTATTGATAAACGGATAACATAAAAGTAAAGAGACTTATTTTTAGTCATGTAAGAAGAATTTCTTAACTTGTGTTTTCATTTTATTTGAGTAAATTAGTTGGGGCCCCTTTCTGGGGCTAACACTTGATTTCTATATGAGGTACATAGATATCCGAGTGTTCCATCAAGATTTTCCTCTACCTTCCCAAACGTTGAGTTAGTAAAGCAGTGAACAACACTAATTTTCCTCTCCCCTGAATTCGCCACTTAATTATGTTATAGTTTATCTTTATTGTGGTATTTTCTGAATTTTGCTGGATTTCAGGACAATAATTCATCTGGTCTGGTGGAGTATCCAGCTAAGTGCTGTTACTTGAGGTATCATCACTAGAAGAGGGTGCACCATTCTTTATATGAGCCAGTGTATAGCCATGTCGAGGGGATCTTATTTGGGCTTCGAATACTATGTTATTTTGAATATTTGATCAGGGTTTACTTGTCAGGTGAAGTATCCTCATGCCAGCTTGTCCTGACAAACCCTTGTACAGAGAGACAGAAGACACTCAAGGATGGTGTCTAGTAGGTAATTGTTACTATGTGTGTGTGTGTGTGTGTGTGTATGTTATATTGATATCAGTCCACATGTGTGCTTTGGTCGCCATGTTGGATCCTTGAGTCTTGTCGACGCTAGAGCCAGGCCAAGAGGGAAGTTTGGTAGTTGGCTATAAAGAGGAAGAATGTAGTGGGCGCTCCCTTTTATAAACTTTGGAACCAATCTCTGCACGCATGAAAGATTATTTCTGATTGGGTAAACCAGAAATGATATTAAATGGTTGCACCAATCAGAGCCTAACTTAAAAGTTAAGCTGATATTCAAAACATCGCTAATGGCGGCTTGATCTCGTTATTGTCGTTTGTAGTCTCCAGCTGCTACATTTTTATATTTTACAATGAAGAAAGTTTTTTTTTTTAAATTAAAATCATTTAAAAATCATGAGATCGTTCAATTTTTTAAAAAATCAATACGATAAATGAATCAAATTTTCAAATTAGATTAAATTTAACAAACTGATGACAAAAAAGTTGAATGAATTGTATCAGGTTCAAACAATTTTTTAAATATTTTACTGACAGTTGCTGTTATAAATTGAGGTGGGCCAGATACCGCACTAACTGGACCTGATGTTCGTATTCTCATACTGCATGACGCAGCACAAAATGATAACCCTTCTTAAATGTATTTTAAATGCACTTAAAACATCACAGTTAAAGGGAAATAACTCTCACCAGTTCTTTTGAGATTTACATCTAGGTCATAATAATTATTTCAGTATCTGTTTATGTTAAGGTGGTTTGTATGTTGATGACGATGATAATTGAGGGTCACTATTTAGCAAATGCTAAATTCACCATATCTTTTTATAATGGCGAATAACTTATAGAAAGTGAATAACACTGTGTTTGTCTTAAAACATAACATTTTATCGCTACAAACAATGAAAGGTTAGTTGGAGATGCTGTATGTAAAATTTATTAAACATGATATCTTGGTACTTGTTTAAATGTTCATTAGCATGTAAGTACGTTTGAGCATCTGTTTGGTTAGAGTTCCATTTTGTGTGTGTGTATATTTTTACCCTTTTCGCTAGCTGTAACAATAGTGAGAGCAGCATTAGTAGTAGCTGTTACAGGCTCTTCAGAGAGGCATAGGTAGTGGTTCTTTGGTGCATCTTCTGCCTTCGTTGAACACGTTGTTGTTGCTTGCTGTTGTTTTTTGGCATCTTATCGGAGTAATGGTAACATGTCTCTCTTTTTTGGTTAGCGAGCGGTTGTTTATATTAAAACCAGCCCGCTCTGAGAATTTCAGACACACCATTTCAAATGAGGAGGAATCCTCTTCATTGGGTGAGAATCTGTGAGTTCACACCTACATGTGAGCTAATGTTTTTATTGCAGATCTTTGTGCTGCGATTGTGTGGACATAACACAGAGCAATTGATCAAAGAGCATCCCATTTCCATTCGGTGTGGAAAGAGGAAAAAGTGAAAACGAAAAGAAAGGAAAGATGAAGGAGTAAGCCGAACAAATGGAGAAAGAAAGAGAGTAGCTCATAAAAGGTTGTATCTTTCTTACATTTGCTCTTCTTATGGGTCTATTTACTGATATACCACATTAATTGACATTATCCTGTATCTCTACAAAGCCACCATCCTTCCATACATGGAATATTGTTGCCACATCTGGGCTGGTGCATCATCTACTAGTCTCTCCCTCCTTGACAATGTCCAAAAAAGAGTCGCCAACCTAATAGATCCCTCACTGTCAACCAAGCTCCAGTCCCTGTCCCACCGCCGCAATGTAGCAACCTTGTGCTTGTTTTACAAATACTTCAATGGATTATGCTCCGATGAACTGGCTACTTTGGTGCCCCCTCGACGTAAATTCACTAGACCAACTCGACAATCAGCTAAATCCCATCCATTCACTGTGGAGGTCCCCAGATGCCGGAGAGCTTTCTACTCCAATAGCTTATTTCCTCGTGCTGCTGGCCCCTGGAACTCCCTCCCTGCCCCATGTTTCCCCGACGGTACTGACATGCAGAAATTTAAAACTAATATAAACAGACATCTCGATGCGCAGTTCCCAATTTAGCTTGACTCCCCCCCCCCCCCCAAACCGTCTCCCTTTTTTCTCAGTAGCCCCTTATGTCTACAGTGGCGGCCTTCCTTGTTTGGGGTGAACTATGTTAAAAAAAAAAAAAAATAAATAAAAAAAATGTTCATGAGTGTACCTGGAAAAATGATTGGATCATTCTACCACTCCAGAAAGTATCTCACACCTGACGCAATTCTCTACCTGTATAAGAGCCAGATACGTCCTAAGATGGTTTACTGTTTTCACATCTTTGGAGATGCTGTTCAAAGCACTCACTCTTTCCTGCCTTGACAAAGTACGCAATCGACTTCGCAATCTAGTAGGGGGTGACCTCTTCCCTTCCCTACAGCCTCTTTCTCACAGAAGAGATGTTGTTAGTCTTTCTCTACTCTATCGACTGAGCTCTAATCTCTGGTTCCACCTTGTAAAACATTCACAGCAAAAACTCGTCGAGTTACAACAACTGTAAATAATTTTCCTTTCTTCCACTGTGTACCTAAAACTAAACAGAACTTCCACGAGCAAAGCTTCCTACCAAGAACTACCCTATCTGTGGAACACAATACAACGGGGCTGCTTCCCAGCTGACTACAACACGGTCGTTTTCAAGTTCAGTTTTAACAAATTCTTACCAAGTTGTCCTCTTAAATAATCAAATTCTGCCCAGTTTCAACCATCGCTCCCAATCCTCAAGGTGGTCTCTCACCATCGACCTGACAAACTCATTAACCCTTATCCTCGAGTGGGCTTTGGGTCTTGATAAACAGTGACTCATTAGTGCAAAAAATACCGTTTTATTATTATTATTATTATTATTATTATTATTATATAATTAGTCAACAACCATGCATGCGGAACATTATTCTTAGTACAAATAACAACATAATATTAAAGAACAAAGTCTTTACAGTCATACTGTCAAGATTCATAACAATCCGATCATGATCATGATCATGATCATGATAATGATGATCATCATCATCATGATCATGATCATGATCATCATTAGTTTAACATCTGTTTTACATGCTGCCATTTTAGAAATTGACTTCCCTACTAACCTATCTCTGGCTAGGTCGTTATTTATCCCTCTTACTCTTAAATCCATCTTTATCACTTCTCCCCGTATTTTCCTTGGCCTTCTCCTGCCAACTGACACTGCAACCTCAACTTTTATACATATACTAACTCAAGCACGCTCACCCATTTTTTTCAATGTTACCAAACCAACGAAGTCTCCTGTTCTGTACACAACTGCACACAAAAAAACTTAGAGAAAGTGAATAAGCACAGCTCGTCATTTAATAAATTTAATTAGTTTTTGACTTTTCCATAGAAGTGGTTTAGACAAAATCACGTTTTTAGCCATTTTGTTTTGCAATTCCTTACAGGATTGAATCTCTGAACTGAATGTTAAATGTTAGATCCTGTTTGAAATTCTCGACAAATGTTTCGTAATTTATAAATTTTCTTAAGTGTCTCTCGTCTGTCAATTGGTTTTCTGCACTCATTTAAATTTCAACAATGTAATAAAGAAATTATTTGGTTGTCATCTGTTTGGCAAAATCTAACCAAACACATACAGCAAATAAATAAGCATAATAGCATAGTATTCATCATTTATGTATATTTCTCTATATACGACCCTAGCAACATGTACTCTTTCTTATTGTATTTGGGACCTTTATATATTCTTCGCTATGTACCTCCCACGTTTAGCTCTGTCTGGATATATATCTAGCAGATAAAGTTATCTTGTGAGATTTTAAAAGTTGAACCTAAATAGTATTTAAACTGGCATATCAAACTTTGATTCTGACTAGCCAGTTTTCATTTGTTATTGTTGGTAATTGGTAACGGGAAAAAATCATATTTTTAATTGAAGATTATAAAAAGAGTTGTCTCTCTTCCAACTAAAATGTTATTTCCTTTTTTTGTATAAGTTTAAAAAATGTGCAAAAACCTAAAATTAAAAACTAAAATGACTTCACTGCAACACCGAGTAGATACAGCTAGTTATTTAATAATTTTAATTAGTTTTTAACTTTTCCATTGAAGTGCCTTCGACATTGCTGATTGCTAGTTATTTAATAATTTTAATTAGTTTTTAACTTTTCCATTGAAGTGCTTTAGACATTGCTGATTGACAGTTATCTCCCTTCTTCTTTGTGAAAACTCTTGCTGAAACGTTATTTTAAGTAAGAAATAATTTAAAAGAGAATGGTGGTTTGCTTGAAGCTTTGCTGGTAAATAGGTATCTGCGTATTTATGAAGGCTGATAGCAATGCAGAAAAAACCGGAATGGTAAAAGAAAGCATGAACAAAAATAAACTATCCAAAACGATATTTAATTTACGAATCTTCAGAAAATCTATTTTATTTTTCAAAAGTTCTTTCACATATCAAATCAGTAAATATGAGACTTACTGCTAAATATTAACAAAAATATCCGGGATGGTGTAACATTTTTTAATCATTTCAGGAGACCCCCCCCCCTCCTTCTCAAAAAAGGAATACAAAAGTGGGACCGTCGGGCAGTTGAAGAATTCAAGATGGCTGCCCCTTTCTCTATTTGAGAGTATTGATTTACTCCTCTCCAGGAGTTAGGCACAAGGCCAGTTTTTATCTTACTCCCACAAGTAAGATGTGACCCAAGGTAGGGTCGGGAAAGTGGGGTTTAAAAATTGCCTGGGCAGCCCCGTCAGCATTCCGCGGTAGGGGCGCCTAAGGCAGTAAGCAATAAACTTACTCCTCCCCAAAGAGGGGAGGCAAAGCCTGGGAAGGTGGACCTCTCAGAACTGCACAGGACAGACCCATTGACTGGCGTAAATCAAGACCCGAAGTCCAAGACAACACCAGTATGGGGTGCAGTATCCATCGGAACAGATACTACACTTTGATCTTAGCCAAAAATGACGAAGCCATTTCACTCTAAATAATTTAGTTGAATGAAATAGGAATTAACCAAATTGATTCCCTCGTGGCGAATTATTAGCAAGAACGATGTTACCCAGAATTATCACCTTTTTACTCTCCAATCAGATTATTTTAAACCACAACAAAACACATTAACTATATCAACTAAATAACCCCTTATAAATTAAAAAATTAAAAAAACGAAAAAGAATACACTAAAAATCATGGATACAATTCGAAACATAGAATAATCTTTTTTTTTATAATAAATGACAATTTAGGGAGCACCGCTAAATTAAATAAGATTCTAATTTCAGTTTATGGAGACTTGTTGTTCCTATTTACTTGTTTCCTCACCAGGGCACAGTTAGACACAAGGTCGATTTTTAATGTGGGGAAAATCCAGCTCCCTCAAAAAGAAGCATTCTAGATTAGAATTGCCTCAGTCTAGAATGATCTCTCCTTCACCAACCGAGAACACAAAGATGAAGTGTAGCACCAAAACAGATAATACACTTTGCTGTTGGGCTATAATTATCTGTATTATCTCCCTTGGATTTATTCTCAGCTAATGTGAGAGCACACACTCTTCTGTCAGGAAGTTAAGAAAACTCGTTCTGCCCATGTGTGAAAAATTCGGAATGATACTTTCCTTTTTTGTCTGGTGCATTATTCAAAGTGTACAGACGTTCTCATCAGAGTATGGCTTTTATACAACCTGATGACAATTCGATCAGATGCCTTCCAAAATCCTAGCAGGCTTAGTCTGTAGATTATGTCTCTTGATAGTAGTCATATAAACTATCAGAGATAAACAATACAAAGTGAATAATTTTTCATTGCTCATGCATATTTCTCTATATACGACCCTGGCAACATATATTTTTTCTTATTGTATTTGGGACCTTTATATATTCTTTGCCAAGTACTTATGTCTGTTGGTCTATTCCTTTGTGTATTATATTGTGTATTGATTTACATGTTTCATATTCCATTTCTACATTCATTATTTGTTTTTAAATGTATGTTTAGGCAAATTCAACTGTTTCTTTGCTATTATCCTTTTTTCTTTCTTCTGCGTGTGTTATCCATGTAAAATGGTGACCGTATATGTAAGAAAGATATTCCTGAGCTCATGTGTTAGCAAAACGTAAAAGTAAGAACGTAAAATATTTGTAGCTTCATGCCGACAATTATAGTTCAAGTTTGAGTAAAACTAATAGGGTTAGGGTTAGCAGTTTATTTTTATTTAAAATTTTCAAATGTTATTAACTTTTGGACACGAGTTTGTAAAGTAGCCATTTTGATGATAATTTAACAAGAGAAGATAACTCATGTTGTGATCAACCATGATCGATGATTTTCTGAAATTTACTAGACAATGATGAGAATGAAAACATGCCATTCGTTAACACAAACACTAACTGTAAGTCTGGCATCGTGGTCGAGAATGCTGAGATTGTAACCGAGAACTTAAATTCAGCTTTGTCTCATATTCCAGAGGTAGCGGTCGGAACTCTAAATCCGACTTCATCCCATATAAACAGATCGTAAAGCAATAAAAATAGCGGTCTTATGAACTATTTGTTTGTTTCCATTCAAACCTGGAACTGGAATAATAATTATCAACAGATCAAGTTTTTACTTACTTGTCTCCCCATGAGGGCAGAGTTAAACACAAGATCGGTTTTTAATGTGGGAAAAATATAGCTCCCAGAAAAATGTGCATTGGGACAAAAATAAAAGTTGTTTCAGTCTAGAAGGATTTCTTCTCCACTGACTGAGGACAGAAAAGATGAAATAATGCAAAGTGTACTATCAAAATAGATACTACACTTTGCATTATTTATTTTCAAAAAAATATAAAAATGCAATTTAAATTTTAAACAAATTAGGCACAAGGCCATCAAGAGTGTAGGAAAAATGTGTGTGTGTGTGGGGGGGGGGGGGTCGTTGGTCATCCTCTATCTATCTTACTTAAAATATCCCCAATGTGTTAAAAATTTAATTTTCTTCACACTTTGTTCCTGGCCAAAAGGCCAAGTCTGTATGGCATCAAATTAGAATGCTATTTACATTTTTGAGCTGGGATAGTAATGTCAAAAAACACCGAATTTAACAACAACAAACAAACGAACAAGCAATAAACTCTCCTTTGTCTCCTTTCTTTAATTAATTTCAATGTCTATATTAAAAATAATAAAAGAAAAATGAAAAGAATTTCTGAAATGATTAACATCAGACAAACAGGTATAACAATGCACACTTGCAGCCAGGACAAAATGAAAAAGAATGTTTCATATATAAATCTTTCTCCCAGCATATAAAGTTATCTTGTCGGATTTTCAAAGTCAGACCATAATAGCCTTTAACTGACAAATTAAACATTGTATCATTTGGATTATTCGAACGACTGTTCCCATTTCGGATGTTATTCTCATAACGTTTCGGCTGCTGTAACCTCCGACCTTCTTCAGGTTCATCTTGTCGGACTCGGAAATCTGTATGGAATTTGGAACGAAACCCCTTATTTAAGCCACAGGGGTAGAAAGATTCACGAGTTCGACAAGATGCACCTGGATGCATATGAGGTTACATCGACCGAAAGGTTGTAAGAATAACATCCAAGATGAGTTTGGGTGGATAAAAATTTACAAACAAAATAATGTGCCCATGTTACTCACCGGGTTGCTGAGAATATATATTCCAAAAATTCATAATAATCGATTTATTAGTTTAAGAGTTTATCCTGTAGAACGAAATATATTACCTAAATGTATGTCTACATTTACAAACAAAATAATGTGCCCATGTTACTCACCGGGTTGCCGAGAATATATGTTCCAAAAATTCATAATAATCGATTTATTAGTTTAAGAGTTTATCCTGTACAACGAAATATATTACCTAAATGTATGTAAATATATTTACAAAAAGAATAATGTGTCCATGTTTACTTGCCTGGAATATATATTCCAAAATTCATAATGATCCATTCATTAGTTTAGAATTATTCTGTACATAATATATCGCATGTATTTAGGCAGCATTTTCTCATTCATGCAAACATTGTTAAAATAACAGAATTCGTCTGTTTAATTATACCTTTTCTCATTTTTTCAATTTTTCAATTAAAAATACTGGAAGCTATCTACATAAAAAACACAACAACCTAAAATTAATAACATCACATATGAAACCAGTGGTAACATTTTAAAATACTTAACGTAATGCGATTTTGTTCTGTGATGCCATCCAGCGTTGCTGAATTTAAATTGTCAACGACTTCCTGGAACAATGCGAAAACGTTCTCTGCGCATTTCTCCAAAGACTTTTTAAAATTCTCTTCTTTCTCCAGCTTTTTTGTTCATTTGCTTTTGACACCTGAGGATGATTCGACGAAGAATCGAAAACGTTCGTGAAACCTATGGAAAATTTATTCATTGTTTTATTTTAATACAAAAAAAAACCATCAGAGAAACTGAAAAAATAAAAAAAAGGTATCATTGTTGATGCGAAGTCACGGAAATCTGGCGCGGCATCTATAACAGTACCAAAACTTTTCTCTATTTAGCTTCACGAATATTTCTTATGGACTAAGCAATGAATAATCTCTTAATGCCTGGTTCAAACCCGTGAAAAAGTCTGCGCATACACGAATTTCTTTATATTTTTCTTTACGTAAACTGTCGGTGAAGACCATTCGCTATATTCAACCTTTGGTAGAACTTCCATTTTCTCGAGCCTATTAAATTCTATGTTTATTTTTCTTCTGATGCGAATGGAACATTTCGCTTCTTTTTAAAAATTGGTTGTATATCCGGTTTCAACTCAAATTTCACAATTATTTTGTTGCATCTACCAAGTCCACCAGAAAAAAAAACTTGTGAAAAATTCTCTTTAAATTCTTTTTTTAAATTAATCCGTGGAATTTTTAGTTTTTACATTTTGCCAAAAAATAATTTATCGGTAAATTCGATGACTTGTATGAGAACTCCTAGTGAGTACAAATAATAATAAGTTTTATATAGTAAAAGGATTTACTTAACTTTTACATTGCATTAAAATATAAGTTTAAATATGAAACAAAAATTAATAAAAAAATGTTACTAATTCATTTTTAATTTATAAGACATATTTTAAATTTCTTTCAGATCGTTTTAAAAAACATGCACTTACATTTTTATGTTGGTAGGTAAATTTTCACTGTCTTTCACATAATCTCAGAGCAGTGTATTTGTGTCTTGTCAGTGGAAGAAAAATGAAATGATCTGCTAAATGATTTCAATAATATTAATAACCAAGAATCATTTTTATTATTAGTCTTTGATTTTATTGCCTTCTATCTCCAACTCATCCACCTTTTATATATTTAGACATTTTTTACAACCAGTTAACAGACAGGAAACTTAAAATCAAAGAAGAACTCATGCCAAAGTGTGATCTCGCATAGAGTTGTGAAAATCTTTAAATTCACTGATTCATTTATACTTAATTAAATAAAACCTTTAAGAATGTTCTAAGTTTTTTTTTCACACTTTTTGTCCACCTTTTGTCAGGTTTGCTAATGCTGAAAGACTGGATAAAAGCCCACATTTCATTTTTTTTTTTACACAAGTAAAATAAATTTACATCGTATTTTTTATGTTATTATGATGTACAGATTTTAATTTTATTGGTAGTTTAAAAACAATAAATATTTATCATTTTATCATTAGTACCAGCAATAGAAAATTAAGTTCAAATTAAAAAAAAAGAAAAGAAAAGTATTGTTTTTGGGAATCGGAATTCTGATACCTCAAAAGTTCTGATTTTTTCGATTCCTAATTCCGATTAATGGTCCCAACACCGATATATATATATATATATACATATATATATATATATATATATATATATATATATATATATATATATATATATAGTCTCGGAAGTTTCTCAACCATTAAAACTATATTAAAAAAAACAACAAAAAAAACTAATAGTCCCAAGTCTTTCAGTGGAAAATCATTCATGTAAGTCAATTTATTTTTTACAGTTATTATATTAGTTTGTTTCTAACACTATTTTAAAGGATCATCAGTTGTTTACCATGAAAAACTGTTTCGGGAATTTAAAAACAAGACAGTATTTAATTTCATGGCTTCCCAGCAGAGTTGATCAGACCCCACTTCCCTTAAAAGACAAAAACATAAACGTTCCTTATACTAAATCTACGTTTTGTTCCATATAAATGTTTTGCTAACTTATATTAGTTATTTAAAAAAGAAAAAAAAATTTTTTTTTTCTTTACCTGTGCTGTTCGTCTGTCTAATAAAATTTATCCGTTACTTACAAAAATGTTTCTGCATTTTAAAGTGTTTGGACGAATCCATTACACTATTATTTAGGTGATTAATGTATTATTTTTAGTTTTATATTATAAATATAAAAAACATCAACACATCAAAAAATAAATAAATAAATATATATATATATATATATACACACATACATACATATATATACCTTTAGTCCCTCCTTCTCTCCCTCCTCCTACTTTGTTGTCCATCTCCCCGTTGTCGTCAACCTCAAATAAATATTAATCTTCCTTGTTCACTTACAGTTTTTCTAATCTGCGTTCACAACTGTCGATTTTTGTCCTTTTCTCAGTGTTTCAAATCGGCGTTTATAAGTTAACCGTTAATTTGTTCTCTTTTTCTTTCTTTTTCTTCTTCTTCTTTGCCCACTCCCAGTGTTTAAAATCGGCGTTCATAACTGTCGATTTTTTCTTCTTCTTCTTCTTCTTCTTCTTCTTCTTCTTCTTCTTCTTCTTCTTCTTCTTCTTTTTTTTAACATTTTTTTCTTTCTTTCTTTCTACTGTATTTTTATTGTTTTTCTTTTTCTCATTATAATTAGTAGATGTGTTATATATACGTTTATACATATTCTACATTATTTTTATTTATATATCCTATGATTTGTTCTATCAGTTTATTTTGATTAATTTGATAAGATTTAAAAGCATCAGGATGACGAGTAATTGCCTTATTTAATTGTCCAAATATTTTATTTTGATCGCCACCATGGTTAATCATGCTTATTATTAGATCAGAAATTGAGGGCATGAAATCTTCTAATTTTAAGGTAACACGAGCAATCCTCAGAAATTCAGACATAATACTCCCGTAAAATATATACACAGGGCTAGTACTATTTTTATATGGCATTCGTACGATATGAAAAGGGAATGAATCGCTTTTATCAAACAGTTTATAGATAAATATTTTATCTTCAATTTTTATATCCAAATCAAGAAAAGTAGCTTGTGTTCCCTTATGTTCACAGTTCAATTTTAACTCTTTAGGATATATTAAATGTTTAGTATTTGCAAACTCTTCGCTATCATTAATGCAAACAAGGTCGTCAATATATCGCCTACATCCATGATAACTATACGCTCTAGATATATCATTTTTTATTAATGATGACATATATATATATATTCCAGTCTATGTAAATATAGATTTGCCCAAAATGGAGACGAATCCAAACCCATTGGAATACCTATTGTTTGGAGCAATAATTTATTCTCTATTTGAAAGTAACTCTCTTTTATAAGGTGACTTATAAGCATTATCAGACCAGTTTTGGATACACTCGTCTTACCATTTTTATTTTACACCAAAAGGCTTTAGATTTTGCATATATATATATATATATATATATATATATATATATATATATATATATATATATATATATTAGTAGTAAGTTTTTGAAAGGCTGTGGGCAATGCAATTCCGGGTAAGATGCAAGTTGAAAGGAAAGGAACAAAAACAATAAAAATAAATCGAAAACGATATAAGACTTACTATTTATTTTTCCTTTTTTTTTCCTTTTTTTTTTTTTTTCCTTACATAACAGCAAGAGTGTTTTAGCTGTCCGGGTGATTAAAAATCACTATTTGATATTTCGGGAAAAGACATCCCTTTTTCAAAAATAATTAGACCAGAAGAAGAATAATATTTTATTCTTCTCCGACTGTGTAGAGAATAATACAAAACAAAATGGCTGCCAGATATAGACCGCAGCAAAAACAGTTTCACAGGGAATATAAATTAAGTTAAGTTTTATTTTAATATTATGTTAAATATATGATTGGTGTTTAGAATATTAGTGTAATGTTGGTTATGTGTATGGTGTTCGATAAACTGTTATTTTTGATAATATATATATATCATTTTTTTATTTATTTTTTTTTTTTTTTATATTTGAATATTTACTTTGTTTTATCTTCGTATTTTTATTTTGTTTATCTTTCTATCGTAATTTAAGAATTTTAATATAAATTAAAGTAATTAGTCTCATATTTTAAATATTCTAGATCTATCTACTATTGATTTCGATTATCATCTATTAAAGAAGTGTTATTAATTACTAATTGTGAGTTTCGTCAAATTAGATTAACGAATTAACTTATTAACTTGATATATTTATCATAAGATAAAGGGGAGTAACTCTGGATTTTTAAAAATATTTTTTTATAATTAATTTTTTTTTTAATTTTTTTTTTTTTTTTTTAAATTTTTTTAAATTTTTTTTTTTTGGTGGAGATCTGTATAACAATATTAGTATATATATACAACATATATACACAAATGCATATATACATATATATATACATATCTATGTATTATTGTTTGTTTAATTGTTTATCTATATATATTCATCAATTTCTTTACATATTTGTTTGTTTGTTTTTTTTTTTTTTTGTTTTTTTTTGTTTTTGTTTTTTGTTTTTTTTTATTTTTTTATTTATTTATTTTTTATTATTATTATTTACTTGTTTAATTTATTTTATGAATTATTTATTTAATATTTGTATGTTATTTGTATACATTCTATATGTGTTTGGATTTATTAATTAATAATGCTAGGTTATGGAGTGACTTATTTTGGTGGGTTAGACGAGTATGCTGAATATGGTTTTTGGTTTGTGGTTCAAGTGTGTAAGGATGGAAGTACATATGGGGAGGGGCCTGTTTGATTGTTTGGGTGTATGGTGAGTTTATTATGGGAGGTGAGTAATGGGTGAAGTGGTGGAAACGGACTCTGTTAAGTGTTAGATATGGGGGTTGGTTGGTGGATGGGGGGTAGATATTATAGAATGAAAGGTGAGTAGAGCTCGTGACGTTGATTGAGTGAGGGGTTTAATCTGGAGATGAGGATTGATTCTGTGATTCTAAGGTCACCGATGTTTCTGACAGACGCTAAGATGGAGACGTGAATATCGCGCTGAGTGTTTGAGCAAATCTCTATGTGTTTGTGGAAAGAGGATATACGGGTATTCAAGTGCTCCTTTATGCGCAAGTGTAGCGGTCTTGTAGTGTTGCCGATGTAAAATTTTTTGCATTTATTACACTGTAGTTTGTAAACACAGTTAGTGCGAAGGCACAGACCTGTGTTGGAGATAGGGCAATTGGCCAGGGAGCAGGGTTCGGGTGTGTGGTTAGTGTGTTTATTAGATAGATGTTGGCGTAAGGAGGTGCCAGTATGTGTTAGTTGTATGTTAAGGTTTTCCTTATGTATTGCCTTGCGGATGGAGGTGGTGATCTTATCGCTGAAGAAAGGGAGTTTTAAGAAGCATGTGTTAGCGAGGGTGCGGTGTCTACGTGTTTTGGGCTTATTTAGGTGGGCTATGGTGGGGGCGGGGTAGCCATTATTTTGGAGGGTTTGGTGGAAGTTTTTAGTGTGTGATATTTTGTCAGCAGCAGAAGAGCATTTATTTTGTATTCGGGTAATTTCATTATGGGCATAACTTAATTTGGCTTTTGTGGGCAGGGCAGACTTATAGTGTATGAAAAGGTTTTTGCAGGCAGGTTTCTCTATAGGAAATCAATCCTCATCTCCAGATTAAACCCCTCACTCAATCAACGTCACGAGCTCTACTCACCTTTCATTCTATAATATCTACCCCCCATCCACCAACCAACCCCCATATCTAACACTTAACAGAGTCCGTTTCCACCACTTCACCCATTACTCACCTCCCATAATAAACTCACCATACACCCAAACAATCAAACAGGCCCCTCCCCATATGTACTTCCATCCTTACACACTTGAACCACAAACCAAAAACCATATTCAGCATACTCGTCTAACCCACCAAAATAAGTCACTCCATAACCTAGCATTATTAATTAATAAATCCAAACACATATAGAATGTATACAAATAACATACAAATATTAAATAAATAATTCATAAAATAAATTAAACAAGTAAATAATAATAATAAAAAATAAATAAATAAAAAAATAAAAAAAAACAAAAAACAAAAACAAAAAAAAACAAAAACAAAAAAAAAACAAACAAACAAATATGTAAAGAAATTGATGAATATATATAGATAAACAATTAAACAAACAATAATACATAGATATGTATATATATATGTATATATGCATTTGTGTATATATGTTGTATATATATACTAATATTGTTATACAGATCTCCACCAAAAAAAAAAAAATTTTTAAAAATTAAAAAAAAAAAAAAAAAATTAAAAAAAAAATTAATTATAAAAAAATATTTTTAAAAATCCAGAGTTACTCCCCTTTATCTTATGATAAATATATCAAGTTAATAAGTTAATTCGTTAATCTAATTTGACGAAACTCACAATTAGTAATTAATAACACTTCTTTAATAGATGATAATCGAAATCAATAGTAGATAGATCTAGAATATTTAAAATATGAGACTAATTACTTTAATTTATATTAAAATTCTTAAATTACGATAGAAAGATAAACAAAATAAAAATACGAAGATAAAACAAAGTAAATATTCAAATATAAAAAAAAAAAAAAATAAATAAAAAAATGATATATATATATTATCAAAAATAACAGTTTATCGAACACCATACACATAACCAACATTACACTAATATTCTAAACACCAATCATATATTTAACATAATATTAAAATAAAACTTAACTTAATTTATATTCCCTGTGAAACTGTTTTTGCTGCGGTCTATATCTGGCAGCCATTTTGTTTTGTATTATTCTCTACACAGTCGGAGAAGAATAAAATATTATTCTTCTTCTGGTCTAATTATTTTTGAAAAAGGGATGTCTTTTCCCGAAATATCAAATAGTGATTTTTAATCACCCGGACAGCTAAAACACTCTTGCTGTTATGTAAGGAAAAAAAAAAAAAAAGGAAAAAAAAAGGAAAAATAAATAGTAAGTCTTATATCGTTTTCGATTTATTTTTATTGTTTTTGTTCCTTTCCTTTCAACTTGCATCTTACCCGGAATTGCATTGCCCACAGCCTTTCAAAAACTTACTACTACTATACCCAGCAATGCTTCAAGCAAACTACCATTCTCTACTATATATATATATATATATATAAATTTGGGAAAGTTCATTTTTTAAGGATCTTTAAGATTTAAAACTTTAAGAAAGAGGCAAAATGTCTTCAAAAAACCATGTGTTAGATGCAGATATTTTTTATTAAAACTAAATTTTTTTTTGTCTCTAAATATTAATGTGTGTGTAAAGTGAGTTGAGATCAACGCAATAGGAACATTATCTATATTAGTTCCAAGAATTCAAACACCACGATTATTTGGTTTACGATCGTTTCCAAGACAATTTCGAAATTTTTTATTTTGTATTATACTTTATATGCATCCAAACCGTCTCTTCATCAGCGCCCCTCATAACATAGCATAACAAAGTCATTTAAGAAAAAAACATCAGATTTCAGTATTATTTCAAATAACATATATTCAGACAATATTGGAGACATAACCTCCCATTATGCAAGCATATATTACTCCACCAGTCAGTTAAAACATGACAATAGCAATAGAAATACATTAGAAGCAGCAAATCAAATATTTAAAATATTTAAAATATAGAATGAACCAAGAAGAAGAATATATAGAATGAACCAAGAAGAAATAATATAGAATGAACCAACAAGAAGAAAATATAGAATTAACCAAGTAGAAGAAAATATAGAATAGACCAAGAAGAGAAAATATAGAATGAACAAAGAAGAAAAACTATAAAATGAACCATAAAAAAATAATATAGAATGAACCAAGAAGATGAAAATATAGAATGAACCAAGAAGAAGAAAATATAGAATGAACCAAGAAGAAAAATATAGAATGAACCAAGAAGAAAAATATAGAATGAACCAAGAAGAAATAATATAGAATGAACCAAGAAGAAAAATATAGAATGAACCAAGAAGAAGAAAATATAGAATGAACCAAGAAAAAGAAAATATAGAATGAACCAAGAAGAGAAATATAAAATGAACCAAGAAGAAGAAAATAATATAGAATGAACCAAGAAGAGAAAATATAGAATGAACAAAGAAGAAATAATATAGAATGAACCAAGAAGAAGAATATATAGAATGAACCAAGAAGAAATAATATAGAATGAACCAAGAAGATGAAAATATAGAATGAACCAAGAAGAAAATATAGAATGAACCAAGAAGAAGAAAATATAGAATGAACCAAGAAGAAGAAAATATAGAATGAACCAAGAAGAAATAATATAGAATGAACCAAGAAGAAGAAAATATAGAATGAACCAAGAAGAGAAAATATAGAATGAACAAAGAAGAAATAATATAGAATGAACAAAGAAGAAATAATATAGAATGAACCAAGAAGAAGAAAATATAGAATGAACAAAGAAGAAATAATATAGAATTAACCAAGGAGAAGAAAATATAGAATGAACCAAGAAGAAGAAAATATAGAATGAAGAAAAACTATAAAATGAACCAAGAAGAAATAATATAGAATGAAACAAGAAGAAAAAATATAGAATGAACCAAGAAGAAATAATATAGAATGGACCAAGAAGAAAAAATATAGAATGAACCAAGAAGAACTCAGTAAAATACGAAATTTATAACATAATCAATATTTTGTAATCATGCTCCAAAACACATAAAGGAATGGCGCAGAAGCAACGTTTTTACTCCCAATCCATTGATTTATGGTTCTGCACTTAACACACCTAGGTTTGTCACATGCAGAGGCAGAAACGACCAGAGGATGATGGATTCTGATGCCGACTCCTCCTGTATTTTCAGTAGAGTCCTGTTAGCTGAGTTGTGTCCCTAATACAACTTTGTGCCGAACCTGTCCGCCATTGTTGGCTTTGCCAGGAACCAAAGTTCCAGACAGCATTGCTCTCATACTACCATGCTACCACTGCCTCTACTACATTGCCATTATCCCTACAATAACCGTTAACTTAAAAACAAGTTCATCGCATCTTGTCATTTGTTGGTGAAGTGAAGATGTGAATAAAACTGATGAAAAAAATGTAAAAGAACAGTTTATCCTTCTAATCAAGCTAAGGGTAATCCTTCTTCTTCCTGCAAAATAGTGACCTCTGACTTCGAACTATGCATCTTTTTTTAGTAGTGGCGCATCGTTTTTTTCTTTTATCTTCACCCGGGATTACACATAGCACCAAACTTGTCGGGATCTTCAGATGTCAATTTTCGACAAAAAAAAAAATAATGAATTAAAAATTAAAGCGAAATTGACTTTCCTACTTTTTAGGGACTACCATGGACTAAACATAGAAGTTAAAAATTAAAGCGAAATTGACTTTCCTACTTTTTAGGAACTACCATGGACTAAACATAGAAGCTGGAAGTGACAGTGAGCACTACCACAAGCACTTTCTTCTCCGCACCTGCTGAACTGCTATTCGGACGAGTTATAACAACCACATTACCCAGTCGAGTAGAGTCTGGGAAGAAAGAACACCGGCAAGAACTAGAGGAAAGATCAGCAGAAATGAAAATAAACCACAATCTCAGTAGGTATACTACAAACCTACCGCCACTATTTCCAAGCCAACACTAGTCAAAAGTAAGTAAAATCAACAAAACGGGGTACCCTGGAACGATTGTCTGGACGGATGATAACCCAAGGAGTTATATAGTAGAAACTCCAAATGGAACAAAACTCCGCCAATAACCATACTCACCTACATGCTGTACCAACAATGACAGTGAAGAAGAAAGTGCACTTCCTGGATCCAACACCAAGAACGATACAATACAACGAGCAACCCAACACAGATAACGGCAAGAAACAAATCACTGTAGCAGTTATATCCCCCTCTCAAACATAATTGCACCGGTTTGCCAGTAGGTGTCGCTTTTCACCGTCAGGTGGCCCTGGAAGACGACCATATAGAGTTATCTGCCCTTCTTGATTATATAAACCGGTGCACAACGTCAGACATGCCTTTTTTTCAGTTCCGGCCATGGCAGACGATAGTCATCAGAGACGCTGCTCGTTTCCTTGTCTGACCCACAAAATCACATGTGTTCAAATTCATAAACATGTTTTTCTCTGTAAGAGATTTTTCTTCACACGCATTCATATTTCTACAGAGACAATTTCTTCCCAAAACATTTTATTTTCACGTACACAATTTCTTTATTGAACATATTTTCCCATGTGCGTTTCAATCATATGAACTATTTAAACTCTACACACATTGCATACATATTAATGTACTCTGTTTCATTGTCGTTACACACATTCAATAAACGTTTTATTTAAACAACCTATTGCCTATGAATAATTATTTTGCCTTGCATGTGACACTGCTTGTATTATGAACAAGTAACCGGGATTCCCTCTAGAATCCCGACATCACCATTTCCCACAATGAAAGAGAAACAACACCAAATGAAGAGCAGATCCAAAGAAACTCATCTCATACTAGATCTGGACGAGTCATAAATATTTCGTCCAGATTCAAGGACTCCATATAAACAATAAACATTATAGATTCTATGATTACTCAACAAATACTAACACTACCAGACACATACAAAACAGACAATCAATAACAATCTACTAACCAATAAAGAAAACAAAAAAGTAATCACTCAATACACTCCTACATCTATCCAAATCAATAAATCATTTAAGACTTCCATACATCCATATGAACACAACAAAACAGGGAGGATGTTGTAATATATTGTGTACTAACCATCTGCGTATTAATACACAAGAACTACTTAGAGGTTGAACGCCTCCATGACGTCATCTAATAAACGTATGTAAACTCTCTCCTCATCCAAGTATTTGTTATTCTTTACCAAATAATACTTCAGTTATATATATAATTAAAAAAACCAAACAAAAAAACAACAGAAGAAGACCTGGCATTTTTTCTCGTTTGTCTTGGCTTGGTGTTGTACTTTTTGAGCTAACCATATTATTCAGCATGTACCAAAATGATAAAATAGAAAGGCTGTTAAATAAAAAAAATAAATAAATGCATATTTTTGCTGACGATACAAAAATGTATGACAAGACTACCACACCAGAAGACACATCATCAATACAAAGTGATATGGACAAATTATCTAAGTGGTCGGAGGAGTGGCAATTACTGTTCAATGCAGGCAAGTGTAATGCATTTCGGGCATGGTAACAACAGAACACCATACGCAATGAAGGACAGTAATGGAGAAATAAAAGAACTAAAGGAATCCGAAAATGAAAAAGACCTCGGATTGCACATCGATAATAAACTCTCTTTTCACCAACATGTTGCTGATGCCGTCAAAAAAGCGAATCATATTTTAGGACTGATTAGAAGAATATTTGTTAGTCGTGACAAGATCATCATAAAGAAATTATACACAACCATGGTCAGGCCAATATTGGAATATGGAAACGCCGCAAGAATCCACCAATATGCTGGAGATAACGACAAAATCGAAAGAGTTCAGCGAAGAGCAACAAAGTTGTGTTCCTCAATCAAAGACCTGCCATATGAGGAGAGGCTCAAAGAGATGAGACTACCGTCAATGCACTACCGACGTGAAAGAAGTGATATGATAGAAGTGTACAAGATATTAACAGGCAAGGTCAACATCAACCAAAAACAACTTCTACCACTCAATACCAATTCCAGGACAAGGGGAAACAACTTCAAACTGTCCAAGAAACACAGCAGACTCAACACTAGGAAGCATTCGTTTGAACTTCTAGTAGTGAACAACTGGAATGAGCTTCCCAATTCAGTTGTAAATGCAAAAGACACAATTGACTTTAAAAGCAAACTAGACAAGTACTGGTCCAGTAAGCAATACACTGTTCGACCCGCGCATGCGTCTACTGAAACTATAAGACCAGGCATGGAGCAGGAGTTACAGGCTGAGTAGCCTTTTTCCTGAAGAAAAGTATCAAAGTATCAAAAAAATACAAATCCATAATTTCAGGTCAATATTAATGTTAGAACCCCATATTTCCAAATTAAGGATGTTGTCGCAATTTTTTATCCCACGACTTGCTTTGTGTTCAGCAAATAATTCCAACATATTTCTTTTGCCGTTTAGAGTAAAGATGGCGGTTACAAAATCCCACCAAAATAGGTTCTTTAAAGGCGAGGCGGCCATGTTGAGAGAATTCTTTTTCTGCCTTCCCTCAACCTTATAAGGCACATTATGAGAATTAAATCACTTTCTAGCTCAATTTAACCCTTTTTCCTTTCACCATTTTCTAAGCAAAGTTATGCATTTTTGAAAACTTTTTTTCGTATGAACGTTTAGACATATTTCTTATTCTTCTAAAATTTCTGTCTTTTTTATTAAATTTCATATTTTTTTGCCTTTTATCCTACTAACTATGAGTTTTACTCGTAGCTCTTTCACAATGGCGATTTTCTACCTTTGATGATTGAGCCAACCGTTACATCAAGATATTGTGATTTCGTTTCTCAGAGACAGGGAAACTAGAATCGGGAGAAGTGAGCATGTCATTTCCTCCCCACAATTTACCTAATAATCGTTCATTCTATGTAAAGGATTTGTTTCCCAATATCATTTATTGGTTAATACAGGTATCGCATGTTGTATTTGGCCCCTTAAATTCATTTCAAGAAAAACGCCAGTCTCTTCTATTGTATTCCAGGGTGTGAATCACTCCCCCATACCCACGTTCGGTCAAGTTTCTTCGTCTTTAGACCCGCAACTGTAGCAGTTTGCTACAGGCCGGCACACAGCCGCCATATTGTTTAAATATCAATGACTTCTTAGCTGCCCACTGATTGGTTCAAGCAATCTACTTCTTCCTTGGCTTGCCCAATCAGTGGCCTTCTCTTAGGCGAATCTCGGAGTGCCAGCATAACTATATAAACACTTGAGCGCCATCCGCTCTTTCTCTTTTTCTTCTTCGGCATGAGAAGCCTCTTCTCTTTCTTTCCTTCTTTGGCACTGCCAAACACACGTCCCCCTCTCTGGGGACGCAACAGACATCTTCCCGAGCCTTTGGCCCTGGGTTCGACTTTGACAAGAAGACACGAAGCCAAAATGGCTACTGCCGCATACACGTGGAATTAATATCCACTCACTCTCTCTTTTTTCTTGCTCTCTCGACATGTAGACGACTACTACACCGGGCTACCTAGCTGTGGCCACTTCGACACAAAGTACCGAAAAACCAAAATGGTTACTGCCTCATACACGTGGACTTAATATAACACCCACACACATAACTGCTTACATGTGAACTGACTTTCACACCGGTGTACAGACACACATACTTTTATACACACATGGACACGTCCCGACACCATAGCCGGTGTACAAACATTCAATATTATAAACTATTCTCTCTTCCCTAATCATGGGAAATTATAGTAATGGACTTCCTTTACTTTTGTCTTCGTCCATACTTATGGACATACTACCCCCTTTTCTTTTTTGTTCACGTACTAACGAGGAAGACTCAATCATTTTCTATACAACTATGTAGAGACTTTATGTGGATATTCATTGTTGCGGACATACCCTACACTATCTTAGATGCAGATTTTTTCCACCATTTTAACTTAGTGGTGGACATGCATAGATGCAAACTAGTAGATTCCAATACTAAATTAACTAACTAGTCATGTATTTTTTATTGCATTTACTGAAGACACTTATCAGTCTTTACTAAATTCCTTTCCGGATTTGACTCATTTGAATAAATCAGCCTCCTTACTCTACGATACATTTCATCAAAATTACAGCTGCGCCTGTTTTTTTCATGCCCTCGTTGTCACTCTCGGACGTTAAAAGTAGCAACGGCAAAAGTTAATCACATGCTTCAACTAGGGATTATTTGTCCCTCATCCAGGCCTCTGGGCATTTCCTTTGGATATGGTTCCTAAGCATTCTGGGGATTGGCGTCCCACCAGAGATTTCCGTCATTTGAAAACAATTACTGTTCCTAATCGCTATCCTGTCTCTTCTATCCAGGATATCAGTTCTTCATTGCATGGCTGTAAAAATTTTTCAAAATTGAACCTAGTCAAGATTTACAAACAAATTACGGTTATTCTGGTGGATATTCCGAAGACGGCTGTAATTACTCCCTTCCCAGCTTTTGAATTTTTTTACCATGTCCTTCTAATCAAGCTAAAGATAACTCCTCTTCTATCTACAGTCTAGAAGGATTTCTCCTTCACTGACTGAGGACAGAAAAGATGAAATGTAGTATTAGAATAGATACTAAACTTTGCTCCTAGGCAAAAGGCCAATGGAGGACTTGTAGCATTTACATGAGAGATTTATTTTGTTTATATGTACATGCGATATTTATGCATTATGTTGAGTTGTAGTTCGGTCGGCGTATTGATACACAGGCGATTAGCTAACCACTGACATGTGCACTGGAAGCCTGCTGATTTCCGCCCACAGCTGGATGCACGCGAAATATAACAGTTTGAGTCGAGACTCCGACGTAGACAGACTGGCATTCTCTGTCACGTCTTGTCATCATCATGGTGACGATGGACAAGAATAAACTTAAGACCTAAAACTATATTACATTTCTACCAAACTGCCTGCCGACCTCGCAACTCTCTTTATGTTCCAGTGTTCCCTTCGAATAAAATTGATTCATATTTTAGTGGAGATACTTGGGGCCTTCCGATACTTGGGGAATCCCGACGGGGCTTCCCAGGCAATTTTTTCATGGCCAGAGTGCTCACTTTTTCGGGCGCTGGCATTTCAAACCCCACTTTCCCGACCCGACCTTAGGTTACATCTTATTTGTAGGAGTAAGATAAAACTGGCCTTGTGCCTAACCTCCTGGAGAGGAGGTAAATAAATACTTGGGGCCTTCCGATGGATACTGCACCCCATAGACTGGTATTGTCTTGGCCTTCAGGGCTTGATTAACGCCAGTCTATAGGTCTGTCCTGTGCAGTACTAGGAGGTCCACCCTCCCAGGCTTTGCCTCCCCTCTTTGGGGAGGAGTAAGTTTATTGCTTACTGCCTGAGGCGCCCCTACCGGGGAATGCCGATGGGGCTGCCCAGGCTATTTTTAAATGGCCAGAGTGCTCACCTTCTCGGGCGCTGGCTTTTCAAGCCCCACTTTCCGACCCGACCTTGGGTAACATCTTACCTTGTGGGAGTAAGATAAAAATGGCCTTGTGCCTAACCTCCTGAAGAGGAGGTAAATAATAAATAATACTTGGTGTTATTCATGGAAGATAGTGACCCTTTTCTTATTCAATTTCAGTCAAATGCGTCCAGACACGGCCAACTTTACAAAGTGACTTTCTTCACCCTGACGTTCTTCCAAACCAATCACCCTCCAATAAAGACTTCTCCTCCTCTGACCAAGGACAGAACAGATACTACACCTTGATGATGAGGTGATTAAACCTGTACATTTACCGACATGTATTCAAGTTCATGTTACTGTAATTACGCCCCCTCCCACTGAATCAATGCTGAGTATATCCTGGAGACCCACCCCTAAAAATTCAATATTATAAAAAATAAATTAAGAATGAAAAAGGTAATATGGTGCTCTGGCAACGGTGGGTCTTCCTGCTAGTATATATATATATATATATATATATATATATATATATATATATATATATATATATAATACTCCTGATATATGTTAAGAAAATAAAAAGTGGAATTTTGAAATAAACAAGGATGGGTTCGTTTGTTTAGTGTTTTCACACAAATCTTTCAACAATTGTTTTGATCTTAAATTTCGTTTCGTTTTGTGTTTCCATGATAAATCACACCCCAATTCGAAATATTTTCCGTAATGTAGTTGTAAACCAAAAAAATATTTTATTTTTTATTTATTTATTTAGAAAATTGATTCTAAAAACAACTATTAATAGTATTGCATTAAAAAATAATGTAGTAGACCTTTTAAAATAAATATTTTACAGTATCATTACTCATTAATTTATGATGATCTTTATTTATTTAAAACATTGAACAGGTTGTCTTAAAAAACCGGACTGTATCGTTTTTCAGTTTTTCCTGGTGACATTTTACTACCGCCCATATTACGGCGTGACGTCGATTCGAAAGGAAACTTGTTTTGACCAACGTTTGAAGGTACATTTTTTTTTTTTGGTTCTATTGTAGAGAACATTTTTTTAAATATACATATTTTAGTACAACATATTTCATTCTTTGTATAAATGTTTTATTTTATTCTATCTCTTTATGGTTTTCTTTCTTGTGTTTTTAATTTTTTTTACTCCGTCCGACTTTTATTTTACGTGTATGTTTTTGTGTTTGTTTGTTGTAAAACATCTTTCATGTCATTTCTTTAAGTCCATTCTTTTTTTATATATTTCTAAAATGATTAAAATGTCGCTAAGTAGTTGTTTTAGTCTTAGAAATATGTAAGAAATATGGGAAATCTTCTAATAAACAAACCATTATTATCGATCGCCCATTTTAAAATTTCTCGGACTTGTTTGTTTTCCGGATATAACATTCTTGACTGTATTTAATTTATTAAGAAAATATACGCAAAACTGATTTTATTAAAAATAATGGTCTTTACAAATCATTTTTTTGTTTTCTTATTGAGTTATTCAAACTATTTCGCCTCAAATACGTCATGTTATTAAGTGATGTCTATATGGGGGATCACTTTATTATAAACAAAACATTGTAATTTGATCCCCTAGTTTATGTCCATATGTCTACTCATCCCAGGCCAAAACTGGAGGAGGAAGTAATTAGAATAAATAGTTATGGTCGAAGAAAAAACATATCACCTGTTAACTGCAATTAAATAAATGCGTCATTTAATAATTTAAAATAGTTATCTTAACTACATATGTGGAATCAAATATCTGTATTTTGTTCATTTGTTTTAATTAATAAATTAAATGTTAAAGTCACTGGTAAATTTATTCTGTCAAATTTGTGCCCTTTGCCCCCTAGGCTGTCAATGAAAAAATTAAATTCTATTGTGAATACACATCAACACCCTGGATTAGAATAATTTTTATTTTATTTTTTAGACTTTAAAGTGATCATTTTTCGTCAAATTTATATAGTAAACGCTTTACTATATAAATCTTAACATGAATTATTATTCCGTTCTTTACTATACAGCATACGACAGAGATATTAACCGTTTTTATTTCCAAAATAGCAACTATGTTGGAAATAAATATATATATATATAACTTCAGGTACTGGTACAGCTTTTGAATCTGACAAAAAAACGACTGGGTTAGCGTTTAAAAACAAAAAAAAAACAGTTCGGTTTTTATCCGGTTCAGAAGCTGTACCAGTACCAAATTGCCACTTCATTACCCCAGCCACTAAGCCATAATTTCAGGTTGGTGTTTATTCCCGGACTTAGGATTATCGGTTATGTTAATGAAGGACACCGGTTTGGAGCAAAGTGTATTATCTGTTCTGATACTAAACTTCATCTGTTCTGTCCTCGGTCAGTGAAGAAGAAATCCTTCTAGATTGAGGCAATTAAAATTTTTGTCCCAATCTAGAGTCCCCCTTTTTGGTGGAGCTAGATTTTCTCCATATTAAAAAACCGACCTTGTGTCTAATGCTGCCACAGGTTTCGCGGGTTCCACATAGACGTTTTACTTAACTGGCTTCCTGTTGTGTCCTACATTAACTGGCAATCAATAACGTTCTGTGGTCAGGAAGTGGGTGATCATATTACGTAAAAGGTAAAATTTTATCGAATTAGTCTCTCTTTATTATTTAGTGGGTCAACAGGTTTATTTTAAATATAACTAATTATTGCAATTTAATTTTAAGAATTAAAACCAAGTTTAAAAAAAATGATTTAATTATTTTGCTCAAATTATATAAAGAAATGTGCTTTTGTTGCTAGAACTAAGAAACTACTAAATATATAATTACAACCCTTATATATTACGATTCAGTATGACCCCGAACAGTTTATGGTAAAAAAAAAAACGCTAAGTAATTCGCTTGGTCTCACCAGAAACGAAGTAGTGCATCAGGTTAGAAAACTACATTTTCATGTGAAAGTACAGAATAGTTAACATACCTTTCCCATGTTACGAAAAGGTTTCTAAATAACATTCTTTGTTAACTCTTCTGTGCCCTCACTTTAATTCGTACTGGCAAATGTTAGAACACGGAAACTAGGTCAAATAGTCGGCTGACTGATGACTTTTTTCTTTCTATAATATTGAAGCAATTGTAAAGGTTTGCGCATGAATTAGTCAAAAACTAAAAAGTAACGCGAATGAGAGCGGGGTAGGTTTGAAACCATATGTTACACTTTAAACTCTTTTACTTTGTCATCAATACCTCCCTCCGCCGGGGAACACCGGATGGCCCTGCTATATATATTTATACAATCAAATCATTGCTTTTTGTTTTCATGTTTCTAACGTAAATGGTTCCACCTTTTCATAGCTACGAACACGTATTGGATTGTCATAAAATGACATTTTAGCTTTATCCTATTAACTTTGACAAAAATAACAATACAAGTTAAGAGGTGCTTTTTAGGAATAGGTATCTAGAAATTTGCAGTCGTGAAGTAAGCGGTTCCGACAACGAACGGAGAAAACCGAATCAAGTTCCGATGCTTCTATACAATACGAACGAAACTGACTTTGCAAACAAAAACTTAGGGTTAGAGTTAAAAAAACAAAAAAACAGTTCGGTTCGTATTGTGTAGATTGTTCGGTGAAGTTCGTTAACGTTTATTTAAATAAACTTAAAATAAAATATAGCAATAACAATTTGCTTAAAAACAGGACTTATGAATAAAATATAAAGAGATTTCTAGGTTTTATTTATTTATTTACAACAAAAACTTCGTACTTCTGCAGAATTTGAACCGAACTGTTTTTTTTGTTTTTGTTTTTTTTTGCACTAAAATAACCATAAAATAATCCTAATCAAAGTTTTAAGTTTAATTCGACAAGTCGGTTCAAATTCTGTAGAAGCGGTCATTGAAGGAGATATCCTTCTACACCGGCGATTTGTATTTTTGTTACACTCCAAGGTAAACGTTTTCTTGAGTACATGGATTTTCCAGAATTCAAAAGCGACATTTGTTTCTTTACATCAAAACTATTCAGTGTGACCTATTTGCGTTCGGTCGGCAGTTTACACATTTTATTTCATTCTTTGACATTTATCCCGGGCAGCGACGGGTACCCGCTAGTTTTATATAAATTTCTCTTACTAAAGATTAAACATTATATTCTAAAAAATGTAGGTTTCGTACTGTTCGCCATTCAAATAGCTTGTGTACCCTGACTATTGGAACAGTATCGGAACAAATTTAAAACGATGAATAGCAACCAGTTCCATCGTATTAAAAGATTGAGGTAAATTATACAATTGAACTCTGAACAGAAAAAAAAAACGCTTGAATTTAAGGATGAAACTTGAATTTTGACTTTCCAATTCTGTCCCATTAGTCAGGGTCCATTTCATAAGACATTTAGATGGCAAATAGTACACTTAAAAAAAATAATTTTTATAAACTTATAGTTTGATTTTAAGTAATAAAAAGAATTTAAAAAAATAAATTTTAAATTAACTCAAATTTAGATTTTATGGGGGCGGTGGCTTTGTATATCTTAGCTGCTTAGGGAAATTATTGTTCAATGTTCAACGCCCACTAAACTTTACATTTATCTGGAAAAGGAAAAAAAAATGAAATTAAATATTTTATTTATATGCTTCGGATTGCACCGCGAAGCCCCCCCCCCCCCCCCGATCTCTATAAATATCGTCAAATATTTATATCAATGAACCCGAACCGAAATCTGTACTGGTATCTTGACAAACGCTAAAAGATTTCGATTCATTGATTTAATCAAATTGTTATGACAATATCAAACTGTGCCTAATTTTGTTAAGATAATGTTTTGATCTGTCCTGAACTCTATAATAAAGAGTAATATGTATGTGTGTAATATATATATATATATATATATATATATATATATCTCGCACAAAAGTTAGCAAGGTAAAGAAAATTGCCAGACGAATCCATTTCAAGTAGTTCAGGGAATTGCGAAAGCAAATTAATTTCCATAATGAGACGTTTTCTTTCTTTCTGCTTCTCTATACTGATTTATACGCTTTTTAAAATTTTATTTTTTAAAATATTAGTGCGAACACTGGCGAAGGATAATTTGTCCCGTCGTGTTTGACGCAAGGTATACACTCGTTTTTAAAATGATTGGATGTAAATTGTTTTTAAAACTTTCAATCTTTTCGTTAAATGAGGATTTTCTAAGTTTTAAAGCCCGTTTAAATTATTTTCTATTTGACAGTTTAAATGCTTTCAAATTCATTTCGAATGGTCACGAAGTAGTTCATTCCGTTTTTCAACTATTAACAGATTAAAATAGCTGATTTGTTTACGAAGAAATCGAAACCCATTCCGGATGGTTTTATTTTGTAATTTTTTAAAAGTTTTTAGTAATTTACGTTATCGCATTTTTTTTATTTCAATAATCGATTATTTAATAGTAAAAAAAAAAAAAAGTCACGTGGAAGTGAAAAACACATACAGACGCGAGAAGTGGTCTCATAAGTTTATTAATATAGAAATTTTGGTGCTTCTTGCTTAAAAGTCCGAAAAAAAGATTTCTTTCCCTCTTAATGTTTAAGAGGTAAATAAGGGGCAGTAACTCTTATCAACTGTTGTTATTACATGTAACTTAATTGTAATTTTGAGCCAGATTTTATATTTAATTTCTATCAAGCCTGATATTCTCTTAAATTGAAATCATGGATCTGAAATTGTTCCAGTTTGAAGACGTACTCTATTTTACTTCAGAAAAAGCAAAACAGATTGATTTTTTTGCAAGCGCATGGACTTATTTCTGGAGAAGAAACCTGCAATTGTTGGCATAACATGCGACTTGTGCCATCACGAGTGAAAACTGATGGCTTCCATTGTACTGTGCAAGTAAAATGTCTATTAGACGTAACAGTATATTTGATAAATTCATTTAGTATAAAACCCAAGTATAAACACAATAAATTCTTAAATTTTCCATTTATGTATACTTTGTTGTTCATTTATTACTAATTAATTTTCTGTAAATTACGTTACATGTAATAACAACAGTTGATAAGAGTTACTGCCCCTTATTTACCTCTTAAACAGTAAAAGACAAATCTTTTTTTCGGACTTTTAAGCAAGAAGCACCGAAATTTTAAAGGTGGTGTTTTTTTTTTTTTTTTTATTCAGAGGTTAGTGTAGAGACAACAATTATGACAATAAATTTAATTTATTAAATTTATCGAAACTCGCTATTCTTTTCGAGTGTTTTTATTCCCCCCTCCAACATCAGTCGCTAAAGAAATAGAACCGCTGTCGAGAAAAAAACTCTTTTCTTGGTGTAAATGAACCGTAATACTTGACTTTTTGTCTATGAATTTTAATTCTAATCAGAAATTTACCTTATATCGGCCAATTTAAAAGCTCCAAATACACGGCTATGTTTTCCCCATTATAGATTAAAAAAAAAATGGTCTTCACATTGACTGCGAAATTGAATTGATTTTGAAGTCTCTAAACTGTCTTTTCGAAAGAAAGTAGAAGACAGTATTATGGTGGGTTTTTTTTTTGGGGGGGGGGTGCTCCTAAATCAAACGTAAACTTCATCAGCGATATTTTTCGACCGCGTCACTATTCTATCATTGAACTCAGTTCAATGAACTAAACATTTTATAAAAATAAACAAATTCTTCAAAAAACTAGAATGCATTATTCAAATTTTGATAATTGTATATACACCCCCTCTTTTTCGGAAAGGTAAGTTCTTATGCGTTAGCTGTTTTTTCTTTTCTCTCTCTCTCTCTCTCTCCGTGAAACCCTCCCCCGCGCGCACTTGATGATAGATGCGGCCCCACCCACTCGTCCAAAAAGTCACCTGTTCTGTAGGTGGTGTTATGCTCGTCTATCGCCAACATTTCTTTTTAAAGTTACAGTCGTTTTAAGGATTACTTTAATCGAAGATCTGTATTTGTAAACAAATCTTTCCCCTTTTGTTTTTAATTAAAGCTAATTTGACACGAATATTTAATTTTTAAAAAATGAAATGGTTGTGTCCAGCCAGTCGTGTGCCCCCCCCCACACAATCCAATTCATTTATTTTAAAATTTAGATTTTTGCTCGTTATGCAATGTGTATATATTTATTTACTTACCTAATTATTTTAAGGTAAATAGATTTGCAAATAATGTTCAACATTTTCGTTTTATTTCTAACATATGTCAGTTAAATGTCATGCCAATGTAATGTTGGTATTATTGGAGTCCTATGCTATCCCTTCACTCTCCCCAAAAATTAGATTCTACTGTTTTCCTTTAAGGCGATTACATGTAAACCGCCTGTAAAAGTTGGCGGTAAAAATGAAAAAAAAAAAAAAGTAATAAAAAACCAAAATTTTAGAATGGGGATCAGTTTGGCATATAAATTTAACCTAAAATGATCACTCACTTCTAGACCAGATAGCGTTTTTAAGGATATGTAACATTTTTTTTTTTCGTCTCAGCTTTTGTCATCTATTGAAGATCAATTTTGAGTTTGTTTTTTGTTTTTTTTTTTTGGGGGGGGGGGTAATTATTTTTCTACTGAAAAATACATCAAAACATGTTATAAATAAATTACCTTTTGTTTTTCTTACACACCTATATTATGAATAGTGGCCATGTCTTTAACCCACCCTAACGCTGTCAGAATTACTATCTTCCAGCACAAATTCGCATGGCTTTACATAGCCAAACTTTATATGCTAGCTGCTACGTTTTTATTCTTTATCCATATGCTCATTCCTAGATGAACGGGTAGCCATGTACTTATGCGTTTAAAAAATATTTGTCCTTAAAAAATGCTATCTGGTCCAGAAGCGGGTGATCATTACCGCTTGCAAGTTCGGAAACGGTGATCATTTTATGTTAAATTTGTGGAAGTGATCCCCTACACTAAAGTCTGAAATAGTTTTTTTTTATTTTTTTAAAGTTTTTTTGTCAATTTATTTTTCAGACTGTTACATGTAATCGCCTAAAAAGTAGAATTAACATAGGGTGCAGGGCTGCAGTTTTACTGAAATGTTTCCTAAGAAAATTGTGGCATTCATTTGGTGTTTTATTTTATTTGCAAGTAGTGGTGCCCTTATCACGGGGTTGTCCGGGAAAATTAAGGAAACCAAGAATCACAACCCCCAGACAACCGGAAAGCCTCTTTTCATCCAAAATACAAAGCATTTATCCACGATATCAAAAATATCTTTAAATAGAACTAAAATAAAAAAGGGTCTTCACATATTGCCCATTTTAATGTTTTGTTAATAGTTGAAAAATAAAATAAATTACCTTGTGACTCTTCGAAAGTAATTTCTAAGCATTTAAACTGTCAAATAAAGTCATTTAATATGGCTTTAACATTCTTCGCAAATCCGCATTACAGGATTAAACATTTTGGAAGCTATTTACATCCAATCATTTAATAGATTTAAACATTTCCCTAACAAACGTTATAGTTTTATAACAATTTGGTTTAATTAATAATTTAATGACTAAACGATATTGTAATAAAATTTAACTTTCAAAATTTTTTTTTTTTTTTTTGTTTTAATTAAAAAAACCCAAAAACAAGCAAACGACATCGATGAAACAAAAATTAAAGTAGTGACTCCTGGGTAACGCCGGGTAGGTACAGCTAATGAAAACTAAGATTAAATTACCTTATTTCAGGTAAACTATAAATGTTCACTTTTAACTTAATTTTAAAACATAATTAAACATGTACAAATTCTTTTGATCCCCCACCTCTGGGATAAAATTTATTTTTTACTGAAGAGAAGAAAGTTTTAAAATTACAATCTTCAAAGTTGTTTTTGTTTTTTTTGTTTTTTTTTCATATCGAATTTCATTTCGTCTGTTGGCCAAAACGTAAGAAATACAATTAGTTAAACACAAGTTGCTATTTAACCCATAACATTTTTTAACTAATGTGAACAATTTAGGATTACCCCCTAAACTTTCAACCTAATTCTCAGTAGCCCCTTACGTCTACAGTGGCAACTTGCCTTGTTTGGGAGTGAACTAAGTTATAAATAAATAAAACGGTGAAGTAAGTAGTTTTAGATTTAGACTATTTGGTCTGAAATATATTTAAGGGCTCATCAGTGATTTTCTTTTAAAAAAAAAAAAGAAAAAAATTTTTTTTTTTTTTTTTTTTTTTGCTTAAAGAAATCATTCGGTTTAACATACCTTAACTTGCAATTCAATTTGATCTGTGCATGCAGTAAACATCTTTTAGATTACCAAAGTTAAGCAGCATTGAGCCTGGTCAGTACCAGATGGGTGACCATTTAGGAATACCAGGCGCTCTATGTAGGAAGACGTTGACACCGGGCTGCAAGAACTGCAAAACCCTAATATCATCTCCTCTGATTGAGATATACATGCGACTGGGGACCGCTTGTAAATTTGATATTCCCTCGGAGGAAGCCGGTTGAACCGGTTTAGGGTGAATGCCGTTTCGTTCATTTGTGCATGCAATAAACATCTTTCTTGGGGGCAATTACATTGCCAGAGATATAACCGATTCTATAATCTGTGACTATCCATTAATTCAATGATTATATTCATCATTATCATTCAGTTTAACGTCTTTTACATGCTGACATGTGTTGGATGGCTTTTAGAATCTTTGGTCAGATCTTTATTTATCCCTCTTTCTTTCAAATCCTTCCGTATCACTTTCTCTCATGCCTTTCTTAACCTTCCCCTGCCAACTGACCATGCTACCTCAACTGTTTTACATCTACTAAACCAAGAGCTCTCATTCATTCTTTCAATGTGACCAAACCAACAAAATCTCTTATTCTGCACACATCTCCCTATACTGTCCAGATTTAATCTTACCCATCATTGTATCATTCCCATATCATTTCTCTCCATGCAACACACATAAACCCTCACTGGCCAGCTTTCACTTTTCTACATCAAACGGTGCACAGATAGACTCTTCCATTTATTTGAGAGCGGTAATGCTCTGCTGGTTACTACTCATGGATTTTTCCATATTTGAAGACGAACACTAATTCTGTCTGGTCTCTTTCCATCAACTCTGTCGAGACTGACGGTTTTTAAAATGGAAGGAAAGCAAAGCAGACTCATTGAATATTGCTTCTATTCATCGAACGCCACTTTTCTCTTGTTCAGGGGTTAGACGTTTTCTGATATTACACAAGCTCACTCCAGTTCTGACGGTTCAGTGAGTCCCACTGTCTCCAGATTTCACTTGCTTCCAAGTTTGCCTTGACGGACCAATCTTCCTGTGATTTAAGGCATACATGCTTCTGCAACGGTTTAAACAGGAGGGTGAATGCTTTACATGATCATATCAGTATAACCGATTCGTCCTAAAGATAACTTCCATGCTGGACAAATGTAGTGCTTTCAACAAATCTTCTTACCTCACCCGTTGGGTTTGGGTCAGATTTCATATTGCAGATCCATCTAATCATTGAGCTGTCATTGCGCTGCAGTCGAGTGAGAGAGCTGTGTGAGGGCCTAGCATACACTGCCATATAACCTGATGCTCCTGACACGGCTGCTACACAACTTATCTCAGATGTAGAGAGGGATAGCTCACGATGCTATCAGAAGCAACAGCTCACGAAATATCGCCCATGCTGCCTTCACCCTTGTGACCGTACTAAGTTCGCATCCACCATCTGCACTCAGCATATCTCCTACGTAGCAGAAATGCTGACTGGAATTATTCTTGCCGCTCTTGTTGTTAGTCTCTAGAGCACTGTTTCTAAACCAGGCTTCCCCCAGAACCCTAAGGTTCCACAAAAGGTCCCTAAGGGTTCTGCTAGAATAAGTAATGCATTTTGACTTTTTATTTAATTTCATAGACGTAATATAACTAAACACGCACAATATATTTTTGGTTATTGTATTTCTCTTTCTTTGGACCGCTTGCCTTTCGAATTCCCTTTCTGCTCTGTTTCCCTGACAGTACAAGCATGCAGAAATTTAAATGTAATTTAAACAAACATCTTGCTGCCCAACTCCCTACCCAGGTTTCCCCATATAAATCTAGCCCCTACCAAAGTAGCCCCTTACACTTGAGTGGCAATATGCCTTGTTTGGGATGGATAAAAGTTAAAAGAAAATTTTTTTTCTTTTAATATTGACATTATCTATAACCTATTATTTTATAAAAAAAAAATATAACGATCATTGGGAACATATTTAGTGATACCTGTATGATGCCAATGTGAAGCCGCCTTCACTAGTCAATGGACAGGATCTGTACCTGACTTTCATATATCAAGTGACTCATTCAGTACAAGATGCATGCATTTATTGGTTCACAGGACATTTTGCATTGATTTACCTTATGTCTTTTCAACATTGCCAGTAAAGGATGACTAAATAATGAACTGATACACCAATTTGTTTTCGTTCTGTTTATAGGTATATTTACTTTTTATTTTTTATGTTTCAGTTTTAAATTATTTTTTGCGTGAATGAAAACTTGTTTGGATACCATAAACGAACAGTGTGGTGAAGTATTAATTTTTCCTTAAACCAGTTTTTCAAAAATATATACTATATTTACCACATGAACTCTGATGAATGAAAATGAAAGATATATGATTCTGCTTTTGATCAGTTCCTTGAGACTTGTAATTTATTTTAAGAGGTATGCAAGAGTAAAAAGGTTGAGAAATCCTGTTCTAAAGAATGTATCTTTTTTTTTTTTTTTTTTTCTCCTTTAGTTTCCATAGTAAAAGAAAAATATAGTGTGGTCAACCATAGTCAAGGGTAACTTGAAGGCTCCATTTTCATTGGTTACTACGCTAGAGTGTAAGGGAGGACGCCACTCCTTTCCCAGGATTACTCCACTTACCCTTAATGCTGAGCGTTTAGAGGACATAAAGTACTTTTTAAGTCTTTGGTACGACTCGACCGAGGATTGAACCCTGAACACTCTAACCATTATGCAAACATTGCATTTTGGAAACTGATTCTTGAGTATATCAAGTGACCCACAGCAAAAAAAAAAGTGAATAACATGGTAATTCACAAGGACCTGTGGCGTAACGGATAAAGTACTAAGTAAAATTCAGTTTTAATTGACACTCTTCTAGAGGTTGAAGGTTCAATCCTCAGTGCGTGCGATACTAAAAAATACAATTGCAAATTACTCGAGCTGAGAACAGTAGTCCGAATAATCCAAATCCCCCAAAAAACAAACAACTCGCATTAATTCAACAAAGATTTAGTTGAAAGAACAAAAAAATTAATGTGGGCTGTATTGTTGAGTCTGCCTGCTTCCAATGTACAATAGGTGGAATAATGATTTTGATTATTCAAACTACTGTCTTCGTCTTGGATGTTTTGGCAATTGTAACCTCCGACCTTCTTCAGTTGTGTCTTGTCAAACTTTGGAAATATGTACGGTATTTCGAACTGGGTCCTTTATTTAATCCATGGACATAGATTGTTTTTATTTCGTCAACCATGACTTCATGGTAGAAGTCTTAAACAATTCTTATGTTCTAATAGATACATGCAAAATGAATGGCTGATCCCCGAAATGTAAAAACACTTTGACCCCCTCCTTTCAGTTCAAAATTCACCAAAATTACGATAATCAACCGATTTTCATGAAATTTTCAGTATGTATGTATTAAATAACGATCACTGAATATAATGAACCCATTATTATTTTTTTAATCTTAGTGAAAAGGTATTATTTTGTGTAAACAAAAAATACCTTTGCTAACGTTATATCTCAAAGTACTAGAAGAAAACGCATGAATTTATATTATTTATGAAAATAAAGCACCGTAGATATTAATAATTAAAATATATTTCTTATATTACGAAAAAGCTCCTAAAGTATGTTAATAAAATTAATATAACTCTTAAGAAAAATTAATTTCTTGAATAAACAATATTATCATTGAATTAAACATTGTTTATTCAATATTTTCATTAAAAAAAATATGATTGCAAAATAATATTTGATTTAACTGATAACAGTTTCCGGGAAATATTAAAAGGCGATATTCTAATATTTCCCTTGTGCGTAAGAAATTTTTTTTTTTAATCTTGAAAAAAAATTTTTTTAAACTAAAAAAAAAACTGGGTCACTATGAAAAGAATTTTAAAAATGGATAATTTCTACTAACGATTAACTTAGAACCGTATGGATTTCCAGTACTGCGATAAACAAACGGGATTTGCACTCACCCGCCACCCACCACCATCCAAATTTTATTTTCAGAGAATCAACAAACCCTGTCAGTTTCACAATTAAGAATAATTTGAATAATGTAATTGGTAAACAGACGTCATCAATAATTTCAGAGTATTACTGAATTTAAAACATCCAATCTTTTTTTTAGATTAAATCTTAATTGTGTACATTAAAAAATATTCTAATTATATATGCATTTCCTTTGTTTTTATTACAAGAAAATAGGGGTACTTAAATTAATGGATTTTGTATAACTTTCAAAAATAAAGAGATTAAGGTATAATTTTCAGCTTCTATAAACTATTGCAAAACCTTTCTTCTATATAAAGTTAAAAATAATAAATCAATATTTTTGCATTCATTGTCTTCCATACAATCCTGCATATCAATAGCCGGTTTGTTTACCTCTTGACCAAGGAGTGTTATTTACTAAATATTCACTTGTTTGGATAATTATGCAATTTTTAGTCAAAAAAAGTAGGTACATATTTTTTTTATTTTGGTATCTTAAAACTTTAATTTAATAATTATCTTTGAAATATTTCCAGAAAACTAATTATATTTCAAGGGATTTTTACAATGAATTTATTCAAATTTCAAATTTAGCTGAGTTTTTTTTTTTTTTTGTTAGCTGCTGTGATAACATTTTTCATAAAATGTTTCCACGTGTAAAAAGACATCCTTTTCTTTTTCGAGATTAACTTTAGGCTTTTATCTTTCATACACAACTAAAAATTAAACGGAAACTAGTAAAAAGATTTCTGATAAACTGCTTTTAATAACCATAGTTTGTATAAGTCACGGCCATTTTTGCACGTACCTATGTTCTTAATATTGCCTGTACTGAGGATTGAACCTTCAACTTCCAGAATACTGTCAGTTAGAACTGATTATTACTGATCCCTTTATCTGTTGCACCACGAGTCCATATGGACAATACTAGTATGGATTTTGCGAGCCATATATCTATGTACATACGTTCGACATAAGTATTCCCGAGTCTGACGAGACACACCTGAAGATTGGAGGTTGCATCATCCGAAATGTTGTGAGAATAACATCAAGATGAGAATAGTAGTCCGAATAATCCAAGTTATTAATCCTTATCTAAAAAATTCCAAAATAAAACCGCAAATGGTTGTCCATTAGATGTAACATTAGTTAGCATCTGTATATAAGATCTTAACAATTTCAGTCGCCCTTTTTTTTTTTTTTTTTTTTTTTTTTTCCTGCTGCAAGTGTGTATCACAAGTTAATGAAGAAGCACATGGTATGCTGCTGTCAGATCATAAGCAAGAATTTGATTAGCTCCTGCTGGGATGGCTTTAGTGAAGTAGTGTGATATCATGAGACTCAAAACCCTTGATGATCTGAGGCTTAAAATGATCACTGAAAATGCAATCCAGTGTATCCTTAGGATATAATCTCCAAAGACAGGCTTAGATCTGATGATCTCAGAGGAAGATGAAATCTGGACAGTATAGGGAGATGTGTGCACAACAGGAGACTTTGATGGTATGACCACATTGAAAGAATGGATTAGAGGTTTTTTGAGGTAGCAGGGTTAGTTCAGTGAAAGGTCAATGAAAACATGGGAGAAAGTGATAAAAATAGACTTGTAAGAAAGATGGGTAAATAAAGACCTGGTCAGAGATAGGTTACTTTGGAAGTCAATTTCTAAAAGCCATCCAACACATGCCAGCATGTAAAATGGATCTGAAACCGAATATAAATATGGATTCAATTTCTGTGTTAGCAATTAAATAACTGCATGAAAATTGTATCAGATGTATACTTTGATAAGTGCCTTTTAAATTTTGGAATCATGTAGATCCGGACTTAAGATATAAAAAATTAAAAAAAATAAAAAACCTTTAGGAAGAAAGATTAATTTTAGCGACTTTAATTTAATAATCAAATTTATTTTGTGAAATAAGAATATTTTATTTTTAAATGTACTTAATGCTAATAGATTAATAGTACAGTACAAATGTGTTATTAACGTGAAGGCGAGAAACACATATACAGACATGCTTGAAGTCTCATAATCTAATATATAAAGTAGAGACGATTTTTCCCCTGTACCTTCTTGGAGAATAGGAAAATAACCACATGCAACACAGGCTACTAAACTCACCTCTATATCACACTTATTCACTCGAGCGTGTTTTAGTAAATTTATTATTTTTTCCAACCTAAAACTAAATATTACATTTGGCCCACCATCCAGATCTCTCCGAAAAACCAACTCCATATAGGTGGTAGCAAAATCTTTCCTCCCTAACAATTATGTACTGTCACTCTACTCATCGACACCGGAAACTAATAAGCAGTTTAATTTTCACTAAACACAGAGTTCTTATTTATTATTTTCCTGGTATAAATTTACTACATAATATAAAGCAATACGCAAAGAATTAATGACCGCTCCCGTTCACTCCGATGATTTTCCGCGAATATCAGATTACGTTATTTCAAATTCTACCTATGACTTCTACATTTACATTCATTCCGGAATTAAGCGAATAAAATTAACGAACACAGTTCCTGCAACATTTATTCATTGAACATGGCGGCTACAATTTCTTGATCGACTCGACTTCCTACTTAATTCAATAAACACCAAGATACTGATAGACCCCGATACATTTACATTTTCAAAATCATACTTTTAACACGCATATTATAGAAAACTTGCCCAAATAAATGACCTAAACCGTGTCATTGTTGAACTTTATATTTGGTCGGCAGAAGTTGCCAATAAACAAGCTTAGCTTAATTGGCCTATTTTCACATGTATTTTAGCTCGAACCTGAGAAGAGAGGTTTCATGATCACCAGTTTCAGTGTTCGATCCCATTCTGCTCTACCAATTTTTCTTTTTTTAAAAATTTAAACCATTCACCAACACGGTAGAGGGGAGGGGGAAAGAACAATAGGCCGTTTCTTTTGTTATTCGACGTCATGCAATAGGTAGTACTTTCTCTCGGGCGACGGGTTCCGCTAGTTTACTATATTTTTGAAGAACTCAAGGGAGAGCACTCTGTATAATTGCACACTATATCTTCCCTTTAATCTGTTTTGATGAGTAAGGGGAAAACGTTTCCACTCTAACAGTTTTCTTAGGCAGAATAAGTATTTTCAGTTAAAAAAAACTTTAGCATAATAAAATGTATTCATGCCAATAACATAGTGGATGGGAAAAAATTAAGCTAGTCAGAATCAAGTATCGATATGTCAGATGGATTACTATTTGGGTCTGACTTTGAAAATCCAACAAGATAATTATCAAGAAAGTGTCCTTTCTCTTATGGATTTTATTTGTTTTTAGCTATTACATGTATCATGGATAACTCCTGCACATCGTTCATATTGGTAAGTAAGCCAACACGAAGGATAGTGTGCTTCAGCATACTGCTATTGAAATATGTTTAAACAACCATGACACTTCATCATTTAGTCGGCCTGCTTCCAATAGAGAATAGGTGGAATGTTACATCCTTCCTATGATGATGGAGGTCATTATGGGGATAGGCATGATGCTGTATCTCTCCATGACATCCGTGGTTGTACTTAGCTTCCTTTTTTTTTTTTCTTTTTTTTTTTTTTTTCTTTTTTTTTTTTTTCGTCCGTGCGACAGTCTCTGGAAATGGATCAACTAAACGATACAGCAATCTTCATGAAACATCATAGCTGTTTAAACGTAAATAGTCACTCTCTAGCTGTAAAAGAGGAATTGAAACAAAACTTGTCTATATCATAAAATTGAACGTATGTGTGTCCGGCTCATTTCAATATGCAAATTTAATTTTTAGGAGCTAAGAAACGGAGGCTTCATCTTAAAAATAATTGATTATGATAAAACTTTCATTTTTAATATAGGCACAAAATGTTGCATCATTAGTAGTATTAGTATTGTTATGTCATAAGTCAAGGATTTTTTCCCAGTCACCAGACAGTTACAGATTGGGGGGGGGGGGGGGTAGAAAGTTTTTTTCATTTTTTTAAAGATGTTACCCACACTTTTTAGTTTTTCTATTTTGTTGTCCATGCCTCTGGGCAATGCCAGGTAGTCGTGCTAGTTTCAAATATTTAGCATTTCAATAATGGCTTCTTAATATAACGCTGCATAATGACGTTTGTCTTTGACAAAATAAGATGGATTTTAGTCTTTTTATCGTTTAAATTGAACGGTTGAATTGAATGACCTCAATTTTTACTTAAAATAATTAAGTTTCAAAGTCCGTACATTTTAAACAGTGCTACCCAAAACAAAAAGTAACACTGAACTAAGCTTCACATGCAGCTTTTTTTCTTTTTTTTTTTTTTTTTTTTTTTTTGTTGACTCATAATATTTGATCACAAGAACAATTCAAATAGCCTTATGCATAGCCATTCAGAGTCCAGGATTTTTATACTAAATATAAAACTACGGCTTTTAACTTTGAATCAAATATTTGATGATAATATCAACTAATCTGTCAAAACCTAAACTAGTTAAATACCCGTCCTGCAGACAGTGTTAAATTACTTCAAGGTTGTAGGCTTTGATTATTTGTTCTGTATATTGGATGGCTTTGAATTCATTCAAGGATGTAGCCATAGGAAGTTAGTTGAGGGTTCAAAAAATCAAGTTTGATGCATGTGTATACAAAAAAAAAAATGAAAGATACACAAGTCAAATGACGTCATCGAAGTCAGATGTTTGAGAGAAACCAATTAGAAGCGGGTCGGGTAGAATGAATAAAATGAGGTTTTGAAATCATTAGCTAAAGAAAACTGAAGTTATCCCTCTAACATGCTATTATCATTTGTTCATGTTAGTTAATTGCAATTGTAGCCAATGAAATTCTGTATCTTATATGACAGTAACCACGATGCAAAATTTCAGCCTGATCAGATAAATAGTTTTTGAGTTATCAATTTTTCCATGGCATAACTTTGGGAATACTTCATATAATATGGAGAAGTATGGTTCAGTTAAGACTTTGACCCATCCATCTTTACGTTGTTAAGTGGAGGTATGCATTCTCATGATTGACTTATGTTCCTGTTTATAGTGTTTTCATTTTAAAAAGGACAAACATGTTTTTTAAGGCTAAGAATAAAATGTTTGTTTTAATGAAGGAAGTGTAGTATCTGTTCCGATGGATACTGCATTCCATAGACCGGTATTGTCTTAGTCTTCGGGGCTTGATTTACGTCGGTCTATTGGTCTGTCCTGTGCAGTTCTAGGAGATCCACCCTCCCAGGCTTTGCCTCCCTTCTTTGGGGAGGAGTAAGTTTATTGCTTACTGCCTGAGGCGCCCCTACCGGGTAATGCCGACGGGGCTGCCCAGGCAATTTTTAATGGCCAGAGTGCTCACCTTCTCGGGCAATGGTTTATCAAATCCCACTTTCCCGACCTTTTGTCACATCTTACCACTGTGGGAGGTAGATAAATAACTTGATGAAGGAAAAGATACATGATGATAAATGTCCAAAACAAAGTGGTGGTGGTGGTAGTAGTTTATAAAAAAAATCATTGCTACTCGGAACCACTATGTAATGAGAAAGAATTTTTTCTTTTTTCTTCGATTTCGTTCATAAAAATAAGAACATTGCATTCACAAAGCATTGAAAAACGTGCTTCTCTTATACTTTTAACTATCTATATCGATAAATAAATGGCCGATTAGGGTGGTCGATTGGCAGAAATTGGAAGTCTTTGCCAAAAACTGCCTCTGCTGCATCTTGCATTGCAGTTGAGTTGACTTTGTCCCAACTGTTGTTCTCTGCCAACATCTCAACCTGAAGTCTGTCTTGTCACAGTGATGTCTCTGATGGTACAGGTTTGCAGCTCATCACTCAGACGGAGAATTAATTCAAAACATGATCCTCTTCTCATGGGTGACGTAAGCGTCTCTGTGAACAGGTGAGGACCTAAACAATCATCAAGGAAAACTTGGGCCAGCCTCTCAGGTCCATAGGTGGTCGGCTTTCGACATTATAATCGTGATTGGTTAGCCATCTTGTTCGGCCTTGCTCATAACCCTCGTTCATGGACTGCCATAGTTCCGAATGTGGTGCAAGCTAGGTTAGAAGCTGGTTCAACCCAACCAGAATGAACGCTATTGCAACGTTCATAACTATATATATCTATGTCGAAATAATAGTAAGCAAAATAACAACGAACGCTACAATCACCAATAAAAATAATTACATAAAAATACATTATATATTTAGGTGATAAAAATCGTACATATTTCTAGACAGAGCGTCTTGGTCCAGTGGTAGAACGCTGGACTATAGACATCAATATCGAAGGTTCGATCTCTGTCTAAGTTAGCCATGCTGATGACCGCTGTGAGCCAGAAACACGTGTCCATGGATTACTTTTATGTATGTATAAAATAGATGAAAATATATATTAACGGAAAAAATACGTCCTATGAAGTTATGGGCGACTAATAATGCAATTTTCTGCATCTTAATCACTTAGGAAAGTGAGACAATCGAAATAATAGTAAGCAAAATAACAACGAACGCTGCAATCACCAATAAAAATAATTACATAAAAATATGTAGAACTATATGTATCTATCTCTTATCTAGAACTATATTCGTTTTGTCACATGTCATAAAGTTGGAAATGAGAATCCTAGTATCTTGAGCTTGTCCTAATTGCTTTCCTTTATGACATACCTGTTCCATATATGAACATCAAATCAACATTCTCAAACTTTTTCATACAAGGTGCTAGCTACACACTCTTCAAACTAAGAGCCATGCACTCCTCACACCAAAGAACTAGAAAGAGAAAGCCTAACTGGCATCGAATGCATGGTTATTAAAAGTTGCTCCTGATGATCATAATTATGTGCATCGAGGATCCTCGTTTGTGAAATCCATTTTTCTATTACCAACTTTTCTAAACCACTATTCAAATTAGATAACCTTATCTATATCTATATATTTACAACTATTTCTTTTTGTCACATGTCATAAAGTTGGAAAGAAGAATCCAAGTATTTGTACGCGTGTCTTAACTGCTCTCCTTCATGCTAATTATACCTGTACCATATACGAACATCAAATCAAGATTCTCGAGGAGTGTCTGAAGTCTTGACAAATGTGAAGGATTGGCAAGTGATTACTGAAGATAGAGCCAGTTAGCGTAACACCATTTGCTTGAAAGCGTCCATATTTGAGTGAGTGCAGTATACTTTTAAGTGTTCAATGCACAAAGGCGAACATGTCTTGGCTGCATGTGGATTGTCAGCGCTACATATGTAGTTCATATTCGAGAATCTCTTTGAATTTTTTTTTTTTTTGTTCTTTTAAAATTGTAAACACACATAAAACTAACTAATTGTTTTCCGTAAGAAAAGTTTAATTAATTGATTTTGTGAACGAACAAATTTTATTCAAATATTTACATATCTTAAACTTGAAAGTGATGATCAATGTCATGTGAATAGACAAAAAATCAGCAAGTGGTGTTTACATTGTAAATTGGAATGCCAGATTGAATCTTTTGTGTTACAAAACATTGCATCAGCAAACATTGATTCATTCTGTTTTTTACAGTGTGGTACGGGAAAGATTTAGAATCTATATTGGTGCCTTACTCAATAATGTTCTCTTCCCACTTAATCAAATCGGTCACGGAAGTATTACGCATTCATACTTTCTTGAAGAACAACAAAAACAACCAATGCGTCATGCATGCCAGAATATGTAATAAAACATGTTCTCACCATATTAATTGATCTTGAACAGTCATGACACAACTGTCTTTTTGAATGACACACCTAATTTCACAAGGAAAATAACATTTAACTTGTGTTTTTCTTTTTTTTTTTTTTTTTTTTTTTCTCAAATGAGTAATTTAGAAGTCTTATGTATTATATTTTTGTATCTTTCAATTTAAAAGTGGAGGTGACGGTGGATAATCACATGGACTGACGACCTGGGTGTGCCAAGTTCGAATCCAGTCGATTTCATAATACCACTTAGAGATGTTGCCAACCACTACGTGGTCCCTCCTGCAAGACTGCCGACAACATAATCAAGCTGGTCAACAAAGTTGTACCGTATTGATTCATACGAATTTACTTTATGAATTTAAAAGTTAGAAATTAAGTTTTTTTTTTTTTTTTGTTTTTTTAATTTTTTTTTTTTTATGAAAATCGCTGTAAGGAGCTAAAAAATTATCACTTCAAGGTAAAAAAAGTAGCCAACGCTAAATGTTATATGGATAGATTCCAACACGAAAAACAGCAATTTTTTAAATTTATTCTTTTAACATAGTTCACCCCAAACAAGGCAGGTCACCACTGTAGACGTAAGGGGCTACTGAGAAAAAAGAAAAGGGGAGAAGGTTGGGGGGGGGGGTCAACCTAAACTGTGCAGCGAGATGTTTGTTTACATTAGTTTTAAATTTCTGCATGTCAGTACTGTCGGGGAAACAGGGGGCAGGGAGGGAGTTCCAAAGGCCAACAGCACAAGGAAAGAAGCTATTTGAGTAGAAGGCTGTCCGGCATCTGGGGACCTCCACAGTGAATGAATGGGATTTAACTGATTGTCGAGTTGGTCTAGTGAATTTACGTCGAGGGGTCACCAGAGTAGCCAATTCATCGGAGCATAATCCATTGAAGTATTAGTAAAACAAGCACAAGGATGCTACATTGCGGCGATGGGACTGGAGCTTGGTTGACAGTGAGGGACCTATTAGGTTGGCGACTTTTTTTGGGACCTTGTCAAAGAGGGAGAGACTAATAGATGATGCACCAGCCCAGATGTGGCAACAATACTCCATGCATGGGCGGATGGTGGCTTTGTAGAGATACAGGATAATGTCAGGTGTGAGGAGTTTACTAGCACAGTAGAGAGCCAACCTTCTTTGCGGCAGCCTTGGCAATGTCTTCAATGTATTTGTTCCAATTCATGTTTCCTGTGAAGGTTAGGCCGAGGAGTTCGAATGATGAACTCTCAGGTAGGGTTTTTTTGCCATGACAATCGGTTGAAGAGGTTTCTTGTAGTTATCGAAGGAAAGGAGCTTTGTCTTTGCGGCATTAAAAGTTACCAACCATTTATGACCCCAATCCACTACAGCCTGGAGGTCATTTTCTAAGGATTCAGCCATTCTTCCCCCTTTGTACACATCGCTCATGAAATGTAAGGACTAAAGGACAAAATAAAGGAAGCGAGAGATACGAGGCTGTCGAACAATTAAGTATCACGAACCAACCTAGTTTAGAATTAGAAAATAGGTAAATATAGTGAAATTCTCTTAAATTTCAACATTGTGTGTGTATATATAATATATATATACATGAGAGGTTTTTTTTTTTTTTTTTTTTTTTTTGATTATTTTAATAGAATTTGGGTGTAAACAATTTTTTCTCTTTATAAACGTACTAATTCTCTTGTCATTAATAGTTTGTTTTTTCTTTTCGGGCTACTTCAAGTTAGATCATTAATTTTTACGTGAAAATAAATGTTGGTGTTTCTAAACATATAAAGATAGTCCCATCTTAAAAAAATGGTGGCCTTAATAGTTTTAAATTGTCTTTTCACAAAAAAGTAAAATTGGAAACTTTACTGAGTGAAATACTAAACAATTTTTTATCTTATCAAACAAATTGTTCTTCTGTTTTTTAACATAATCCAAATCTGAGTTTCTTTATTAATCTACTATTTAAAGAAAAAAAGCTTCATCTCTCATGTACTCTAAAATTATATTAAGAAGATTCAATGTATTAGCTGTTCAAATAAAACTTATAGTAAAAGTCAAATTTGTGCTCTGATGTTATTTTTGTACGTTTTTCTCGAGAGATAATGGCATTTTTCCCGATGTTTAGGCTGGTTTGATCTAATAATTGCTGCTTTTATTATGATTAATTTTCATTTACTAGAAGGTGACATTACATTTGTAAGGATTTTTCACTTCATTGAAGCTTGCATTTTTAGTTATACACCGAAAATTGACTTCTGGACCAATAGCACACAATATGGCAAATTTTCTAATTTCCAAAGAACTTTAAACAGTCATAATTCATGAGTGCTAGCTAGCTTTCTCTGAAGAATATTTAATTCAAATGCGGCCACCAGTCAGATATATTACAGTCGAGGGAGATGATTTTAACGATTTTTTTTTTTCTTTTTTTTTTTTTTCTTTTTTTTTTTTTTCTTTTTTTTTTTTTTCTTTTTTTCTTTTTCATTTTTTTCTTTTTCCTTTTTTTTCTTTTTCCTTTTTTTTCTTTTTCCTTTTTTTTCTTTTTCCTTTTTTTTCTTTTTCCTTTTTTTTCTTTTTCCTTTTTTTTCTTTTTCCTTTTTTTTCTTTTTCCTTTTTTTTCTTTCCTTTTTTTCTTTTGTCTTTCCTTTTCTTTCTCTTTTCCTTTTCTTTCTCTTTTCCTTTTTTTTCTTTCTCTTTTCCTTTTTTTTCTTTCTCTTTTCCTTTTTTTTCTTTCTCTTTTCCTTTTTTCTTTCTCTTTTACTTTTTTTTCTTTCTCTTTTCCTTTTTTTTTTCTCTTTTCCTTTTTTTTTTCTCTTTTCCTTTTTTTTTTCTCTTTTCCTTTTTTTTCTCTTTTCCTTTTTTTTTCTCTTTTCCTTTTTCTTTCTCTTTTCCTTTTTTTTTCTTTCTCTTTTCCTTTTTTTTTTTTTCTTTCTCTTTTCCTTTTTTTTTTTTCTTTCTCTTTTCCTTTTTTTTTTTTTTTCTCTTTTCCTTTTTTTTTTTTTTCTCTTTTCCTTTTTTTTTTTTCTTTCTCTTTTCCTTTTTTTTTTTCTCTTTTCCTTTTTTTTTCTTCTCTTTTTCCTTTTTTTTTTTCTCTTTTCCTTTTTTTTTTTTCTCTTTTCCTTTTTTTTTTTCTCTTTTCCTTTTTTTTTTTCTCTTTTCCTTTTTTTTTTTTCTCTTTTCCTTTTTTTTTTTCTTTTTTCCTTTTTTTTTTTTCTTTCTCTTTTCCTTTTTTTTTTTCTTTCTCTTTTCCTTTTTTTTTTTCTTTCTCTTTTCCTTTTTTTTTTTCTTTCTCTTTTCCTTTTTTTTTTTTTCTTTCTCTTTTCCTTTTTTTTTTTTTTTTTCTCTTTTCCTTTTTTTTTCTCTTTTCCTTTTTTTTTTCTCTTTTCCTTTTTTTTTTTTTTCTCTTTTCCTTTTTTTTTTTTTCTCTTTTCCTTTTTTTTTTTTTTTCTCTTTTCCTTTTTTTTTTTTTTCTCTTTTCCTTTTTTTTTTTTCTCTTTTCCTTTTTTTTTTTTCTCTTTTCCTTTTTTTTTTTTCTCTTTTCCTTTTTTTTTTTTTTCTTTCTCTTTTCCTTTTTTTTTTCCTTTTTTTTTTTCTTTCTCTTTTCCTTTTTTTTTTCTCTTTTCCTTTTTTTTTTTCTTTTTTCCTTTTTTTTTTTCTTTCTCTTTTCCTTTTTTTTTTTTTTCTTTTTTCCTTTTTTTTTTTTTTTTTCTCTTTTCCTTTTTTTTTTTCTCTTTTCCTTTTTTTTCTCTTTTCCTTTTTTTTTTTTCTCTTTTCCTTTTTTTTTTCTCTTTTCCTTTTTTTTTTTCTCTTTTCCTTTTTTTTTTTTCTCTTTTCCTTTTTTTTTTTTTTTCTCTTTTCCTTTTTTTTTTTTTTCTCTTTTCCTTTTTTTTTTTTTCTCTTTTCCTTTTTTTTTTTTTTCTCTTTTCCTTTTTTTTTTTTTTTCTCTTTTCCTTTTTTTTTTTTCTCTTTTCCTTTTTTTTTTTTCTCTTTTCCTTTTTTTTTTTTTCTCTTTTCCTTTTTTTTTTTTCTCTTTTCCTTTTTTTTTTTTTCTCTTTTCCTTTTTTTTTTTTTCTCTTTTCCTTTTTTTTTTTTTTCTTTCTCTTTTCCTTTTTTTTTTTCTCTTTTCCTTTTTTTTTTTCTCTTTTCCTTTTTTTTTTTTCTCTTTTCCTTTTTTTTTTTTCTCTTTTCCTTTTTTTTTTTTCTCTTTTCCTTTTTTTTTTTTCTTTCTCTTTTCCTTTTTTTTTTTTTCTTTCTCTTTTCCTTTTTTTTTTTTTCTTTCTCTTTTCCTTTTTTTTTTTTTCTTTCTCTTTTCCTTTTTTTTTTTTTCTTTCTCTTTTCCTTTTTTTTTTTTTCTTTCTCTTTTCCTTTTTTTTTTTTTTCTTTCTCTTTTCCTTTTTTTTTTTTTCTTTCTCTTTTCCTTTTTTTTTTTTTCTTTCTCTTTTCCTTTTTTTTTCTTTTTGTGTAAGGTGTCACCGTCTTATGTACATAGCCAGCTATTCGATTCACAGATGGTCACTCATCTGGTACTGACCAGGCTCAAGTAGCTTATCTTTGGTGATCTAATGAGCATCGATTTGTCGTGATTATCGACTTTTGAATCCATTTCCAAATATATCCTTCATGTTTTATACAAACACATTTTATTTAGTATATCTACTTTCCATTGACTTGAAGTAATGAAATTAGAAACGAGCGGGCAACGCTGGGCACCTTAGTTATTTTAAAAAACAAAAACATCTTTAAGGCCTAGGATGTAAGTAAAAATTAGTTTGGATTTGATTCAGCTCCCGATAGCTGAAAAGTTATGGGTAGTTTTTGTTTTGCTATGTGATATTATTTACGTCACCCGGGCAACTCTAGATCCATTTTTAGCAGAGGGAACGAATCATCTGAAAAAGAAAACCTGAATTTGATAAAAACTGTTGACTCCTGGTTCTTACTCCTGAAAAAAAAATAGACTCCAGTCACCTCATCTCTGCTTTCGAGTCTGAATATAAATCTCTAAAGTGTGATGTACATTAACTACACACTGACTGTTTTTAGAAAATTCAATATATTGACATATTCATGTTGATTATTACGAATACAAGGGTATCTCTATATTAATAAAATTGTTACCATTTTTCATGTGACTTACACACATTTTATTTATTATTTGTGGTTTAAAATACAAAGGATTAAATGTTGCCTACTGTAAAAATGGAAAGAAAATGAAGGCTTACCAGCTTTGAAGTGTGTGGACTGTTTTGCATGGTGGGCACTCGATTTGTAGTAAAAAAAAAAAAATGGTATTTATTTCCTTATAAGGAGAACTACTTTAAGAAGGAACGAATGGTCAATTTGACGGCTGAGAGAGAAGATTGAGATTTTTTGTTGTGTAAGAAGTTGCTTTAAATTAATTACCGGATTACACTATTATTAATCAATTATTTATTAAAATCAAAACTTCAATGTAAAGTACTAAAATGAACATTTAAAAATCCTATTAAAAAAAATTTCTGAAATTAACTCCTAGAATGCATTTCGATTTCTTGGTAACCAAGTTAGCCATTTTAATCTTGTTAATAGTTGAAAAAAAAATCAATGAATTACTTTGTGACTCTTTGAAATTTGAATGCATTTAAACTGTTGAATTGAAAGTTTTGGAAGTTATTTACATCTAGTAATTTTATAGATTTAAACATTACCTTAACAAAAGTAGTGATAGTTTTTTTAATGATCAAACAATACCATTTAATTCAAAATTCTATTAAAAAAAAATTTGCTTTAAAAAAGTGATTAAAAAATGAGACTCCTGGACAACACCAGGTAAGTTCAGTTCGTATAAAATAAATTTAATGAAAATATCTCATGATTTGAAGAAAGTATAGTTTTGGATGGATCTATATAATACGCTAAAGCAATTTTATGTTCATACATACGTTATCACCTTCCACCCCCCCCCCTTTTTTTAAAAAGATGAGATCATCTGATCGCCAAAGATGTAGTGCAAAAAAGTAATTTTATAAGTTTCATCTGATGCCGCCGTGTCAAACTACACATTCTTGTCGTTTCGGCTAGGATAAAAGTGTAGTATCTGTTCTGTCCAAAGATGGTACAATAATATTGTTGAGTATACATTTGTGCCAGATGTCCATAGAATGGAAATATGTCACTCCTGCAAAGATTTTGGAGATAGTAAAGAATATAACTGGAATTTCCACGAGTACAGCTAGTTAATTATATAAAGGGCAGGTGTGTGTGCGTGTCCATCTAAAAGTTAAAAAAAAAAAAAAAAAACAGCCACAAAGTTGGTATATTTTTGATCAGCACTTCCCTGGATTAATATCTAAAAAAAAAAAATTCATTCTTTGGGGGTTAACTAGAGTTTCGTCATGGGGGGGGGGTCGGTTTTTCAGCCATTTTATGTACTAGATTAGTACATAAAATGACGAAATCCTAGTTAATCTCCAAAGAAAATGCCGAATCATTCCTCGAAGAATCTATTATATAAAAGAGTTGTGTGTCTGTTCGTCCAGAGAGGAGAGAAAGATAGACAGGTAGAGAGATAGAAGATTTTATAGAAATATATGTTACACTTAAGTCCTGGAAAACGCCGGATAGTCCAGCTAGTATTTTACAGATATCGTAAGAATCTTATAATCAATAATTGACATTATTAGGTCTTTTCTTTCTGATTGAAGCTTGCGAGTAACTTTGGACTGGGTCTCTTCATCCTCTTTTCCTATCAATGCTGGTGTTCCTCAGGGCTCTATTCTAGGCCCAACACTGTTTCTTCATATAAATGATCTTCCAGAGAATATTGTTCAGAAAATTAACATCTATGCTGATGATACCGCTCTCTATTCTGGTGTTGCTTGTCGCCCATCTCTCTCGGATCAGTCGAAATATGCAGCTGATCTTGAAGTTGATCTGTGTTCAGTTGTAGATTGGGGTACGAAATGACTCATTTCATTTAATCCAGTTTAGACTCAGCTCCTGTTTTTCAATTGTAGGCGTGTCCCTTTTCTTCCTGAGATTCTTATGGATGGTTCTGTTCTTGAGAAATCGACTCTGAAACTTCTAAGTCTTACTCTCTCATCAAATTTTTCTTGGAGTTCATACATTAGATCCATTGCTCTTTCTGCTTCTCGTAAAGTCGGTTCTCTTTATCACTCCAAACACTTTCTCACACCTGAGGCTATTCTCTATCTCTACAATCAGACCATGTATGGAGTACTGTTATGTTTGGGCTGGTGAATCTCTGTCCAATTTGAGGGTTCTTGATAAGGTGCAGAAACGTGTCTGTAATTTGATTGGTCCTATACTTTCTTCTTCTCTGCACCCTTTCTCTCACAGACGTGATGTTGCTAGTCTCAATCTTTTCTATAAATACTATTATGAAATGTGTTCTTCAGAATTATGTGATCTATTCCCCGCTTTTTTTGTTCCAGCTCGTTTGACTCGTTGGTCTAGTGGTCTCCATCAATTTGCTGTTTTGATACCTCATTTGTAATGCAGCTTCCTATTCCAGTAGCTTCTTTCCAAGAACCGCAGGCTTGTGGAACTCTCTTCTTGCTGACTGTTTTCCTCCTACCTCTTGCCTTGGTCTTTTTAAGACTAAGGTTTCTCCTGTCTTTGCAATAATCGTATTTGTTCGTTAGTTCCTGGAACGATTTCCATTAAAAAACAAAAATAAATAAATAAAAAAGTAAATAAATAAAAAAGTAAATAAATAAAAAAGTAAATAAATAAAAAAGTAAATAAAAAAAAAAAAATAAATAAATAAATAAATAAAATTAAAAAAAATTTTTTTTTAAATAAATAAATGAATTTTTTTTAAAAAATACACATTTTCTTTCCTTGAAAAATAATTGGAAAATTTGAAAGCAAATTGTTTCAATTAACTGTGACTGTTTTGTTAGTATATGTTCTAACCATAAACTGGTAAATACTTATAATATGTATAATGGCTACTTTGTTTTGAAAGATAAGATACTTGACATTTTTTTACTTTGTACATTTAGTTCCTGTTTCTTATCAACATTCTGAGTTAAATAATAAAATATTACTGCATAGAAAACAGGATCGTGCAGTTAATTAAAAAAAAAAAGAAGTTAACATCGTATGAAAATAATGAGTGACTAACGGCATAAGTATCTGTTCTGATGCTATACTTTATCTTTTCTGTCCTCAGGCAATGAAGGAGAAATCCTTCTAAACTGAAAGAATTTTTATTTTTGTCCCAATCCTGAATGACTTCTGTGATATCCAGTCGGACAAAATATATTCTTTCCCATGAATTTAATGCAATAACAAAACCAACGCTGCTAAAACTAGACCAGAATGCAATTCTGCTTCTGCAATCAGCAAATTCGCCTATAAAGCTTTATTTTAAGTTACTTAGTCCGGTTGTGATTATTCGGTTGTTTTAAGTGTTAGATTGAAGAACTAAAGGTCCATGGTTCAATCCTGGGTTTGGGAATCAAATATATATATATATATATATATATATATATATTTTAAATTATTATTAATAATAAATGTATTTTCTTCATCCTATTTACCATAATTACTATTTAAATACAAAATCCACTAATATGAATTTCATCTGATTTGGAAACAAGTCTTCCATTTCACTAATTATACATAAACATGTCTTTGTTTTTATTATTAAACGAGAAGAATACCTATCCCAGACCGTGTAAAAATAATTCCCCCAAACAGAACAGTTTACATCACCGTTATGTTCCCTGACAAAGATTACAATCAAGATATAATGATACTAAACCTTATGTCTAGAATCCTTAGTCCAATTTTGATTAAAATCCATTACATGATTTTGTTTCTAGAAAATGTATAAAATTTAAGGCTTAAGTGGTCTTAAAAAATTGGAAATCGAGGAACCTTGCTTAATTATTGTCTGACTATAGATCAAATTTAATGCAAATCTGAAATATTTGAATTTTCAAAAGGGAGAGTATGTCTATATTATATCCCCTAATAACCCTTTAAAATACTAAAAGAAACTGTAATTTCAGGAATATTTATTAAAATTACATGAAAATCAGAGGTATCTTAATTTTAATGAAAGGCTTCCATCCTTCCTTTGCATAAAACTAAATTAAACTAAATATAGCCTACATTATTCACCCTTACGCCTAGCAGCTGTGTTCCAAAAATCATATTACGTTTAACACCCATTTTACATGCTAGCATGTGTTCGATGGCTTTTAGAAATTGACTTTCAAACTAACCAATCTCTGGCCAGGTCTTTATTTATCCCTCTTTCTCTCATGTCCATTCTTATCACTTCCTCTGTGGGCTGACCCTGCTACCCCAATTGTTCTATATCTATTAACCTAGGAACTCTCATCCATTCTTTCAACGTGGCTATACCATCGAAGCCTTCTGTTTCGTATTCATCTCCCCATACTGTCCAGATTTAATCTTCTCAGCCTATCTTTAAGACTCTTACTACACATCCATAGTATCATTCTCATATCATTTCTCTCCATGCAACGCATGTCCTCAACCCTCACTGTCCTGGTTTCACTTCCATAAATCACACTTTGTGCGTCTTTGAAGCATGTGGTCATACAACAATTTCCTACTTTTTTATGCAGTTCTTTGCATTGTTGTATTCTGCAAGATCTTTCAAGCTGCACCGATTGGGTAGTAGGAGGCAGTGTTGCATCGCATGGTCCTCCTTTCCACATTCGCAGATGGTTGGGTCAGTTTTGTAGCCCCATTCTAATCATAGCAACTTTTGATCGCATCATTCTCAGGCCGTTAAGTGTTTTCCATTCGAGCCAGGGTGCCTCTGAACCGGGAAGGAGGACCTCAGAAGGGGAGATTATCATCTCAGTACGAAGGATGGTCCATTCTCTACCCATCTGGTCCACAGCTGTAGTCTGGTCTATTCCTGAGATGTTGTTAGGGGTTCAACATGGCTGAGGAAGCTTCTCCTTGATTTCAGTCATTGACCATTGGTTCACATCCATGAAGGAGATAGTGTTCATCACTGATAGTCTTCGTGATTTCTACTCAGTTGGCAACTTGTCCCACATCTGAAGGAGCAATGCTAGTGAGATGCAGGTTGTTCAGGTTGGTAGGCTTCAGGCAGCCCGTGATCATCACACTGCATACACATGCCTGTGTGACATTGGATGAAACATAGATCCACCACTTCATTCCGAAGTCAAATCGGCAGTCAGCTGAGTGGACAGCAACAGGTGAAAGCCGTCCAAAGTGATAAAAGATGCAAACATCAAGACAAAATCTTGGCTTCCGTATTTTGGGATGCGCAAGGTATTTTGCTAATCAATTACCTTAGAACGGAAGAACCATCAATAACGAATATTATATATGGCATTATTGGTGCGTTTGAAGGCAGATGTTCACAAAAACGGCTACAAATGAAGAAAAAAAAAAGTGCACTTTCATCAATACAAACAATGCAGTGTCACAAGTCAATCACAACGATGGCAAAATTACATAAATTGCAGTTCAAATTGCGATCCGACCCTCGGCGACTACTGACAGATCTCAAAAGAATGTTTATGGGAAAGATTTGGCTCCAATAAAGTGATATCGGAAACTGACGCATTTTGAGACCAAACACAAATAGTTCTACAAAATGGCATCGAATTGCCTAAAAGTTATCTTATTAGTGTGAGACAAATAAGTTAACTGGTTTACGTGTCATGGGATTGCCGATGATCGGAGGAGGGCCGGATGCTTTTGTCTAGCTCAAGTCGAAAACCAAGAACGATTTTAGATCTGTTTTTATACCTTCTACTGGAAGTGAGTAATTTGCATATCTGTCGATTACTGATTATTTAAGAGCATTTTCTTTCTTCTGGAGAGTTTGTTTTTTGAAAGTTCTGGCGACAGTTACATTTCGTGAGAGTTCCTTTGTTCACTTTTGAAGAGTTCTTGCGAACAAGGTCAGAACCCTTTTCGTTTTGGTACTTGACTCCTGACAGTTGAGGGTCGTGATTTAGCAATATTTCGCAACATTCTACACCGACCCTACTCTGATCTACAATCTACCCCTTGGCATCAAAGAAATTTTTTACTTTAGTAAGGCCCAGGACTTATTGACTGATGTGTTCGTATCTATTCTATTGTCATGAGACCATCCTCCCGGACATTACCTCCTCCTTTCGGGAATGTAGCGTACATAAAGAAATTGTTGCAATCGGCTGTTCATTAGCAAACTATTTTTATTTTTTAACAGTTCACCACAAACAAGGCAAGACGCCACTACTGCAGACGTAAGGGGCTACTGAGATTTAGGGTGTAAGTTTTAGGGGGTCATCCTAAGTTGTGAGATGTCTGTTTACATTAGTTTTAAATTTCTGCATGTCAGTAGAGTTAGGGGAAAAAGGGAGCAGGGAGGGAGTTTTAGAGACTGGCAGCACGATGGAAGAAGCTATTAAAGTAGAAGGTTCTCTGGGGATCTCCAGTGAATGGATGGGACTTTATTAGGTAAAAATTAGTCAAACGAAAAAAGTTAATCCCGGTCTCTTAAATAAAAGACAAAGTATATGTATTGTTTGTAGGGCTGTTTATAATTTTGTTTCTCAGTACCCCCCTCCCTCTTTTCTTTTTAAATTTACATTTTTATTTGTCCGAGTTAGTATGACCTAGAGAAGTAGGTGAAGAAATTGCATGGAAAGATGTAAAAGTGCTTTTTTTTTTTTTTTTTTTTTTTTTTTTTTTAATAAAAAATAAAACATTTAAAAATTTATATAGAAATGTGATACTTAGAAGGCAATACAATGCAGAGGTGTGACGGATAGACACAAGTTGGAGCAAATAAGACATATAATGCTCCAACTTGTGTCTAGCCGTCACACCTCTGCATTGTATTGCCTTCTAAGTATCACATTTCTATATACTAATAAACAATGCTTCAAGCAAACTACATAAAACTCTCATTTAAAAATTTGATTTGCCGAAATTATATAAAGATGGGAGGGGGGGGGTATTAAAATTGTACTTATAACCTTTCACCTGACATGAATAGTAGCAACAGATTATCCACATCAGTGAATGGAGGCGTGGGTGAGGGTAAATTCAAGCATTAAACTTGTGCCCCCATTTACTTGCGCTTCCCCATGAGGGTGAAGTGAGATGCAAGGTTTTTTTTTGTTTTTTTAAAAAATTTTTTTTTATGTGGGGGAAAATCCAACTCCACAAAAAGGGGCATTCTGGATTGGGACAAATAGGCAAAATATAGCTTTTGAAGAGATCCCAGTTTACATCAGTAAACTTCCACAGTTTAAAAAAAACACAAAATTGTTGATCTCGTGCAAATCTTTATCATTTTTATACCACTTAATAGGAGTCTAACTTGGAAAATAAACCTTTCCCTAATCCCATAACTTCAGTCATGTAAGCTTTTTTTTTTTTTTTTTTTTTTTTCCCCACTATTGCAATGTTTTTGCTTGCTTTGAAGTATGTTGGCACTCAATGTACCTCAGTGTTATGAACGCTACCTGGGATCGATATTCCAGCTAGGATTAGTATAGAATTGAGAAAAGAATTTCTTTGTTTCGGAATTTTTGAGATGAGGATGGATAATTTGGATTATTTGGACTACTCTTCTCAACTTGGATATTATTCTCACAACGTTTCAGCCGATATAACCTCTGACCTTCTTCAGGTGCATCTTGTCAAATTTGGGAATCTTTATGCGTGTCCTTGGTGCAATGGATAAAATGCTAAGTAATCTTAAGTGATAGTCTTCTGGAAGTTGAAGGTTCAATCCTCAGTACAGGCGATATTAAAAAAAATAATTCAGAACTACTTAACAATTCTACCTGGTAATGGCTGACTGAACAAGAGCAATCTACCCCCGTTGATTAAATATAGGGTTTGGTTCGAAATCCATACAGATTCTCAAGTTCGACAAGATGCACCTGAAGTTTGGGAGGTTATATTGGTCAAAACGTTGTGAAAATAACATCCAAGATGAGAACAGTAGTCTGAATAATACAAATACAAGTTTTTCTTTTTTGGGGCAAAAAGTTTTTGAATTATTGTGTAACTTGTCAAAAAAAAAAAAATGATTTTTTTTTTTTTTTTTTTTTTTGTAACTGAAATCTACTCCTGCTGATGGCCAATGCGTACATTGCAAACAAGAGCTCTCTCTCCCTTTGTATCTGTCTCTTTCCTGAATTACAGGTCTAGTTTGTTCCAGAGATAAAACTGTCCCTCAATCAAAACCACCTTTTTGTACCTCCAATATCTACTGATAAACAAGAACTTGCTAGAGTTAGCCTCATTTGGGCCAATGATGCATTTGCTGTCAGTTTATCATGGCTTTGCCGATGTTCGTCTTGCAAGTTTACAATTTCCACAAACACACATACAAACAATTCGCCTCCTCTTGCTTCAGTAAGCCTAAGTCTCCACCACATGCTGTGTAATATGCGAATAGATGCATACTTTTGCCTACTCCAAAGTTTGCTTACTCCATTCAAAATTTTGAATGTAATAATTTTTTAATGTTAAGTTATTGCTGTAACTTTTTTTAATCGTAATAATTTTGATGCTTATATTTTATTCTATTTAATTCTTTGTATTACATTTTATTTTAAGTTACACGAAAGGACGTCCTCTTAAGAACACATCATGGCATTGTATGGACGAAGTGACCATGAACATGGATATTCGTCCTATCAGTCTGGTAGTGGACAGAATTTCAACTGTAAGTAACTCTCCCCCTTTTCTTCACTATATATATATATATATATATATATATATATATGAAACTAAAAGTATACATTTAGTAGATATAACCTATAGTGAAATGGTTTAAGCTCAATATACGAGATAGAGCAATTATAAAGATAAGTGAAAGAGGGATAAACATGTACGAAAGACAAATTTATTTCAACTTCGATTGTTCAATGCAAGGTGTACTCGGTAAAAACATGTTTATTCTTTAAGCCAAGGCTTTACAAAGATTAAAATTATCATCAGAGGAATTACATAGATAAGTTGGCATTGGAAAAGCGAAAATTCAAAATTTGAAAAAATATTAATGGAGAGTGAGAACGTGCGTGTAAAAAGATATGGGGTCTGTCCAATTGGTAAATGTCCGTTGATAAGGTGTCCAGTGAAAGGAGATTTAAAGATGGAAAAGAAGGGGTTTCGTGAAGGCAGCATAGAAAAAGTTCCAGAATGAAGTAAATCCAATAGAAAGATGTTTAGTTCAATCGTAGGTGGTTTACACGCACGTTCTCACTCTCCATTACTTAATATTTTTCAGATTTTGAATTTTGGCTTTTCCGCTGCCAACTTATCTATGTAATTCCTCTAAGATTTTAATCTTTGAAAAGCCTTGGCTTAAGGAAAGAATAATAAACATGTTTTTACCGAGTACACCTTGCATTGAACAATCGAAGTTGAAATAAATTTGTCTTTCGTACATGTTTATTCCTCTTCTTTCTATCTTATATATATATATATATATATATGTGTGAAGTCGGTCTCATTGTGGATTTGTAGATGTACTATAGGCAAGTTTATCGGGTCTCAATTTAAATGAGTTTTTTATTAAGACTTGCCCTGCTTAACGTATGCGTTCTTTAAGTTACTAATTGTTTGCAGATAGTTTGACCTTGATTAAACATCATGCCAAAAGATTCAGACGAGTTACATCCTGAGCTCCTCTACATCCAATCTCTCGATTTTGAAAGTGACTGGTCAAGTAATCTCTGGTTGAGCGTAATGACATAGTGCACCATCTTCGAACAAACGGAAACTTTGTACGGAGCACAATTTGAACATAATCATCGTTATTCAATACAAAGTTTTCATAAACTTTTTAATTTCATCAAAATAGGTAATTTATGTACATGGTATATATTTATGTATATACTAGAAAAGGTCTCCTTACAAAGATCAAAATTGAGATATAATGATACTAAATCTTATGTCTAGAATCCATATTCTATTTTTGATCAAAATCCATTACATGATTTTGACTCTAGAAAATGTCTAAAATTTAAGGCTTAAGGGATCTTAAGAAATTGGAATTCGGTGAATCTTGCTTAATTGTTGTCTAATGACTATGGATCAAATTTAATGCAAATCTGAAATATTAGAATTTTCAAATAGGTGGTTGTGTCCATACTATGGCCCCTAGAAACCCTTTAAAATACTCCAAAGACACTGAAATTTGAGGAATATTTATTAATTGATGTCAAATACTTGTTAAATTTTCACAAAAATAGGAGGTACCTGAATTTTCACCCGGGGCTTCCACCTCCTTAGTTATTCCCGTTACATGAAACTAACTCACATTTAGATGACTTATGCCTAGCAGCTGTGTTCTAAAATTAATGAATAGCGTTTAATTAGTTTAGGAGTAAATCCTCTATATACAAATATATAAACATACTTAACTTTATAAAGATGGATGTGAAAGTACATTTGACCCTGTCAAACATAATTGCTTAATAAATTTAATATATTTCTTTCTTTGTATGAAAACAATATCTCACAGAGGGTCACACACATTTGTATAATTTGGATTATTCAAATTACTGTTCTCATCTTGGATGTTATTCTCACAACATTTCTGCTGATGCAACCTCCGACCTTCTTCAGGTGTTGTCGAACTCGGGGAATCTGCACGGAATTTCGAACGGAACCCATTATTTAATCCACGAAGGTAGCATGCTCTCGTTCCGTCAGCCATGACCGGATAGAAGACTTCAGTAATTCGCAATTCCTAGTAACACCCGCACTAAGGATTGAACCTTCAAAAGATTGCACCTAGAACTGAATTTTACTTAGTATTTCATCCGTTACGCCACGAGTCCTTGTGGACAATTCTAGTATGAATTTTGGGAGCCTTAAACTTATTCTTGTATTTTAGATGTGCAGTCTAACTATCACAGACTGCACATCTAAAATACAAGAATAAGTTTAAAGCTTCCAAAACTCATACTAAAATTGTCCACAAGGACTCGTGGCGTAACGGATGAAATACTAAGTAAAATTCAGTTCTAGGTGCAATCTTTTGAAGGTTCAATCCTTAGTGCGGGCGTTACTAGGAATTGTGAATTGATGATTTCTACCTGATCATGGTTGACAGAACAGGAGCATGCTATCCTCGTGGATTAAAGGATTTCATTCGAAATTCCATGTAGATTCTCAAGTTCAACAGAAAGATTCCAGAGTTCGACAAGATACACCTGAAGAAGGTCGGAGGTTGTATTGGCCGAAACGTGAGAATAACTCCAGATGAGAACAGTAGTCTGAATTATACAAATTATCGATCCGATTCAGAAACATAACACACATTTGTTTCCATAGAACATAAACATAGTTCAAAGGTCGAACTTTATTAATATCAACTACGCATGTAAACGTGAAATTAATAACTCAAATTTATATTGTTTTCTCTTCACTTATTTTTTATTGATTACATTGACTCATTTAAAGTGAATTTGTGCTTTATATATGTTTGCGAGCATACAATATCCCCCCCCCCCCCCCCAACACACCACTCAGACGACTTTTAATCTATCTCTAAGTTTGGTATAAATTTAGAAATGTATAGTTTTGTGTGTGTGTGTGTGTATATATATATATATATATATAAGGATAATTTTTATAATACTTATCTAATGTTATTTGGAAAAATCTAACCATTTTTTTTTTTTTTACTAGGAGCAAAGTGTAGTATCTGTTCTGATACTACACTTCATCTTTTCTGTTCTCGGTTAGTGAAGGAGAAATCCTAGACTGGGGTCATTTTTATTTATGCCACAATCCAGTGTGCCCTTTTTGGCGAACAGGATTTTTCTCCAAATTAAAAACCGACCTTGTGCCTATCTGCAGGGAGGCAAGTAAATAGATCTTCCTCCTCCCTCTTTCCATTAGAAACCACAAAATGGAAATGGCCAAAAGGGTTCTATTTATACTAAATTAACATTGCAAACTGACTTCCCTCCCCCAATCTAAGAATTTATTTTTTAAAATAATCTGAAAATCATATTCGGTTTAATGTCAGTTTTGCATGTTAGCATGTGTTGGACGGCTTTTAGAAATTGGCTTCCAAACTAACCTATCTCTGGCCAAGACTTTATTTCTCCCTCTTTCTCAAATCTTTCCTTATCACTTCCTCCCATGCTTTCTTGTCCATTCCCTGTGAACTGAGGAAAAACAAAATCAACTTGTACATTAAAACCAAATGGCAAAAGCTATGGGACGAACAACAAACTTAGAGACATTCACCCAAATGTTGGGCAAGACAGAATTATTATCAAAACGAAATTTAGATACTAAATTCACCAGAATCCGAGTTGGTCATACAAAACTAACTCATGAATATCTTCTAAAAGCAGAAAATGCACCTCAATGCAGAACATGTGATCATCAACTAACCATAAAACGCATATTAATGGATTGCAAAAAATATGAAAATACCCGTAGAAAATACTTTAATGAACAAACCCTAAAAACATTATTTGAGAAAGTAACACCTTACAAAATATTGCATTTTCTAAAGAAAATAAACCTTTTGGAACTCATCTGAATATTTAATACAATACAAACGAAATAGCCAAAATTGAATTTTAGGCCCTAAAACAGGGGAAATAAGATGCATTAACCTTAAACAATTTAAAATATCACTGACTTAAGATTCAAATGAAGGACACTCCCTTCCACACTCATGGCACGAAATGACCCTTAGGGTTGATGTGCCGTAAAGCAACATCTTACCTTACCCTGTGAACTGATATTGCTCCCTCAGCTTTTCCATTAACCCAAGAACTCTCATCACTTCTTTCAACGTGGTTATATCATCAAAGTCTTGGCACTGCTTCCCTACTGACTACAACATAGTCGTCTTCAAGTCCAATGTCAACAAATACTTGTCAAGCTGTTCTCTAAACTCTCTAAACTCTTTAAAATACTGCAATGAAACTGAAATTTGGGGAATATTTATTAATTGATATCTAATAGCTGTTAAAATTTCACAAAAATTGGAGGTATCTGACTTTTTATGAAGGACTTTTCACCCCCTCTTTGGGCCCTTTGCTTTAAAGTAAATATAGGCCACATTACCCACCCTTACGCCTAGCAGGTGTTTCAAAATTCATGATTGGTTAATTAGTTTAGGAGTGAATCCTATACATAGAAATCTATAAACATATATATATATATATGTGTTATAGATATGTGTGCGTGTATATATATATATTCCTTTTGTGAAATATTTAATGCAGAATGATGCTATTTTGATAACTTTTTACTTTCGTTAAATTAAATTTTATTATAAACTAATAGTTTTAGAAAATCAACTTAATTGTAAAAATGATTTTATCGCAGTTATAAAATTGTTTGTGTACATGTTATTGCGATTTCTTTACAGAAGGTCATTGATACAATAATGCTCTGTTGTGGGCAGATATGACACAAGATCACTGCTTTGCATTTGTACGTAATCGTCCGTTTTACCTGCTGACATGTTTGTCGGCTTTTAGAAATTGTTTTCCAAACTAACTTATCTTTGACTAGGTCTTTATTTATCTCTCTTTCTCTAAAATCCATTCTTATCACTTTCTCCCTGTTCTATATCTACTGACCAAGAACTCTCATCCATTCGTTCAATATGGCTATACCATCGAAGTCTCTATTCTGCACACATCTCCCTATACTGTCCAGATTTAATTTTCCTCTGAGGTCATCAGAACTAAGCTTGTCTTTAAGACTCGCATTACACATCCATCGTATCATTCTAGTATCATTTCTCTCCTTACAACACATGTCCTCAATCCTCACTGGCAAGGTTTCGTTTCCATACATCATCACACTGCACACACATGCTTGATATACACTTCCCTTCATTGAGAGTGGTAATGCTCTGCTGGTTAGTAATGGCAGAAGTTCCCTGAACTTACTTCATCCACTCCTAACTCTTGCCATCACACTAGCACCTGTTCCACCCTGTGCTTCAATGATAACAAAACTTCATTTGTATGGCCACATTGACAGAATGGATGAGAGTTCTTGGGTTAATAATATAACAGTTGTGGTAGCAGGGTTAATTGGTAAGGGCAGGCCAAGAAAAACATGGGAGAAAGTGATATGGATTTGAGAGGAGGAGGGATAAAGACCTGGTCAGAGATAGGAAGTCAATTACTAAAAGCTGTCCAACACGTGCATGCATGTAAAACAAACGTTAAACCGAAGATGATGATGTAATTGGTTGCTGCCATGGTATCTTATGAGACTCGATAGACCAGCCCTCGGCATACAGGTTCTGCCACGGGTAACACATGATCAGACTGAAATGTTCGACGCGTACCACTTCAGAGCACACCTCAAAAAGGTGAATTTCAGCCGCCTTGTCATCTGTTTTGTAGAACCTCTCTAAGGCTTTGATGCGTCAATGGCTTTGAACTTTTTTCAATTCTTAGAAGTATTTCAAAGTCAGGAGATCCATCTCGGGAGGGAGTGCTGCCAAGATAGCGGAGAGGCAGCCGACTGCTGTGAACCAAGACACTTGTCTATGGCGATCGACGAGAAGACGTTAGGTTTGCTGCTTGTGTGGAGGAGAGCTGCGGGTGTGAACCCGGAAACGCCCACTTACGAAAAGTTTAATTTAATTTTTTTTTTCAAAGTGAGGAAACGGCAGCGGGTGGCTTTGGTGTGATCATTAGCATATGTGAGATGTCGCTACTATAAGGAGCACGACAAAACATGATTCTGTAAGATGCGTTGGGAGGTAGATGCGAATGGAAGAAGAAAGTGCCACATTTATTTTGATGAAACGTGTTGACTCATTCAAAGAAGCGAACGGAAGACGAAAGTGCCGCATTATTTTGGCGAAACGTTGCATTGACTCGTTCACTTAACCTGGTACTCTTGATGTGGATGTTGGGTTCGACATACTGGTGGTGTGGTGAGCATTACCATAGTTTTCTCCATATTTATGTTGAGTCCACAGGTAGTGCACACTCGAAGGTTTATTATTTCTTGCATCTCTTTCTCGCTGTGGGAAACTAGGTCCATATTGCCAGCATTAGTTCCTGCACAAGGCTTTGGGAAGTGTTGGACTTCACATCAAAATGAGTGAGGTTGAAGATTCTTGTTGGTGGTTTCGGAAAAGTATGAGAACACTGACAAGTTTCGAAAAGCATAGGGGAGGGTCATCACAAAGAACTTTAATGCAAGGATGTTGCCCTGTTAACACCAATATCGATGGCTATCGGTTGATCCCTATAACAGGCCAGGTGATCATGCAGCTGAGGTCTTTTACTGGAGGCGATATGAATTTTCTGCTATAATTGATATAGCAGTTAAAAATAAGGAAAATTTCCCTGTTAAGTGAGTTTGAAGTTCTTGTGTTTTACATACAAAATAAGAACCACAATGAGCTAATTTGATAAATTTTACAATTATTGACAAATTTCTATAAATGAAGAGACAGGTAGGTTTGAATAAACAAAGGTAAATGCATATTTAGATAAGTTATTTTTATTTCAATGTGGGATTTAAAAAAATATATAAATTTTTTTTTTAGAGAATTTATACTTAATCATGGTCATGAATAAAATCCTTTCAAGATGAAATTTTCTAGGAGCAATGATAGTAAAGTGTCAGCAGCTAAAAAGGTCTCTACTGACTTATTGTAAAACTTGTTTCCAGTCAAAGACTCCAAATGTTAGATCTCTCTCGCCCTATTATAAGGATGACCATGGTTCAGATATAAAACTGAATAGTATTTAGTCAAGATTGGATACATAATTCTTTTTTTTTATCAGTTTTTGATTATTTTCCATTTAACAAAATTTTTTAATTCTTTTTACTCTAAATGGTTGCATTAGCAAATCCCAATCTAAACCGAAAACAGAACTGTGGATCCTTTAGTAGATACAGAACTTAGACAAGTGTATAACTACAATTTAAAAAAAAAAAAAAAAAAAAAAAAAAAAAAAATCCATCTGTGGAACACGTTACTTCCTAGCAGACTACAAGATGGTTGTGTTCAAATCCGATGTTACCAATCAAAATTGGTTCATTAGTTTTAATCACAAAGTTTTGTATGAAGTTATATGATGAACGTAGAAAAGTGACTAAGCTAGATTTTTTTTTCTAGGAAAACTGTCCTTCGTATGGATAGAAAGATCCAAAATGGTCAAAATTTAGTTTGTTTTTTTTTTGTTTTTTTTTCCAAAAAATCTATATACTATTAAAAAGTTATGGTGGTCTTGGAGTTTGTTTGTAAGCAAATAGAAACATAATTGGTTGACAAAAAGGTTTTCATAAATCAAGAGATTTTTATTTTAATCGGATACATGTTTTATAAATTTAAAGAAATAAACAAAAAAACAATACATAAATATTTAAACCAAGTGATTTAAAAAAAAAAAATTTGTTTAATAATCTGCAAAAAATAGACATAAAGGGTATTCGGCAGTAGTTCAAAACGAATTATTTTTGCTTAAAAACATTTCTAATGTCTTCTTTTTTTTTGTCAATAAAAACAATACGTAAATACATTCATTGTAGTTATTTACTCTCTAATGCATATTTTTTTCATACTAGCTATAAAACTAAAAGCTAGGTAAAGATGGAAATTGACATACTAAGGTAGTGTACCAACACTCTTCATTAAAAAAATAATTTAAAAAATGTGTCTGTTAGCTCAAGTTAGCATTAATGGTTATTTACATGAAACAAATACTGGTGACCCAAGGGATACTGGTTTGTTCCAAGGACTGAAAAATTCCCCATTATTGGCAAAAATTTCACTTTTTTCACAAATATTTAAAAATACTCAACAGGCAAACAAAAGTTGTGATTAATGATGAACATAATTTGCTTTGACCCCAGAGTATTCTGCCCTAACCCATCCCCCAATTCTTTGAAATTTAGATTATGAAATTCACTTGATTACTTGATTCACAAAATCTACAGATTGTGATCAATCTTTGTTTACCCTATTCAATTACTTTTACCTCAAGAAAACTATAGTTTGAGTCCCTATGTGGCTGAAAATACGCCCCGCACACACTTACACAATCACAAAAATTGCAAATTTTCACAAATCAAATACAACCTTTAATTCTTAGGTCAAAGGTTACATTAAGTTCATTAAAACTTCTTGAATTTGAACAAAATATTATTTTGACTTCGTCCTAATTTAGACTATCACAATTTGGAATCATTTGTTTTCCGTTTCTGCATTGTTGTCGGCAAACAATGACCCATTTTTTTTTTTTTTTTTTTTTTTACTGAAGTATTTTTTATTGTTATAAACATTTCTACTTGTACTGATTTGACATAGGTATTCTTATTTTTACAGTATTTTAACTGTAATAAATTATTCGGTAAACATTCCCTTTAAGAATTGACCAAATAAAATTAGTACATTTTTTAATTTATTCGATAATTTCCAATGTATTTTGTTTGTATCCCATGCATATTAATATACATTTTACATGAAAAATTACAAATTCATTTTTGACGTTTTTTATATTTGATATTCTCAAATATACGAAACGTCAATGTTTGCTATAGTACCGGTTTCTTTCTGAAATTTGAACTAATTCAAAGACTTCTATTGTGTATATTCTTTATGGATGATTTCAATGGGAAAATCAATGCAGCTATCTAAATTCATTATTGTTGTTAATGCATTGTGATATTTTGTTTTCTAATACGAAAAAAATGAATCGCCATGGAATTTCTATATTTTCAGTACAAAAAAAAGCTGTTTAATTTATTCTATTTTCCATTTCTCAGAATTAATGTTTTTGTTTTTTTTCTCAATTTCAGACAGTGACAATGGAGGAGAATTTACCAAACTTTCAAAAGCAGTTAGCACCAACATTCAAAAAATGGTTCAGAATAGTATGTTCAGTGATTTTTTTTTTTTTCTTTTTTTTTCTTTTTTTTTTTTTTTACATAATCTGTATCTCATGTCAATCAATTCTTCTCGGATTCCCCTGACTCATTCCCTCCAACCATCTCTGTCAGACATCACCGTTTACAGGTCCTCCAGATGGTATCCAGAGTCTTCTAAAAGTTGGTCTCTCTTCCCTCTCTTCCCCCTCTTCCCTCTCTTTCCTCTCTTCCTCCCTTTCACTCAACCAAACAGCATGAATAAATACTTGAACATATAAAGAACTTGAAGCATAAAAACTTTTGCCAAAATAACCGGATTTGGCATTAAATAACCTTAAAAGGGTTAATATGCCGTAAAACAACCAAACCAATGCAACGTCCTTGCGTATGCTCTGTCAAGTGATGCTTCCTGCTGTTTCGTTAGTGGCTAAGCTATCTATTGTCCTGTAGAGTAAGACAGATTCCACGATGGCCCTAAAAAATGTCCCTCTTAAGATTTTCAGAGGGAGAACTTCCAGATTGTGCGCAGTCTATCAAGGACACCCCGGGTCTTTGCGGATTTTGGTGTCTCTCTCCGCTAACTGGATGTTGATGGAGTAAAGTTTCCGTATTGTCAGAAAACTCGGTATCTGGCCATCAACCGAATCAGCAATGATGTAGTATGATTAACAGTGCAAAAATGGGGGGAAATATATACAACAAATAACTGGGTGCTTATGCAGCTGAAACACACACATGAAACACGCATTTCCAAATAAAAACTCTTGTATATACTTATGTATCAGGCAAAAATAAGTATCCTCACCAAAAATTGGGGAAAATTATCGAGTAGATTTTAATTACAAGTAAAAATCAGTTTTATAATTTTTCAGAATTCTAGCCTAAAAAAAGTGTGCTACTTCTTGGAATTACCTCTGAGGAGAGTTACCTCTCTTGTTATAGGTAAATCTTCATGAGGGCGCTCTGCCCAAGGCAAAATACGATAAAATTGATTTTTAGGTTTAATTAAAATTCTATGATTCATGTGCTTTCACCGATAACTGTTACCTAAAACGCTAAAAATTTATTTTCTATCTACCTGCATAGTTTTAATCTTCTGAAAGTTGTTTTAAAAGTTTTTTTTATTTCAATATAAGATTTCGTCTGGATTTTCCGGTTTATCGAGTAACAATCAAACGTGGTCATGGTCAGATGTTGTTTTAGTTTCTATGTCTTGTAGATGACAACTGAGAAATAAAAAAAAAAATAAAAAAATAAATAAAAATAATACAACTAATAACTGTCACCAAATGCATAAAAATTTAATTCTCGACTGATCTGTATGGTTTTAACTTGCTGAAACTGTTTTAAGGTTTTTCTTTATTTCAAAATAAGTTGCAGTATCTCGAATCTTATGGCCGCATGAGTTCGGCTATTTAAAAAAAAAAAAAAAAAAACTTTTTTACAAACCTCCGTGACTCCAAAACAGATTTTTAAATAAAAAAAACATTTACAAAATGTTTCAGAACTGTAAAACTATGCAGGTTGATAGAAAATTAAATTTTCTAGCCTTTGGTAAATTATTTGTTGTATATTTTGTTTTCGATTTTCCGGCTGTTAACTATACTACATTATTGCCACTGAATCAATTATGTGAATTTCAGAAGATAGATCAAGCATTGATTTTTTTTTTTTCCATCCATCATGCGGTCAGATCGGAGAATACGTTTAAATACAAACATAACGTCCTTGTTATTAATGAAGCATTCCTCCAGAGTGCCGTGTTGTATAACATGCTGACCAATCGGCATTAGTAACTAGCACGCTGACATCTTCAAAAACCGGTGATGTGGTGACGATGCAGAGAGACCACGAGATAAGCAACCATGACTGTCATGCACTCACTGCAAAGAGACTGGCTGTACGCAGAAATGAACTTGAAACTGTCTTACTTCAAAGGCGATGGTTGAAAACTTGTGACTATGCAAAGTAGGTGGCGTTACCTGCAGTCTAAGATGCTCAAAAGGGGGGGGGGGGGGGGGTATTGTGATGTCACACAGCTAGCGCAATTTAAGGGTTGTGTTTTTGTTCATCTGATTGGTGTGTGTTTCTGGTGTTGAGGCAGTCTCTGCCCTTCTATTGGAAACAGCTGTCGATGATATCTTCATTGGTTCTTTTTTATCAACGTGCAGGTTAAGGGGCATCGTCTACACTAGTGGGCCCCCGTCCAGGTAGCTAACTAGCAGATACCACTCCACACCTCAAAGAAACTATCAGTCAGATCAACTGCAGAGAGCTTCCATGCTATGTAATCTCTCTGTGGCGTTTTTTTCCAAGGCAACCTGGGTCGGCTTCTCACCCGCCTGCCGGGAACTTCCAGATCTCAAGCTATCTTGATCGCACCACTCGAATGTTCCACACGTCTATACCGACGAAGCCTGTTTTTCTCTATTAATGACTTCGATGTCCCAGAGGCCAAACTGTTCTGCACAGTTGCCACATCTTCTGACTTCACATTGCAAATCTTTCTCATCATTGCCCTGTCGTTGTGTTGCAATCGTTGCACGTCTGCTTTGGCCAAAGGCCAGATCTCCTTTGCATGGAGCAGTGCACTGCGAAGATAGGATCAATAAGCATGGCCACAAGACTTGTACGTGAGGTGAGTAATGGCTGCAGTTTATGGAACTTCCTCCAGGCAGTTTTGACTCTATTTTGGTGGCCAGTTCACAGCCTCCAGAAGCTGGGAGCATGTCTCCTAGATAGCAAAAGGAGGCTACCACCTCTAACTTATCAGGGTCAGCGGTCACGTCACAAAACGAATCTGGCTGAAACGTTGCTGGACGGAGGAATGGCAGGCAGCAGATAAATCAAGGTTGCACAGATTTGTGGAGGACCCAGATAACCTACCAGGCATGGACCTCCCTCGCCGGCAGTGGACAATGCTCAACCGCCTCAGGACAGGTGTCGGACGTTTCGTCACGACCATGAAAGGATGGGGACTCGGGAACTCGGCTGTCTGCGACTGTGGTCACTCTGAACAGACAGTAGACCACATCATCGAGTCATGCCTTAAATATCGACCACCCAACGGTGAAGCCGGCATAGCTGCGCTAGACAACAAAACATTAGCATGGCTTTTCTCAACCAAGCTGGTGATCTAATAGTGAGATGCTGTGAAGCAAACAAAAGGGTCAGCTTGAACACTTGCCTTTCACAGCATAATATACCTAATGCAGGAATAGTGCATTCGATCTCCTTGACATGTATATCGGACATAATCTGATGTTGCAAAGCTTTTGGTAGGCAATGTATGGGTAAAATGGAAGTAGAACATCCTGAATCCAGTATGGCACTATTTGAAAATTTGATGTATCTGATGGTGAACATAGCCTTTATAAATGAACCGTTGGCAGATAGACTCTGAAGGTTGAATGTGATGTCTTGAGTGAGACCAAGCGACGGGTCATCATATTTTGTTTGGTCTTTTGCAAAACTCCTGATTTTCTGCAGATGAAAAATGTATTCTGGTTATCCTGATATGGACCTGGGTGAGGTGAGGAAGCACGGGTGGCCTCTAGCATAGTTTCTGCATATTGCAATTACATTCAAAATAGATTAAAGTATGGTAGAATGTAAAAGGGAAGGATACATGTTTTTATTTCTAATCTTCATGCTTTATCTATATTTGTTATTTTCATAGATTGTAATTTTAGCCAAACTAAGTTTGATGTGGTAGAAACCCATTCGTTGTTTAATATGGTTATACTGCAGGATCATTCAATACTTAAAAAAAAAATCCCAGTCATTAACTTCATTTATCTGTCTGCCTCCTTCTCTAACCCACCCTTATATATAGTGTGGTTTAAAATATTGTTATCCCTACCAAAAAGTAATAATAAAGGAACAAGTAATACAGCAATGCAAAACATGTGTCCTTGATTCACTTTAAGAACTATAAAAAATATAAGACTAGTACGATAAAAAAAAAAGCAATACAGTTTTTCATACTCGTGTGGATTTTCTTTGCTGCAGAAATAAAAGTTCCTTGCATGTAAATTTCATTATCATCGGAGAAAAACACCTATCCAAAACACATCGTAAATGTCCATATACCAGTTTTTATGCATTGTTATTGCTTAGTTCATTGTTGAATGTTAACTGAAATAATTTCAAATGACGATTGTCCTGTCCTTGGTTTGTCCTTAATGTATCCTGTGAAAAATATCTCATGTTCCCATCACAGTATTATCCTGAGGTGTTTTGTCAAATTTGTCGTTGAAATCATGTTGCACAGCTTCTATGCTCTTTCCTGAATGCACACGCTTTTATATTCTTGTCTCCTTCCTTTCCTCTGGTCGCTCCCTTTCCGGCCTCTAATCTCTTTCTTCTCGCTCCCTTTCCGGCCTCTAATCTCTTTCTTCTCGCTCCCTTTCCGGCCTCTAATCTCTTTCTTCTCGCTCCCTTTCCGGCCTCTAATCTCTTTCTTCTCGCTCCCTTTCCGGCCTCTAATCTCTTTCTTCTCGCTCCCTTTCCGGCCTCTAATCTCTTTCTTCTCGCTCCCTTTCCGGCCTCTAATCTCTTTCTTCTCGCTCCCTTTCCGGCCTCTAATCTCTTTCTTCTCGCTCCCTTTCCGGCCTCTAATCTCTTTCTTCTCGCTCCCTTTCCGGCCTCTAATCTCTTTCTTCTCGCTCCTTTTCCGGCCTCTTATTTTTTCTATTTTTTTTGTTCTCCTTTTTTTTTGATTAATAGAATTGTTAAATTTATTTTATAACAAAATAATTTACCAAAAATTAATTTTTTAAATATTTTTTTTTTCTTTCTAATTTCTAAAATGTTTTTGTTTTTTTAAGTTTCCCAGTTACAGAAATTGGTTACAGAAATTGGAACAACCAGGGATTCGACAGACAAACGAGAAAAACTGTAAGGACTTAAACATCTATTGGTTTCTAATATATGATGAAAAATCAGTCAGATTTTTTATGTTAGACCTACATAGCATTACATCTGACGAATTGATATTTGATTCAGACTAGCCGTTCAGTTATGTAAATTTTCAGTCTATTATTTACATAAAGTAGAATAAAAATTCAATCGATTTCATCAATAACATATTCTATCCAATCTGATATTTCCTTTAGTAGAACATTCTAAATATACTCCATGATTTTTATTGGTTCATTTGAAATGACTGCTTTTGTTACCAATACAAAAAATTGCAAACAGCTATAAAAATCTGTTCATTTGTGAGTATATCAGAACACATTTCACTTTAACTAAATGTTAATAAATTACCACTTATTCCATCTTTATTTTTGTTATAATTCATATTATCCGTATTAATATAATACAATTAATATTATTTTACATTATACTTTTGTCATGTTCCCTACCTTCGACTTCGCTTTTTTTCTCTCCTAAAATACAATTTTATTTTTACCGTCACTTTTAATTCAATGCATCATCAGGTTTTAGTATTAAGGTGTTGCGAGTGTCCCGTACTCCGTAGTGGGCAACATCATGCAACGTCTTGCTCGTGCTCTCCATACGGTCCAATCCAAATGATTGATATCAGTTATGCTGCATACAGTCAAATCACTTTTTACGCACACAGGCCAGGTCTTCCACGGTCTGCCATGCTCCTTAGTACCTGAGGTATCCCGGTGTGTTATGGAGTTGATGCAAGAGGTGGCACGCTGTACATGGCCAAACCATCTGAGACGCTGAGCGTGTAATGCATCCAAAATCCCACCAATAGCAAGCTTCTGAAGAAGCACTTTTTGTTTTAAACTTCAATTCACCACAGACAAGGCATATTGCCACTGAGACGTAAGGGGCTACAGTGGATTAGGGTCCAGAAATTAAAGGAGGCATCCTAAGTGAGGAGTTGTGCGGCGAGATACTAGTTCACATAAAACTCTAATTGCTGCATGTTGGGTGGAAACGGGGAGCAGGGAGGGAGTTCCGAAGGCCGGCAGTACGAGGAAAGAAGCTATTGTAGTAAAAGGCTCTGGATCTCCATAGTGAATGGATGGGATTTAGCTGATTGTCTGGTTGGTCGAGTGTATTTACAGCAGGGATGGGGGGGGGGGGGGGGCACCAGAGCAGCAAGTTCATCGGCGCACATTCCATTGAAGTACTTATAAACCAAGCACAAAGATGCAATATTGCGGCGATGGGGCTGGAGCTTGGTGGATAGTGAGGGGCCTATCAGATTAGCGACTCCTTTTTTGACCTTGTGAGAGACTAGTGGATGGTGCACCAGCTCAGATGTGACAGCAATACTCCATGCACGGGCGGATGGTGGCTTTGTAGAGATATAGGATACTGTCAAATGTGAGAAGTTTTCTAGCACGGTAGAGGGAGCCCACCTTTCTTTGCAGCAGCCTTGGCAATGTCTTCTATGTATTTGTTCCAATTCATGCTATCTGTGAATGTTAGGCCGAAGAGTTTGAACATTGGACTCTCAGGTAGGGTGTTATTTGCCATGGCAATCGGTGGTTGAAAGGTTTTCTTGCAGTTGTTAAAAGAAAGGAGCTTTGTCTTAGTGGCATTAAATGTTACCATCCATTTATGTCCCCATTCAACTACAGACTGGAAGTCATTTTCTAAGGATTCAGCCATTGCCTTGGATATGTGCGCGCCTGTTTTACCCACATGTCGAGAGTAGAGCGTGGTGTATTCAGCAAATATACCCATCTCCAACTCAATTCAATAAGGGAGGTCGTTTATGAAAATCAGGAACAATAGAGGTCCAAGGATCGATCCCTGGGGTACACCCGCATTTATGTCATGTTGTTTAGATAAATGATCATCGATGACAACCTGAATCTTTCTTTTGGATAGAAAGGATCTAATTATATTAAATATTCGTCCTGAAATACCATACAAATTAAGTTTCATGAGAAGAGCTTTATGCCAGACCTTGTCAAAGGCTTTGGATATATCAAGGGCTACTGCCCTAGCTTCACCTGTCCTGTCCAGTGTATGGTATATGCATTCAGACATGACGGTTAGTGTATCTGCTGTAGAACGTGCTTGTCTAAATCCATACTGATGGTCAGAAAGAAGTTTAGTATTTGAAAGGAACCTTTCCTCTGTCACAATGCTTACATTAAAATTACTTCATTTAAGATGTAAAAAAATATATATTCATAGATACTTTAATGTTGCTAAGTTAGTATTTTTTTTTTAAACACTCGCTAATAAAGGATCCAAGAAACACCTTTCTCTCTCACATAACAGATTTGATACTATCAAATATGAAATGTCAATTTTCATTTAAGTTTTGCACCCAGACATTGACATCAACTGTGCCATGTCTAAAGATTCATCATATATTTGGATTTATAATAAGATCTTTAAAGAATGGTCGCATTTTATAAAATGTCACAATCTGTTTCCAAACAAATAGGATATTTCAAAGTAAATAAATAAGACCATCATTTCCTTAATCATAAAAAAAAAAAAAAATTCTTTTAATTGATGAGCAGTGAACTTTTCCAAGTGGTGTCGATTTTAAATCTGTCTAACCTGTTTAGAAACAATGTTAACTTAATAAAAATAATCAACTCAAGATGGATGTAATATAGAAAAAGTACATTAATTTTAATTCTTTCCTTTTGGTAGTTAAATAACTTTATTTTTAAAATGGCCATTGGAGTGTAGTTAATGCTGTACAATTAATATCAATATATTAATATTTTTAAATTATAATCGGTAAATGAAGGAAATTTTATGAAGTGTATTTAAAAATACAAAAAAATGCTAAATACTCCCGGAAGAGTACAGCTAGTTATGAATAAAATGAGCCAAGTAAAAGAATTGTCCATGATTTACTGAACGCTATATCATTATTAACGTTGGTAATGACGTGGCGGTAGTGTAGTGGCCATAAACGGTATGTTCTGTCCAGCCTATTGCATAACTTTCTCTAATAATGCCCTTGGGAGTGACTCCATCTCTCCTCTCCTAGCTATGGGTTAAATAGTCTGATAGACTAGACTCTCAAACCTTTGTAGAACAACTAGTCTAAGGGAAGCAAAACTGATATGAAACCTGTCAAATGGTACATATTATGCTTATCATTTACTTGGTGGAGTGAGTGGGTCATGTTTTTCTACTTAAAACAGATTCATGTGTGGAAGATCTTTTGATAGTTTCAGACTTTTTTTTAAAATTCCTTTTTTATTCCTTTTTTTTTTAAATTTTTTATTCCTTTTTTTTATTTTTTTTTATTTTTTTTTATTCCTTTTTTTTATTCCTTTTTTTTATTCCTTTTTTTTATTCCTTTTTTTTAATTCCTTTTTTTATTCCTTTTTTTTATTCTTTTTATTTATTTTTTTTTTAAATTTTTTTAAAAAATTTTTTTTTATTCCTTTTTTTTTATTCCTTTTTTTTTATTCCTTTTTTTTATTCCTTTTTTTTTAGCTTTTTTTTTATTCCTTTTTTTTAGCTTTTTTTTTTTTAAATTCCGTTTTTTTAGCTTCAAATTTTCACTAATTTATATTACAGGATTTGTCTCCAAAGTACTAGACAAACTGTTATTGCTATACCCTTCGAACCTCAATGATGATTAAAGTACCCCCCCCCCCCCCCCCCGGAGATACACTATTTAACAGACACCATTTAAAACAAAACATAAGCCAATTTTTACGAAGGAATGTAATCCAACAAGGGCCATCGAATCCAAAAGTCTTCATTGCCGCTGGAGTAAGAATTAATCTTCATGCTTCTATATGATGAAGTTAGCTGTGTACCGAAAACATGTCATCCCCCCCCCCCACCTTAAGTGTTACATTTTAAAAGATTAAATGGCCTTTTTAAAACCAATATTCAAGCTGTTTGTTTTTTGCTTGCAGACACCAAACTCAACATTATACAAATCAGTTGGCAAAGGAAACCACATCATTCCTGAAGGACCTTGCTCATCTTCCCCAGCCATCTTCAGCATCAGATCAAGTACGCAAAACAAAACCGTCTTTTTATTAGAGATTGCCCAAAAGAATTTGCAATTATTTTACAAGATTAAAAAAAATAGACATTTTTTCTTTTAAATAATTATTTCATTTTCTCTGTCCTCCCCAACTCTGTAACACTATCATTCCCCGGGGAGTTTATCTTGGTGTGTCTGCGCCATGGGAACATCTCTGGAAGAACTCTAATTGTCCTGGCATGGACTAACCAGCTTTCGAGAGGAATACGATAGTTACATTTCCTGGTTTAAACAGTGGCTGAATATTGCTTAAACGTTTAAGCCCACGTTGTTACAGATCCTTAAATGCAATACCCTGACACTGCCCGAATGAGTAATGCCGTCGTTGGTTTGTTTGGTGTCATAAATTCTCTCAGAAAAATAATTGTCTACGTTTATTAGGAACATCAGCTGAAAATTGAACACTTTGTTAAAAGAAGCGAACAAATATTTTATGTAAAAAATAGCATTTATTTTTATATTCCGAAAAACATAATTAATAAAAACTTGTTTCACCTAACTGGCTTACATGCAACTGCTGTGCGAGGAAGAAAAAACTAAATACTGCCTTGCTCACGTTGCAGTCACCAGTGTAGAGAAAGAAAAGGTATAAATCCAACAAAAAAACAAACAAGAATACGCATGCTGAAAGATTAGTCACTGACTGGTTGTATTGTATTCAGTTCAACAAGCCCCGGGTGTCAGGTGTCGTCAAGTTTGGCTTTTGACAGTCCTTTGAGCCCACGATTTCATAAAATATGTCAAGCTCGGTCGGGATCAGATTTGATTGACGAAACACTTGTCAATGGCAGCTGTAGCAACGTTTCAATGCAACAACACGATTGTCTTGATTTACTTGCCTCTCCACGAGGGCAAACTCAGACACAAGGTTGGCCTTCAATGTGGGGAAATCCAGCTCTAACAAAGGGGCACCCATCATTGTACTACACCATTCTGCTATCTCTCTCCCTTAATATGAACATTACCATGGGACTGCTCCCCTGCAGACTACAACATGGTGGTTTTAAAATTCAATGTCAACAAGTACTTGTCATAAACTATCCTCATAAGTATTACAAATTCTGTCCATTCATCATTTTCAATCCTCTCATAATATTCTTCATCATTCAACTAACAATCCATCTTTTTCATGGCATTGACATTCTTCTTCATTTTCTGTACTCATAGTTGTCAGTTATGACAATAAAACTCTAGGTACTTTGGTCAACTATATCCACAACTCTATGGTTAACTAATCACAAATCCAGTTTCTCTTTCGCCGGAGAAACTCTTTACACAGAGATCACAAGCGTTATACTTCTTTGTTGGACCTTCTTGTATCCAGCCCTGATCTGCAAAAAAAAAAGAAAAAAAAAATAGGCAGAAAATTCTCTCAATTCTCTTCTCTAACTCTCTACAAAAGTGCTTGTTCAGCTGTTTTTATTAAAATTGACAAATCTGGATGATTTTGGAGAGTCGGAGAATTCTGTATCTTTCTTCCTCCTTCATCTCTCGGGTGCATTACGGATGATTGCTATAGAGGGTCGGGGATTTTGCTTTTCTCTCCTTCCCTTTCGCTAAATCTCCATTTGCAGTCCGGGTTTGGCCCACTATTTGTCGAATATTTGATAATCTTTCATTCTGTCTACCCCCTCTGTCTGCCTCTTTCTCTTTTTTTAACAAGTTTCTATTGAAACATGGCAATGTTGGTTTGCCTGACGCTTCTTAATAAGTATCTACCTATCCTTCTCTAGTCTTTTCATTCCTCTTCTTTTCAGCTATACTTAGTGAAACAGTGATGGCAATTTTACCTAATATGCTGTCTGACCCAGAGGTCACACAATATCATCTGATATGAACTTCACAAAGTTTTTGTTCCTGTGAACATGGATGTGTGCATCCGCTGAACAGGCCGTGATTGTCCCGCTCGTTGCGCCGGTCCAAAGTTGTTGTTCGATTCAGTCAGTGTTGCAACAAAGGAATTCTCCCTCCAAACAAAACCACAACTTTAATTAACAAGGTTTAATTTTACTTTGGCGATTACGATTGTACTTGTTTTCTTAGGTTGAATAGCAGACTTGCAAAATGAGATTTTGATCTGACCAATCAAAACACAAGTCCCTTAGTTTAGAGCCTAGGGTTTATTTATCTACCTCCCACAGCGGTAAGATGTGACACAAGGTTGGAAAGTGGGATTTGATAAGTCGGCACCCTAGAGGAAGAGCACTCTGACCCTTAAAAATTGCCTGGGCAGCCCCGTCGGCATTCCCCGGTAGGGGCGCCTCAGGCAATTAGAAATAAACTAACCCCTTCTCAAAGGGTAAGAAGGCAAAGCCTGGGAGGGTGGACCTCCTAGAACTGCACAGGACAGACCCATAGACCGGCGTAAATCAAGTCCCGAGGGCTAAGATTATACCGGTCTATGGGGTGCAGTATCCATCGGAACAGATACTACACTTTGATCTTGGCCAAAAGGCCAAGGAACAGTAGTTTAGAGCCTAGGGACCTACTTTTTTCTGCGAGGCATACAATTCCAACTGACTCTTAGAGTACAACTCAAACTGACTGCCTTAGGCCTGGAGGGCCGGCTCTAACTCCCTCTCCTGCCCATAGGCTGGAATATATGTACTTTTGACCGGAAATCTTAGATTCCGGTCTTTTTCTCAGTCATCCCCATTCGACCACCCAGAAGCTGACTACTCGAGATATCAACTAGAGATAACAACCAACCAGTTTCCACTCAAAAGGGCTCATCTGGAGACCATCTGGAAACATTCATTTTCTCAAGTAGGTTGGTCCTAGCATGATTCCCTGTTTAATGAGGCACTTTTTTTTTTATTTCAGACAAAAAACAATTTTTGTGTGACCCAACTCCCAATCGGAGATATTTTCAATTTTTTTCTCCTTATTAAATATTACTCACTTGCAGCAAGTCTGCTATTCATATGCATGCAATACCAAACATGCAACCGCCTAGTGCATGCTTACATTCTCAACAAAATTCAATTTAATAAGTGTGTATTCAACCTTCTTCTGAATCTTAATTTATTTGAAATAAAAATTATCTCTTAGTCGATTCACTTCCGTATCCTCATCGATTTACTCTACATCTCAGTTTTACACACACACACACATATATTGTGTGTACATTTGGTTTGTTTAAATGCTAATTTTTTAATTTATACTGTCTTTTTAAAAAAAAAAAAATTTTTAATTTTATTTTTTTAATTTTTCATTTTAGCGGCAACGTAAAATGCAAAATGAACGACTGCGCACAGAATTCAGTGATGCCCTGAATCATTTCCAGACTGTTCAGCGAACTGCTGCTGAGAAAGAACGAGCAAGTGTTTCTCGGGCCCGGGCTCACTCTGGCTATGGAGTAGCGGTTAGCATATTTTTATCCATTTTTTTTCAATTGTGGCATTTTTTTCTTTTTATATAAAGATTTATTTTGTGCTCACTTTTAACCCAGTGAATTTTAATTGATTGCATTTTCATAAATTAATATTTTGTAAGATAGTATTTATGAAACCAACATACAAGTCATTAATGTTTATGATTTCTATGCAAATATTACCGCAAGTTTTATTTGGATAAATATAAAGTAAAAAATTTTTTTTTTTTAATTATTTAAACAATGTAACATTTTGTACTTTAAAAAGAAAAGCTTTTTTTTTTTCTTTTTTTTTTTTCAAAATTCATTTATTTAAAAATTTTATTTGAAAACAATTTATTTACTTTTACATGTATCAAGATAACAATCCTCTATAACTACAGTAAATATGATTCTAATTTTATGTGACACAGATTTATGTAGAAAAATATTTTAAGTTTTAGTGGAAACGAATAAGTAGTTTTTTTATTCAAGATTTTCAATCTTACTAAGTTTGTGACTCTAAGCATAACCCTGATTTTAGTCCAATCAAGGATGATTCTCCAGTTCAACCCCTATATGTAATACTGCTCTTAAGAAAATCGTATGAAAACTTTATGTACCTACCTGTTAGTTTAAAAAAAGACAGTACATCAAAAATTACGCGAAATCATCCAGTATTTGTTTTGTCAGTGGCAGCTATCAGCCGCCATTTTGAGAAATTTTTAAATCGTCACTGGTTAACTCCCCTTTAGTTTTAATCTCATGTAACCATTGTAACAATCCCTGCTAGAAAGCGTTTACCGATAAAATATATTTTTATTTTTTAAAAACAAAAATATTAGATGAATTTGCGTAAACTTTGGTGTACTGTATTTTTTTAACCTAACAGGTACGTACATAAAGTTTTTGTGCCATTTCTGTTTTTAGATATCGGGGTTGAACTGGATCGAGTTATCGTCTTTTGCTGAGTATTATTATTTACATTTAACTTTATCTCACGTAATCAGTCAAAATGGTAGACATTTATAAAGTCTTTTCCAAAAAATATGAAAATCTTAAATTAACAAAAAGAAATACTTTTTGATTTCACTAAAACTTGAAATATTACTTATCTACACAATAACAAGTCTGTATAAGATAAAATTAGAATTGTAGTTACCAAGGATTATCTTAAGAAGCATCTAATTTTATTATTTAGTATCTACCCGGCATTGCCTGGGATTCGTTTGTTGCCTACTTTTAAATTTAGATAAAAAGTAAAATTTGAAAAATAGGTGAGAAACTAAGTCAAATAAAAATAACAATGCGTAAGTCACGTATAGGTGAGAAACAAAGTGGTCACAAAATGTTAATATAAAGTAGAGAAAAAATTGAGAAAAAAAAGCTCAATAATGAATAAACAATGTAAGAAATAAGTCATATTTTAAGCTGCAAAGATTTGTCTCACTTACATTATCGGATTTTCACCATCATAACAATCTTCCTAACCGGAATTATTTTTTTCTTTCAAAATGAAGACAGACATTTTGATATTGTAAATATGCTGGAAGGGGGGGGGGGGTTTAGAGAAAATAGTTAGGCAGAATCAAATATCGATGTGTCAGATGTGATGCTATTTAGGTCTAAATTCTAAACTCTCGCAAGATAACTTTAAATATTAGATTATTGTCCTTTTTTAATTCATCTTTTTGTGGTCATGTATAAGCACGGTGACCTTGCCCTCTACCAAGGATACTTAACTACCTTCATTATCTGTCACTTATCAGACAAACCAAGCCTGAAAGAGACCACACCACTAGTGTTTAATCCCCTGGACTCCAAACAGGCTTGCCAAAATGTAAGCCCTTCAAGAGCCCAATAAAGAAGGAAGAAGTTACAAGGCTTGCTGACACAAAAACTAATGTTTAACTTTAGGTTCGATTATTTTGCTTCTGAATTTATCACCGTCAATTAAAAGATACCTTGCTTTGAAGTGATTCTCCCTTCCTCTTATGCAACTTAATCATCTTTCGTTCTTTTTAGCTCCTTACATTAAGTGGCTTCATGCCTTGTCTGGAGTCACTTCAATTAAAAAAAAAAAATTGATAACCAATGTTATTTGTTGGTTTTATAACTTACTATATTTTAGGATATACTACATTTAACTTTTTTCTTTTAATTTATTTTTACCTCCAAAAATTAATATGTATAAAAAGTGCGCAATCTAATTTCAACATTTAAAAAAAAAAAGAAGTTTTTTATTGTTCATTTTTGTTGTATTTAATATGTAGAATAATTAAATCTTTCCAAATTTACTTCAGGCTTTTGAAGAGGAGGAGAAAAAAAGCGATGACCATTTAGTAAGTCCAGGGTAGGTTAATAATTTATGTTTGATTAAAAAAAATTATCAATTGTAATACATGTGCTGCATATATTTATATACAGTGTCCGTAAAGTCTTGACACGGGTAAAAATACAAGTTTTTATCCAAATAACATCTTCAATATGATTTTCATTTCTAATACAAATATTGATGTGTTTCACAAAAAGTTTGTAACTCGATTCAATAGATCCACAATGCCTTCAATTTTGGCATATTCACTCCTTATTTGCTGAGTCAAATGTATTGGATCTGTGATTTTTTTTTTTTTTTTTTTTTTTTTTTTTTTTAAATACCCCTCCCCCCGAACAGGAAATCAAGACTAAGGTCTGGTGAATGAAGAGACCACTCCACCTGACCCCGATTTCCTATTCAATTGTATTAATATTTTTCTGTGAATCATCGATTAGTTACAATAGTGTTTATAAATAAATAACAAAAAATTCCAGAGATGTTTGTCATACTGTGTGTGGGTGATGGGTTATATTGAAAAAAAAATCAATAAAGTGCTCGATCGCAGAGAAGTGAGAGCTAATATAATTTATTTGAAAACTTGCATATTTCAGAAACGTACCAGTTTCAGCCAAATGGGCTGACTTTTTACATTTAAAAAAAAATCTATACCCAGTGGAATCGTCAGTGTACCGAATGAGGTCAAACCACGATTAGAAATGTTATATCGATAAAAAAAACAGTGCATTCGTGGAAAGTCTCTTTGGAAAAATATATCGATATAACGCCATTTCGCATCGTGATTTGACCTCATTCAGTACACTGACGATTCCACTGGGTATAGATTTTTAAATGTAAAAAGTCGGCCCATCTGGATGAAACCGCGGTATGTTTCTGAAATATGTAATATACAGTATTTAAATAAATTATATTAGCTCTCTTATATGATCGAGCACTTTATTTGATTTCTTTTCATATACAACCTCACACACACACACACACACACACACACACACACACATATATAATGAAAAAGGAAAAATCAAAAATTATTTATATATTCAATATTTCATCTTTATTTTAAGACTTTGTCAAGATGACTGATTTGAAGAAATAACATAGAAGTTAATATTTGAAAATATGTGGTGCGTCTGTGACATAGATATATATATATTTATTATTTCTGAAATAAATACACTTATATTATCAAAATAATGTTATATATTGAAAGAATATCTGTCCCCAGATGGGTAAAATTAATTCTCAGAAAAGTTTTTCCCCACTTTTATGTCCCCTTAGAGATTAAAATCAAGATATGATACTGAACCTTATGTCTAGAATCCTTATTCCAATTTTGATCACAATCCATTATATGATTCTATAAAATGTCTCAAATTTAAAGCTTAAGGGATCTTAAGAAGAAATTGAAATTTAGGAAATCTTGCTTAAAGTCTGACTACAGATCAAATTTAATGCAAACCTTTGTTTCTACATTAAGATTTTCCCAAACCAGACAAGTGCTGCAAATGGAAGAAGATGTCGATCTTGAATTAATCCATGAAAGGGAAGAGGCCATCCGAAAGTTAGAGGTTTGTGTGAATCTGTTTCTCGTTAAAGGTTCTTTTTTCTTAAGACACAAGATTGTTCTCTCGTTGTGTATGTGTCATGAGCTATCTTGATTGTGGGTCACACGTGGACTGGACAGTTTCTTTGTATCACGTTATGACTGCCTTGGTTCAGAATGTGATGCAGACCAGAGAAGAAGCCAAGATTTTATTACCTGGATGCCCTTCATGATAGTGAGGTGATGGGGACCAGTATTTTTATTGATTGCCCACCAAGACTAAAAATCACTTCACCTGCCCAGACTTTTATTTCCTCAACTAGCTAAAACTATATTTAGCCCAAATTTGGAAGTTTTGTAGAGTCACCTCGCAGTTTCCATTACAACCAGGTTCACTCTGACCTGGAGTGGTAGTAACTGTTAAGGTTCCATCTATGGCTTAAATAGAATCTGTCTTGTGTATGGAAGGAAGGTGATACAAGGTCAGGTGAGGTTTTGAAAAGCCATCAACTAGACGTGCACTCTGACCTACAAAACATGCCTGAGCAGCCCTGTTGGCATTCTCCAATAAGGGTGCCTCAGGTGATTACAAATAAACTACTCACTTCTCAAAGAGAGAAAGTAAAGCTTGGAAGAGTGGAGCTCCTAGGACTGAATGGAACCATACCTCAGCTCGACAGAAGTAAGGCCACTGTCAGACTGATTGTCGAGGACGTATCTTTGACTGGTTATGAACAACACCTCTTCAAGCTGTGCCAGGTTTACCCTCCTAGGCTGAAGTGTGTTTCACCTACCCAGACTTCCTTAACTAGGTACTGATATCGATCCTGAACCAGTTTTCGTGAGGTTCGACTCAGAAGCATTCGGCTGTCCTGCGCAAACACCTGAGAGTTGACGAGCCGATTTGTACCAGACGACAATTTTGATATGGTGCTGTGTCCTACGATAATGTTTTGTTTTTGTTGTTAGAGTTAGGATTTAGGGTTAAAAATATTTATTTGATAACAGTAATTTCGCTCTGTTTTGCTTGTTTTATTTGTTTTGTTGTTTAAAAAATTTCTTGTAACTATAACTAAAAATTATAGGACGCAGCAACGTATCAAAATAAAAATAAAATATTTATTTGATAACAGTAACTTCGCTAGTCGAACCTCACGAAATCTGGTTCAGGATCGATATCAGTACCCTTAATTAAGTTAAATTACATCTGGTGGTGAAGCCCAAATTTTGAAGTTTTGTGGAGTCACTTCGCAATTACCATTAGCACCAGATCCACTCTCACTGTCGGGGTCCTATCTCTGGCTTAAAAAGAATCTGTCTTGTGTATGACGTGACACTGCATCCAGTGGTATACTCATTTGTTTATGATGTAAATTCATAAGTAAAGCAAACATCATGAATAAATATTTAAAGATATTAAAAACTTGAAACATCAAACATTTTACCAAAATAGCTGGATTCAGTATTTCCTCCAAAATAATGTTTCTTTTTTATTTCTTTTTGTCAGGGTGACATCAAAGATGTGAACCAAATATTTAAAGAACTTGGCGTCTTAGTACATGAACAGGGAGAAGGAATGGGTGAGTGATGTATCAATTATTTGTTTATGGCTTTTTTTATTTTAATTCAAGCAAAATTTTAATTTTAAGACTAATGTCAAAACATTAGATTAAAAGAATCCAACTTTTATCCCCTCTTCAACGTGTTTTTTGTTTTTATTAGTTATAAAATCCTGCATTTCATCATCATATTCAATTTAACATCCGTTTTATATGCTGGCATATGTTGGATGGCTTTAACTTTCAAACTAACTTATCTCTGGCCAGGTTTTATTTATTCCTTTTTTTTGTCAGGCCATTTAGTTTGCGATTTTTATGTGGTACATCACATGACGTTGCATTCAAAGAGGAGGCATTTTTCTTTTGAGAAATGCTTGGGTTGCTGGTAGAGCGAGTCTGATTATTTAAAACCTGCAGTTAAACCAGTTCATCATTCTGAGCACGTAGACGTATTATTGTGAACTTTTATTTATTTTTATTTTTCATAATAACTGCTCTCTCGACTGACATAAAAAATTTTTTTTAATTTATGATGAAAAGACGTGACAGCTTGAAGATACTGTACACCAAAAATCATGTAAATTGATAAAGTAGTGTTGTTTTTTTGTTTTGTTTTTTTTTTACAAAAAAATCAAATTTTCTGACTAACCGAGCGTCAATCTATCGACACCATGTTGGAAATACTTTGCAGAACAAGGGAGATAATTTCAAATAATTAAAACTTTTTGCAATATTTTTATTTTTATTTAAATGATACAGTTGAATTTCGAAAAGACATTATTCAAAATAATTTTAACTTCCAAGTTCATAACTAGACCACCATGAAAAAAAATAATTAATAATTCTCATTAATCGCTTTAAAATTTTCTTTTGTAAAAAAAAAAAAAAAAAAAAAAAAAAATGATTTTTGGTGTACTATATCTTCATTCTGTCGCAGGTACGTACATCATAAAAATTTTCTTAATTTTTTTTTTTTTCATATTGGTCGAGTTATGGATTGCACCTTATTTTTTTTCCCCCCTCAATTAATTTTGTCTTTCTTTTATAGATAGCATTGAGGCAAATGTCGAAAGTGCTCAGATCCGAGTAGAAGAAGCGACTGAACAGTTAACCATAGCTCGACAGTATCAAGTAAGAAGGAATTTTTTTTTTTTTTTTTTTTTTTTTTTTAACACTGCATCGCTTTTTAAATGTTACCTTATTAAGCAAATGTTTCACCCAATGTTGTATATTTTTGTTTTTTGTATTTTTAATTTTTAGAGTAGTTTCTATTTTGTAACTGGGGAGGGGGTTGCTTTTACTAGATTAAAAGCGCATTAAGCAATATCCTGTTTATCATGTCTTTGCAGCAGAACTTTTGTTTTTAATAATAGATTTGTTAGAGTGCATGAGTGATATAATGGATATCAATGTTGACTATGGAATCAGATACACCAAGTTCACATCCATTTGCATCTCTCACCATCACTTGCATTGTAATATCATCGGGAAAGGTATGAACCTCCTTTCTCTAGTCTTATGTCTAATGAATTGTTTTATGTAGGTATGTTTTCACATTAGATAATCGAAAAAAGGTTCTATATGTCCTAAAACAGAAACAAAATTGTTCTATTTTTATTTTACTATAAAAGTATTATATATCGAACATATAAAGTTATCTTGGGATTTTAAAAGTTGAACCTAAATAGCATTTAAACTGACAAATCACACTTAGTTTCTAACGAGCCAATTTGCATTTGTTATTGTACCATGTAATATAAGATAATATAATAACCTACTTTACTACAATTTGTTTTTAAAAATTAGTTAGTCCAGCCTGGACGACTGGTAATATGAAACATTTTAAAATAATCACCTAAAAATAAAAATCGGCATACACTAGTAATAAAAATACTCTAATTGACTTCCAATAGATGTAAGATTTATACTTAACAAAGATAATGATTTTAAAAAAAAAAATTGTTTTTCTTTATGGCACTGCAAATCAAAAAATTTGCCATGGACAGAAATAGGTAATATCTGAAGACTTAAAATTCGTAAATATTGTCTTCAATAATAAGTATAACTCGGCTTGAGTATGGGTTGTCCATACTAGTTAAGGATATACCCTCGGCAATCAGTCTGACAATGGCTTTGTTGCTATTGGGCTGAGGTATGGTTCTGTTTAGTCCTAGGAGGTCCACCCTCCCAGGCTTTACTTTCTCTCTGAGGTGTTAGCTTATTGATAATTGCCTGAGGCGACCTTAACGAGGAATGCCAATATGACTGCTCGAGCATTTTTTGTAGACCAGAGTGAACTTCACCTAGTGTGCTGGTTTTTCAAAACCTCACCTGACCTTGTGTCTAACCTTCTGCAGAAGAGGTAAATAAACACAAGTAAAACTTGACGTAAAGGGGAATAACTCTTATTTTAAAATCAAGAATATAATAGTTGTCTACCTTAAAACTAAATTATGTTGTACCATGTTGATTCATACAAATTCACTATTAGATACAATAACAAAGAAAGTGTTAAAGAAGTCAACAGTGAAAGAAGGAACAAATATAAAAACAAAAGGAACGTGTGAAAAAGACTAAGCTAGGACATTGAGAGTATATGTACATACCATTGTTACTGCTGGTTTACTATTATTAGACTGGGTTAGAAGAGATGGAGAAACATACAAGGTTATGGATTATTGTAGCATTGCAGCTTTAGGTTGGCACTTGTGTGAAATGCAGATACTGCTTTTCCGCTGATTTATTGTGGATATATCAAGTGGTCATAGTTACCCTCGTGGCATGTTGTGCTGGCTATGGGAGAGAGCAGTTTTTATGTAAACATGCCTTTTGTTCTCTCAGCCCGGAAGTCTACAGGTGATCTCGGGTTTTTATCTACTTGTGGTGCAGGTCTATCACTCAGCCGCTGGCAATAGATTATAATGCTTAATGGGTGAAGCCTTAGAGTCGTTTAATTAAGGTCGTGTCAGCTGCTATCGCTACACCTCCCATAACTATATAAAAATAAAATTTAAAAAATATCCCCATAAAGTTGTAATGTGATTTTCAAAGTTTAAGTTATACACAAGTTTATACAGTGGTTTTATTCACTTCCTTCATTATTTGTTGCTTGGCCTGTTGTTGTTGTTTTTTATTTTTTTGTTTTTTCTAATTTACTAGCTGAGATACATGTTTTATGCCGGTCTCTCAAATCTTTCTCTTCTAGACATCAATCCAACTGGAAAAATGTTTTCACTATAAATTGTTTAAAAACAATTTAAAAAAAAATTCTGTTTTTAATAAGTAAACGTTTGATTAGAATAAAAAAAAAAGTTATTAATTACTTCAGATACAAAACATGCAATAAATGGAGTCACAACAGGTGCACCAACCTACTGGTGCTACGTGTAGCAGATGCGCCAACCTTCATTTGTAGGACCAGTCGGAAATCCGACTCTCATGGAAACAGAAATTGGTGCAGGTTTCAAAAGAGGCAATACAACGGATTCCAGTAGACACTGACACTACTATAAGACGTATATCTGCTGCGTGGAGAATCTTCATGCAGCTATTGACAATTTTATATAACCCAGAGTTCCTATCGTATGCAGGAGATGCAGCATATAACACATGTCTCGTATGACTATGAAATGAGGTTGATAATAAAACATCAAAACGACGCGATCCTGGCTGCAACGCATTGGATGAAGAAAATTGCTGTTCTTACTTAATATGTATGGTCATGTCATCCGCCATCAGTCATTTGAAACTCTCCAAAGTGTTACATATCAATGTTGATGGCCCAAAGCCGTGCAGTAGGCTGCTTAAGATATGGAGGGAATCTGTTGATGATGACCTGCTCCTAGAATGTGGCAACAGACAGAAGTTGGAAGTCATTCATGAAACGTCTAAGACATGAAGATAAAAATTTAAAATAATATTTATCACTAACTAAATAACATTTATTTATAAGTAAAGCTTCTTTCAACTACATCCAAAGGCGCTATGGCATCACGCCGATCAAATGGTGGCTCAGATGCGTTGGATATGTGCTGAAAGCCGACAATGACACCACTGCGAAATTTGCTATTATATTAGAAGTCGCCGGGAAGCGACAGAAGAAGGCCGATTATGAGATGTGCAAACATCTTGCAAAATGATCTCTGTAAAAGCGGCCTTGATCCGGACCAAATCTGTTATTGTGCCAGGTGGAGACAAAAACTCATTTTGCAGACCCTGCCATAGTTTGAGATGAACGCAAATTAAGAGGAAAGCATTTTTTAAATTTATTTTTTAAATTTATTTTTTTAATTCATTTTTTAAATTTATTTTTTAAAGATTATATATTATGTATAATACAGACTGAGACAACATATCACCAACAGATGTGGTGTTTAGTTTTGTTAAACTTTCTTAATTATCAAATTGAACTAGGAAATAAATTTTACCTAGTTAAATATGAATAAAACTGGCTGTTCAGGTTTCGAATCTCGGCGTGGACACAATTATGTCTAGTATGGTTAGAAAAAAAAAATTTAAATGGTTAGAATGTTTATTGCGATAACACACCTTGCTAATTGTAACAGTAAATACGATTCTAATTTATGTAGGCTTGTTGTTGTGTAGAAATTAATATTTCAAATTTTAAGGAAAACAAACAAGTAGTTTGTTTTTTAGTTTTTTATTTAAGATTTAAATAATTTTGAAGTTAGCTGAATGGCATTTTGAAGATTTTACCATGAATTAGACTGATCCAAATTTGTTTCTTTTGCAAATTACTGCTTAATTTTGACTTTACCTTATACAACATTCAAAATTGTAGTCATTTACATAATTTTTTTTTTTTTAAGAAAAAGTTAACTTACGGAATTTTATTCTATTTGTAATATTTCCTTATATACTACATATTATTTATAGTTTACTTTTATAGAAAGGATTTTGTTTTTTTAGGCATCTGTGAATTTTACTTTTGTAAAGAATTTTATAAAATTTAAATTAAAAAAAAAAAATTTAAAAAAAAAAGCAATACATGATTAAAAATGCCACCCCACTTCAATTGTGGTCGATTTAAAATTAAATGTTTTTAATTTTTTTTTTTTTAATGACAACATAAAAATTATTTATTATTTGGGGGGAGGAGTCAGTTGGACAATTTTCACAGACTCGGACTCCTAAAACAATAAATTTACTCTACAGTCAGCCGCTCCTTAGTTACAACTGCTTCCCGGTTCGCTCTGGTAGTATCTGTCAGGGTCCCATCTCTGGATTGAATAGAATCTGCCCTGAGAATCACATGAAACTGATTACTAATATAACCTTCATCCTAAATGAATAATTAAAGCAAATTTCATGAATTTGAATTTGAAAATAAAAAATTATTAAAATGACTGGATTCGGCATTAAATAGCTCTAAATGGGTTGATAAGCCAGTTATATAAAAAACATTAAAAAAATCACTAACCGAAGCAAAACTTCATTAAAAAGAAGACTCTTCAATAAAATTTAACTTAAACTATCTTAAAACAATATATAATAAACAGTAAATAATTATCCCACCCATAGAATGTTATCTGACAATTTCATTGGGGGGGGGGGGGGGGGGTGATATGCCATAAAAATGATAAAATAAAAATAAAACTCCTAAAAGAATGACACTTTTAATCACAAATGGACACACCACCAATTCTCCATGAATAACAAAGTAATAAAACATTATCAATCTATTATATAAAAGCCAGTTGTGTGTATGTCAAGCTGAAAGTAAAAAAAAACTACAAAACAAACACTCACAAAGTTTGTATGTTCTTGATCAGGGTTTCCCTGGATTAATATCTAAAATTGAAAAAAAAAAAAAAAAATTCGTTCTTTGGGGGTTAACTGGATCAGGTTTCGTGTGTGAGGGGGAGGGTTGGTTTTTCAGCCATTTTATGTACTAATTTGGAAATAAAATGCCGACTCATTCCTCAAGGAATCTATTACAGAAAGGAGAGATGTGTGTCTATAGCTAGAGGGCTGGGCGGAGGAGAAAGAAGGGTTTGGGGAGGGGGAGATATAAAAGTTTTAATAGAAATATGTTAGACTTTTGCACCGGGCAACGCCGGGTAGCCCTGCTAGTAATAATTTGTAAGCTTAAAAAAAAACCCAAAAACTGACATCAATTTTAGAATCGACACTGATGCTTTCTTTATATAAAGTAAAGTTGTTTGTGTGTGTGTGGTTCGGCGTCAGAGTTGAACGTTTAATCTAAGAGCTAAACTAACTGCAGATTTAGGATCAGCATTTTTTATTTGATGCCCTTATCGATGTCGGAAGTTCTTTATAACCTATTTTAAAACTCGTTATGCAAAATTAAAAGTGTAAAAATAACATTACAAAAAAAAATTTTTCCCACCATTTTTAGTGTTCCGTTTCCAGTTTAATATTTTGTATTATTAGCCAACCAAACATAGTTTTGAGTGACACTACCATTGTTGTTTTTTTTGTTTTTTTTTAGTCAAATAATTGTACATACGTGTTTGAAATTCTATTTTATTAATTGACAATGGAATTAAATAAATTTATTTTAGACAATTGAACTATTTTAGATCTATACACCAAACTCATAACCAGCTTAAGTAGGTTAAAAAGACAATATTTTCGTTTGAGCGGTAAGCGTGTGGATACAGCATTTGCCTCCAGTTTCAATATTTTATGCCATCTTTCAGGGTTTTTATCTCACTTCAGACAATTTTTTTTTTCTTTTCTATAGCGTTCCAGTTATTTCCTTGTTGATCATGAGCCTAAATAATTTTTTTTATTAATTTGAACCAACGTGCAGAAGAGAAAGGTTTGAGAACATGGCGTTGACAGGTGCTTCAACTAATATATATATATATATATATAATTATATTATTTTAGTGTTGGGACGATTAATTGGAATCAGAAAAATCAGAACTTTTTGTGGTGTCGAAATCTGAAAAATTTGTGCCTAATTTCTGATGGTAAAAATGATTTTTTATTTTATTTATTTTTTTTTTTTTTTGTAACCACTTCATTTTCCATTAGTACCTAATGATAAATATTTATTGATTTTAAACTACCAGTAAAAATAAAATCTATAGATCACCCCTACCAAGTGTATTTATGTTTGCACATATATATGCACATATTACATGGGTTTTTTTTTTTTTTTTTTTTTTTTTTTTTACAATAATCCGAAAATTAAAAAAAAAAAAAAACTATAACTAGATATTTAAATATTTAAAAAGAATCGAAATCGAGGAAAATGTGAATCGTCCCATCACTAATATATATATAAAAATAGATTTATTTTTAAATATTGAATTTAAAAATTTTCTTTTTTTCTCCCTCCCTGAATGGCATGGAATCTGCATAATTATTATTTGCCTGTGCACTGATGTTGTTTGTCTTTTCCAGAGCAAAGTCAGAAGGAAAAAATGCTGTTTATTGATAACTCTTGTTGCTCTTCTGGGTCTTATTGCACTTATTTTTGGTATTATATATGGAAGATCACAATAGGTACATTTTATTATTTTATTTTATGTTTTTACTTTCAATTTAAAAAAATAATTTTATTTTTATCACCTTATAATTTCTCACTTTTTTTACCTGCTTTTTATTTTTAATCTTTTTCTTATCTTTCTATTATCTATTATTACTTGAATGAGTGTATACCCTTTATCAAAAATGGACAGTGTTCACACTAATATTCATGAATCAATCAAGTTAAAAAAGAAAAAAACGTCTCAAACTGGAAAGTTTAAAAAAGTAAAGAAAAAAATGTATAAATCTGTATAGCAACCACAAAGAAAAACATCTCCTTATAGAAATAGATTGAAGGTGGGGAGTTGTTTGACTTGCTATTAGTTTTCTCAATTCTCCCAAATACTTGAAATGAATGTCTGGCAGTTTTTTACTCACTAACTTTCATGATGGGATATATATATATATATATATATATAATGGACTCTCCCGTCTGTTTTGACGTATGAGGTTCCATCAACCCTGTTTATTGAACCCTGTGTTTGAGTCGCAAATGACTCTTCAGTCCTGCGAGTGATTTGCAGAGAAGTCCACAGATTGTGCAAGAGTGTAAATCGTTTGAATATATTGCTGGAACAGCAGCAGATATTTTGTTTCTTCCCCTAGTTTCACAGTTTTACAATTTTCGATGCTATTATAGCATGCCCTCCTTCATTAATCCTGATCAATTGCTGTGTTCTCAATGGAAACATGGTTAATATTCGTGGCTATGAGGTTACTTTTTAGCTTGTCTTTGTTTCTAAGCAACGGACAACCAACGTTTCGATGACCACCGTCTAGTTGACCATACAGGAGCATTTTTGGAATTCTGTTATCTTCCAAACGTATCACCTGACCGGCCGAACGTAATTGTGATCTCATGAGAAAAGACTCAATACCATCAATACCACACACGGTGAAAAGGTCAGCATTGGTCATCTCATCACTAAAGGTTATTCCACAAACTTCTCGAAGACATCCTTTGTGAAAAACATCCAACCATTTAATTTGCTTCATATACAATGTCCAAGACTCTGAGCCATACAAAAGAGTTGCAAGAACTACAGCCCTGTAGACTTGTATCTTGGTTTCAAGCATTATCCCTCGGTCTTTCCAGAGCTGATGACGAAGCTTCCCAAATGCGCTAGAGGCTTTAGCTATTCGGTTAACTATTTCATCATCCAAGGTTCCACTCGCATTAACTTTGCTACCAAGATACTTGAAGTTTTTCACATACTTGAGGCTATGGCCGACAACTTTGATTGGCTTTTCAGGAAACTTGTGAACACGTGGATTCTGTTTCACTTCTCTCATTTGCTTCGGTGCAGGCTGGTGAACTACTTCAGTGTTTGCGATACTAATTGTTAATCCAAATGCTTTACAAGCTGCAGAGAATCTGTCCATCAGTTAGTGAGCTTCTTCGAAAGACGTAGCTACAAGTGCAGCAACGTCAGCAAAGAGTAAGTCACGGATTATACCAGTGCGTGTTAGAGTTTTGGCTTTGAACCTCTGATGGTTGAAAAGGCATCCACTTGTTCTAAAATCAATCTTGACATCAGCTTCAGTTTCAGCAAATGCGTGTTTCAGCATTACTGAAAAATAGAGGGCAAAAAGTACCGGTGCCATAACACATCCTTGCTTCATGCCATTCATAACAGCAAATGAATCAGATTTCTCCATTAGAGACAACATTCGCTTTCATGCCCTCGTGGAATGAAACTATCATTTGCAGCATATTCTCAGGTATAGCAAGTTTTTGCAAAACCTTCCACAAAGCGGTTCGGTTCAGTGTCAAATGCCTTGGTGAGGTCTACAAACGAAAGCCACACTGTGACTCAGGGTAAATATCATCAACTACATGTTTTATTACCCGGTTCAAAATCAGTTTGGCCAAGATCTTACCAGTTATAGAAAGAAGAAATTCCACGGTGGTTGTCACAGACCTTTCTATTACCTTTGTTTTTGTACAAATGATTAATTAGTGCATCTTTAAAATCTTGAGGGACCGTCCCTTGTCTCCAAATTTGAATAAATAGTCCAAGCAATTTCTTAACAAGCCTCGTTCCACCGTACTAGAAAATTTCCAGTGGAATTGCATCTTTACCTGGTGCTTTTCCTGACATGATTTACTTAATAGCTGCCGAAACTTCTTGATAGGCCGGTAAAAATGACAGCTCTGGACATTTCGGGATTGAGTCAAGAACACTCTCGATCAAAATGTTCCTTCCACCTTTTCAAAATTTCAGCCTTGTCCGTCAGAGGGTCTCCATCTTCCGAATTAATGGGACGCACACCATTTTCCTGCAGACCAAAAACTTTCTTCATACCTTCGTAAAAGGCTCCGGAGTGCTTCCTATCGAATGCGTCCCGAAGGAAATCAGCCTGTGCAGACCACCATGCTTCTTTCATTGCACGTAGAGCTTTTTGAACCTGACTTTTGCAGGTTGTATAAGCCTTCTTTTTGTCAGACAATTTTTTTATCCTCAATCCAAGCTTTGTGTGAACTGTGCATTTATTGTATTAGAGACTGTACTTCATGATTATTTTCATCGAACCAATCCTGGTGCTTCCGAATAGGTAACCCAAGCACCTCAAGATGTTGAGTGAGTAGCCCCACGCAAACCTTTCCAGGACGATTCAGTGCCACTACTGATGTCAACCGTTTGTAATGTTGCATCCAGCTCTTCAGCAAGTTTTGCTTGTTGATCAATAGATTGTAAAGGCAAGGTATTTATGCGTTTTGGAGTAGAAGATTTTTTTTTTTTCACTCTTTTGTTATCTATACGAATTTGTGCTTTACTACGACGCAAAGCGTGACCTGAGAGGTAGCATGTTGTATGAAAAGATCTTGTTAATTTAAAGTCGTTTCTATCCAGTCTTTTTTTTTTTTCTTTTTTTTTTTTTTTTGTTATCACGTAATCGATCATGTGCCAGGCTTTGGAGCATAGATGCAAAAACAAAACTGCTTGAAAAAGAATACTGACAAACTTCATTCTGGACCCTGTGAAATTGATAATTCCGCTTTCGGGCTACTGCATACACACGATGAATTGAATTCTACTAACAACCGTCGAATAATCAGCTTATTAACAACAACATTTGGACTCTAAACACTTGAGTATTCTTTTTCAAACATTCATTTCCAATATAACAGCAGTTTTGTTTTTGACGTGATTTTTTGACGATGACTACCCTAACTCTACGTTTTCATCTCAACAAAAAAACTCTTATCTTTTTTATTTTGTGTATAAATTTTTCAAAGTTAAATGTTGCCGATAATATTTACAATTACATTGTCGTTTTTTTTTATCCTCTGATAAAGAGTTTCTTTGAAAATCCATGGATTAAGGATATGAAACTCCTTGCTTTGAACTTCTGATGATTTAATAAATATTGTATTTTACAATTTTTTATTCTCATCTTTCATCCCTAGAATTGATTGCTCTATTCAATATATTAAGCTTTATATTATCACGATAGATCAAATGATAATTTTAATTCAACATTTTAATATTATATATGTATATATACATACATACATACAGCACCACAGTTGTAAGCGGTCAGCCTAGCCGTTGCCATTCCATAGGCAAACCTACAAGGCAGCAGGTACTTTCATGTGGTTTAGCCCGCCAGCTGAGATGGTTACCAGGGTTAGGGTTAGAGCGCTTGGAGCCACATATGAAAGATTTAGAGTATGCGTGAGGACCCGGCATGACCACCTATCCAGGTGCTCTCTGGATACAGCTGGTGAGTCTTGAAAGGTACTAACTCTACGCATACCCCTATACTCTATAATAAAGAGCAATATATATATATAAATATAATAAATGTTTAGAGGTACAAAATTTATATATGCTTTTGAAAATGATTTACGGAAAACTCTCGAGCTCTTTTGACTATCAGGAGAAATCAATAGTATAATCGGTCAAATATATCAACAAAAATGAAGCTATTTCTAAGGAAGTCTATGACAGGATTAGACCCTCTGGGTCAATTCGTCCACGATTATATGGTCTTCTAAAAATACACAAGCAGAGTGTGCCACTGAGACGCATATTATCTATGATAGGGTCTGCCTAACAGTGGTTTTTAGAAATTTTACAACCTCTGCGTAAGTTATACACTATGCATTGTATACTTGATTTCTATCGGTTTGTTGACCTTGTTCGTGCGTTAGATTCGATTTTTGAGACATCGTTTATGTGTTCCTTTGATATCTCCAGTCTCTTTACGAATGTACCATTAGATGATACTGTACGTATCTGTACCGACGCACTCTATGGTGGTCGCCTGACAGCTCCTTCCTTTTCTAAGGAGATACTTGTTGAATTAATTTCTCTTCGTACAAAATCAGTGGAGTTTAGCTTTACCTTACACACATATATATATATATTATTTATTTAAAAACTGTTGTATATTGGTATCATTGACATGATTGATCTTTTACTGTCTAAAAAGGCTGTTAGAGTCCATTTAAATCATCGTCGTGAGTATCTGATGATTTGAATGAACTCTAATCGCCTTTTTAAATGGTAAATATCAATTTTATTGCTGTTTCATGGTTTATCCATTCTCCAGAAATATTTTAATATTTCCCTGAGCAGTGTTAACGAATCCAACTGAATAAAATCTTCAGATAAGCCAAATTTATTATACAGGTCTATCTGAAAAGATATTGAGCCCTTAATATATATATATAAAGTTTACTGTCGTCATTCAGTTTTGGTATTCATGTCTAAACGACCGTTTTGGGGAGAAAATTATTTTTATGTAACATTATTTTTTGTGTTATGTATCTTTGTTCCCTGAATGTGACTTTTTTGATTTAAAAAAAAACCCATTAATTCTGCCCGTCTCATTGACGTCTTTTTCCGCCTATTTTCTATTTTTTTTTAGAAACGTGCCCGACGGAATTTGTGTATATCGGGCCTCGTGGTGCTGGTTGTAGTGGTCGTGATAAGCTTGATAATCTGGGGAGCCACCAGCTGAGTCTCATCTCCTCGTCGATTTGATTTGATGACAGGACGACCTTTCCGACCCGACACACACACACACAATTTAAATATAAAACAAACAAAATGAAAAGATCACCACATATCAAAACCACTGGCCTCAACTAAACCATGAGACTTCTTTCATACAGGGTCTCCATTATTATTATTATTATTATTATTATTATTATTATTATTATTATTTTTTTTTTTTTTTTTTTTTTTTTTTTTTTTTTTTTAAACAAAGAAAAACTGAAAGGTACTCAAAAACAAATAAAAAATATATGTAATGTTAATACTAAAATTGGAGTAACGTCATAATTAACCTACCTACAACTAATGGTGCCATCACATAGTTTGGCTCCAAATTTGTACTATTACTGCTACTATTTTGCCTGTTAAACGAATTAAGCTGTGTATAATTTATGGAAAATTCAAAATTCTTTTTTTAACGAGTCGGCTCCTTTATATATAGATACCAACAGAGGGTGGGTCAAGTGGTTAGAACGGGAACCGGGAACGTTTTGATCACAGACCCGGGTTCAATCTGCACCCCAGCAATACTCCAGTATTTCTCCCTTTAATGGTTGATGAATGATGAATATCAGTTTAATCATTGGGATCAAATTGTGTTTAAATGGGAAAGGAGTGTTATCCTCTCTTTTGTTCCACAGGAATCTTGGAAGTCACCCTCGACTTTGGTACTGTATTTACCATTTTTTTTTTTTTTTTTCTATTAATCATTGATTAGTTTCTGCCTTATGACAAGGGAGGGTGGGATTTCACCCATAAGGTCAAACTGATATTATAAACTGTTTCATAGCTGTTTAATGAATTTTTTTTTTTCTTTTTTTTGTGTAAAAAAAAAAAAAAGTTAAAAAAAATAAAAGAATAGTCAGAAATAAGAATTTCATTTTTTTTTTAATTTTTTTTTTTTTTTTACAGCTTTTTTTCTTTTCTTCATACTATTAATTTATACTATTAATTTATACATATTGTTTATATCAAATAAAAAAAAAATGTTTTTATTTTACCCCCAAATTAAGATTAAAAGATAACTTGATACAATAGGGGCGCATTCAAAAAAATTGTTTCCTTTGGTTTAAGAGCGCAAATGAACCATAATACTTGACTTTTGCCTTAAAACTTTAATTCAAGCCAGAAATTATTTTCTTGATGGTGAAAGTGATTTAAAAATCACTTTCTAATGTCTTATGCTCACAAATAACTGTTTAAATAAACACTATGATGGCCATTTTTTTTTTTATATAGTAATAATGCACTCTTTGAGTTGTGTTAGTACAGTACCTGGGTATGTCAGTTTCCATCTTTATCTAGCTTCTACTGCTTTATAACTAATACGAAGCAGTAGCTAGTGGGAAAGCAGATGCTTGTATGCGGGAAGAAAAAAATGTTACACTGGTAGAACTTGTTATATTATGGTAAGTGGAAAATTCAAATTTTTAAGCAAAAATAATTCGTTTTGAACTAATCCTGAATACTTTGTCTTTTGCAGATTATAAAAAAAAAGTTACTTCGTTTAAAAAAAATATTTATCTGTTTTTTTTTATGTTAATTTCTTTAAATTTATAAAACATTTATCCAGTTAAAATAAAAGTCCTTTAGACTTGAGGTTCAAACTCAGGTATGACAAGTGTAAAAAAAAACTCAATGGCAAACATTATAGCGAACGGCCTAAGTAATGTGTACTCTACCCATTGCTTTTTTGTCAACTAATCACATGTTTCTATTTGCATACAAACAGACAAACTTTTAAAAAAAAACGTAATTTTTTAATAGTATATAGATTAAAAGTTCCTGCACAATGTTTACTTTGTGAGCGTTTGAAATTCCAAAATTATTTTAAAGCATTTAACAAAAAAAAAGAAAATGAAATTTCTAGCTTAAATTAAAGTTTAAAGACAAAAGTAAAGTATTATAGTTCACTTGTTCTCCTAAACAAAAAAAAAAACAAGAATTTAGAATTTAAAAAAATATTTGATGGAAGAAAAAAAAATGTAATGGTTAATCTTAGAAATCTTTTTCAATATTAACTTTATTATTGCTCTGCCCCTTTTTAAAAGGGGGACATTTTTCTTTTTTGCATTTTTTTTTTAATATAAAATGAAGTGTTAGTATTCTTAATTGACTGAAAATAAGTTTGGTATAACAAATTTATCACCATGGACTATTAGTATATATGATATCGCATAGAGAATTCCAGATATTGCGCCGAGACCTGTGATGCATTTCGTTAAAGTTGAAATTATTGTTGCACATATTTTACTGAAAAAGAAAATAACTTATAATGAATAAAAAGGTCACAAGTTCCGTTTCAATTGATGAAAAGATTTTGATATTCTTTTTCTTTACTTTATTTTTCCTTATCCTCAAATACTTTTTTTTACCTCAAGTTTGAATGAATGTTATTTATAAATGTTAGTGATTTTAAAATTTTGTATCTAAAATATGAGCGGTTAATTTTTTAGTAAATTGTTTGCCTAGATTTTCTTTCAACTAACATTCATCAGAAAAACATTGAAGTAGAATCAAGCATAACAGAAATTATATATATATATATATATATATATATATATATATATATATAATTAGTTTTAAGTAGCAAAACTTGTGTAAAACTTAATGACTATTAAAAGTTTACACTACTAATATTTGATTCCAGAAAAGTTATAAATTTTTGTTTTCTCAAAGAATTACGACCGTTTCATCAATTGTTCATACAAACAAGGCACTTATAACGACAAAACTTGAGTTTTATCAAGAAAAGAATAAAATAAACAAAACTTACTTCAAACATTCTTTACGAAAAAAAATCCATTTAAAAAATTTTTTTACGTGATACACACTGTGAAACCACAAATTTGCCATTTTATATTAAGTAACTTTCGTTTTTTCTTTAAATCTGATGGTTCGTTTAATAAAACTTGGGCTTTATTGTTATTAATGTCTCGTCTATATGAAAGATTTTCCCGAAGTGACAAGTCTCCTAACAGTCCAGTAAGTCTAAGATCTATCGGGGATGTGAGTTTTGTCACTTTGTACAGTTCCGAGTGCTTGCTGACAATGAGAAAGGGGAGCAAAGATTTGCCGTTATGGAAATCAAAATGCTCTGAACCTTGTGGTCGGGCAGTATAATTCCCCATCTGTAATGACAACATCTGAAGGCGCTACGGCATCACTCCGATCAAGCGCAAGATGAAGGAATGGTGGCTCAGATGCTTTTAAATTAAGTCGCCTGGAAGCGACCAAGAGGAAGGTCGATAATGAGATGGACAGACGGCCAGCACAATGATCTCTGTAAAACTGGTCTTCACCCAGACCAGGCCTATAATCGTGCCAAGTGGAGACAAAAATCCATTATTACAGACCCCGCTGTAGCTTGGACTAATGCAAAAGAAGATATATATGTAATTTTACCTTCTTTCCTTCCCTGTAATTCTCATACAACACTTTCTTTCTCTGAACGTTGCCTCGATTTAGCTGTTGAATGAGGTACGAAACCAGTTAGCTAGACTTCATTCTTTTATTTTAATTCATCATGACTACTACTAATAAAAAAAAAGGTCTGTTTATTGTCATCATTAAATTTGTATCCCATTGTAATTATTCAAGTATATATATATAATTAATATTAGTTTACACTCTCTGTAATCTTGTCAAGGCAATTTGATAAAATACTTGTGAAAAATTCAGAGCAATAAACAAATTGCTTCTCTTTACACAATGTAGCTTGTCAATGGGAATTGTAAATAGCCTCCAAAACTTCAAAATGGAAAGGCTTGTTCACCGAACTCAATATTTTAAAGGAGTCGTATGTGTAGCGATCGGCACGATTTCAGTAGATGCTGACCCACCTTTTTGAATTTAAAATAGCAAATAAATAATAGAATTAAAAATTACTGCATTTATGTTGCCTAATCAAAAGGCATTTGATTTTTCTCTGAATCTTTTACAGATATTAAGGATTTTTACAAAATGACGGGGGAAAAATATTCTTTGCCAATGTTCACACTAATATTCATATAAAATATTGTCTGAATCGTTGAAGTTAAAATCGTCTCAAAGTGAAGGTTAAAAACAAAAGTAATAAAAAAAACAAAAAAACTTATATAGCTGTATAGAAATAGATTGAAGGTGGGGGTTATCTGACTTTTCTTCCTCAATTCCCCTAAATATCTGAAATTCATTTGTCCAGCAGTTGTTTTACTCTAAAATTTGTGTGACTGGACAGATATATATATATTGCTCTTTATTATTGAGTGGAGGATATAAGCTTGTTGTACATAAATTCTAGCGCTACTCCTCTGATGAATAGTAAGACCAATTAACTTGTATTTAATAGTTTTTTTTTTTGTTTTTTTTTATAACTTGATTTTTATACTTGATCTTTGTTTATTTGTAAAACAAAAAGTAAAATCTATACATGTAATAATATATAAGAAACAAAAAAGGATAGCTGGCCTTTTTGTAGTGGTGTATTAACTAAGAAATAATTATTCATAAAGTAAAAAGAAATTGATCTTATTATTATATATATATATATATATATATATATATCTTTATATTATGCTATCCCAAACTCATCGTTATGTTTAATTTTTCTTTCAATCATTTGTTACCCATTTTCACACTTTATTGATGAATAGGTGTTTTCTTACCAGTCAGGGATACATACTCGAAAGTGATGTTGTTGTCAGGCTGAGGTATGGTCCTGTCCAGTCTCAGGAGCTCCACCCTCCCAGGCTTTACCTTCTCTTCAAGAAGGGGTTAGTATATTGCTAATCTCCTGAGGCTTTTTTTTTTTTTTTTTTTTTTTTTTTTTGTAGGCCAGAGCATGCTAATCTTAGTGCGCTGGCTTTTCATAATCACACCTGACCTTGTGTCAAACCTCCTGAAGATGGGGGTAAAGAAAATACATGTATTAGTGGAACTCGTGTTCCGATGTTGTTCGAGAAAATCAAGAACGGTAATCTTTTGAAGTAAATCAACTGGAAAGACTTTTCATCCAAAATTGTAAGCATTTATCAATAATAAAAATTAAAAAAATATAAGTAAATTAAAGTGTTATATTAAATTAAGAAATCAATAAAAATGAATTGTTAATTCAGATGTCCTTTTGCAAAGCAATATGCAAATTAGTTAACCTTCTGACGTCGACACATGATCACTAATAGTGATCATGTGTCGATGTCAGAAGGTTAACTAATTTGAATAAAGCTGTTTTTTTTATTGTGAATAAGTTGTTTTAATTTCCCGGTTAGGATGACAAATGACCCAACTTCATAAATATACAGATTTTACTATATCTGCAATTATGAAGCAAGGGACATACTTGCTTCTTTTTACCAACCTTGTTTTGGCCTGTAAGCAGTTTAATTGGCTCTTCAAATTTATAGGAAAAACCGGAAATTGGGAAGAATTTTATAAAACATTTTCTATTTATCTATTTTAGAAGATTTTTTTTGTTTTGTTCAAATCTCACTCTTATATTTACCAAAAAGGTATGGTAAAGTAAATCCCAAACCAAACATAATTCAATATCAAATTGGCATTTATTAGCATTTAATCAAATAGTGGCTAATACAATTTAAAACCATTTTTTTTTTTAACTACATAATTATAAAATAAGATTATTAAACTGACATTTCATAATTTTATAAGATTATATAAACTGCAGATTATGTTGAATAAAAATTTCATAATTAAATTTAAAAAAACTAAAGTAGAAATGATATTTTTTCTTTGGTAATTTATGTAAGTGTATATAAAAACATTTCTTACTTGCATATAAAAAAAATCTTTTTAATCTATTTAGTTATAATGTAAATTTTTTTTTTTTTTTTTTTTTTTTTTTTAAATGAAAATAATCAATGGTGAATCAGGTTGGTACCAGTTTTTGACTTGTTTTTATATGATAGTCTATCAAAAACCAGAAATCTATAAACAATGGAGTCATTTTAAGTTCTATTCCAAACTGGAGAAAACCATCTGCAAGTAAACAAAAATGGAGTCATTCATAAGGGCGTCTATTCAATTATTTATTTACTAATAATATGCCTAGTGTTCGTATGTACGTTATCACCTTTCACACACATCTTACAAAAATGAGATCAGCAAAGCTGGTGATTAATCTGATGTCACTAAGGTAAAAAAGAAATTTAATTCTGACTTTACCCATTATAAAATGAATTGTTCCAAAATCAAATTTAGTCGTCCCATTGACAATTTTAAATAAATACATTTTAAAAAAAGCGACATTCGTTTTATTGATTTTAACATCCAGCTGATGATTATTTTTATGGTAAGAAAATTTGTTTCGGAATTTTGAGATGAGGGTTGACAATTTGTAGAATTTGGAATATTCGGACTACTGTTCTCATCTTGGGTGATTTTATTTAGATAAGTTTATTTCTACTTGAACAAAGGTTTTACAATAATATCGTGGAGTCTGCGTTTGCGCTGGATGACTATTGAATGGAAATATGTCAAATTCCTACAAGGATACAACTGAAATTTTCACGGGTCCCACTACTTTACTAATAATTCTATTTCTAACTTAAACGTGACAGACCAATTAACAGTCTCTTAGAGATGCTTCGATGCATCTAAAAAATTCTGCTTAAAGTGGTGTATTTACTAAAACTATCATATCAGACTTCTTGACCTTTTAGCTAGGAGCAAAGTGTAGTATCTGGTCTGTCCTTGGTCAGTGACAAATCGTTCTAGACTGAAGCAATTTTATTTTTGTTCCAATCCAGAGTACCTCTTTTTGGGAGCTGGAGTCTTCACATAAAAATAATAACAGAGTTGTCTCTAACTCTGCCCTCGTTGGGAGGCAAGTGAATAAGAACTTAGTATAAGTTAATGTACGTAAGACCAAATTAAGTTTGCGTTTACAGAGAAGCTTACACTGATCCATCTTTCTAAGTTGAAAAAATAAAATCCATTTTCAAAAAAAAAAAAAATTATTAAAGCTATCGGAAAATGTTTTATCTGCCAGAAAGAAATGAGCCATTTATTTAAATAACAAACTTGTTTTCTTCATCCAAAAATGAAATAAAAATTTTTAAAACCCCCCAAAAAATCCTATTTCTGATTTGTTCTCATAGTTGCCATTTGTTAACCTGTTATGCAATCTTAAGAATAAATTTTTCAAATATTTTTTCTTGACAGTGTTTATTTCAATTTTTATGACCATTTGTGGGATGCCAATATATGGAATCCTTGTCTAAACGATTTCCACAAGGATATATATTATATATTTGTACTCGTTTTCAGTTCGACATTTTGACACCAAAAAAATACCTGCATTACTAAGTGTTGCCTAGAATATATTTTATAATGATTGGTTTATAAATATGTAACTTGATAGGCGACTTTTTTTCTTTTTTTTTAAATCGTACATATTTGGGCAAGGTGTCATAGCTGAATGGTAAAGCATCAAACTAGACATTTACATTGAGGGTTCGATCCTTGCTCAAGGTAGCCATGCTGATGACAGCTGCTAGCCAGAAACATGTGTCCATGTATTTCTTTTATGTACGTAAATTTTTATATATATATAAAAAAAATTCTTTTATACAAACATTATTTGGCTACACATTTACTGACATGTTTTGTCAGACCTTTTAGCCAACACTGTTTTTTTTTTTTTTTTTAGACTGACTAAACAGATCCATTATTGAACACGTTTATATCAACACAATAAGGATTCTGTGGATGTAAACTTACCTGGATTACTATATATATATATATATATATATATATTTGATTATCGAGTTGGGTAGGGGGTAACATACAGTGTAGCCACAAGTAACTGTTATGGGTACATTTATTTTCAACTGGAGGAGGGTTTTGTCCCATTTGCTCCATTAAAAAAAAGACTTATTCCCATCTAGAACAAAAAAAAAATATATATACAGATCATATACTGTTTCAAATTTGACTAATTTAGTTGACTTCATCTATTGCTACAGTCAAAAGTAGTAAGGATCTTTTTTAATATACATCAACCAGGACCCCTTCAAATGATTGCCTGTTATTGATCACTAATAAAATGAGGAATGTCCATGTACAGGGTAACATACATGTACCAGCAAAGTATATTATTTATTGAAAAGCTATACATTACATATTCCAGGGACGTACCATGGTTTCATTGACACGGGTAATTTTACTGTTTAGAAAAGGCCCTTAAACCCAATTTCAAATCCTCAGTAACTTACGGATTTTTTTTGATTTTTTTTAAACTCTCCATTCTGGGTTGCTGAGGATTTGAAATGTGTTTTCAGGGCCTTTTCTAAACAGTAAAAGTTTACTCGTGTAAATGAAACCATGGTACGACTCTGGAATATGTAATGTAGTTTTTCAATAAATAATTTGTATTTTGGCTCTCGCATTCTTACAATCGAGCACATTATTGATTTCTTTTCAACATACCGACACACAAACATATGCCTTTTTAAATTTACTTTATTGTAAGCATCTCCCACCCATTTTTATTTCAACTTAAAAATAAAATAAATCATTAAATTCTGATAGCTACCATGAAATTGACAAATGACATGCTTTCTTTTACTTTGAATGCACCTCAATTTTAAGTAGATTTCTCAGTTACATATGAATACATAATAAACAAGCCGCGCATGCGTGGTCCCGCTCTGTAAGTAAAATGCAATAAATTTGGGCAATTTTTTGACCCCATTATACCCCCTTGGGCTGCGAACCAGAATTTTTCTGGAGGTCAAGGATGCTCATTTTATATCCAGAACAATTGCATCTATAACTTTGCCAAGTTTCATTAAAATTGAATGGATGGATCAAATGTTATGGGAGAAAAGGGTCATTTTTTTTGCCATTTTGGGAGCTTTGACCCCCTGGGGGTGCGAACCAGATTTTTTCCAAGGTCAGCGATACTTATTTTCTATTAGAACAATTGCCTCCATACTAGATTTTTTTTTCAAAAATCGGAGAATGTCGCTTTCTAACCTGACAAAAGTTACAACTTCATGCAAAATTTCAGAGAAATTCAATGGATGGTTGCGGAGAAAAATTCGGACACGCGGAAATGCCTCAAAACATAGGTCCCCCGATTTTATAAATCGGGACAAATTAAAAATTTAACTTAATTAAGGGGGGGGGGGTAAATAAGGTTTCATCTAAGGTACAAATGGATAATTTGACATTCTGACAAAAAAGATACTCCATATTGCCTGTGTATAATTACTCTTGTGTGAATTGAAACCTCAACGACACTATCCTGGTTGTAGTATAGAGAAAATTGTCAGTGTCACAACGTCTCAACTGGTACGGGCATGACAGTCATCCAAAGTGTTTCCCCACATTGATGCTGATGGTCCAAAACCACTTTACCTGATCTTGGTGGATGGCACAAGTGAAATGGCAACAGACGGGAAAAGTTATTAACAAAACGTCTAACCTCAGCATGAGACGAGACTAAAAATGAAAATGAGAAATTTTGAACATTTAAACATGTTCATTGCTCACAAGTTTAAGATTTATATTTGGATTTTTATTTTCTAATATTCAGTTTGTTAAAGTATGCTTAAGAACCTTCAAATCTATGACTAGGTATGCCTCATTGACATCTATCCTTGGAAACTAGTTTTGAAATTAAAAAAAACAATGAAATTAACTGGTTATAAATATTTTTTTTAATAGTTTGGCAACATGCCAAACTATTAAAAAAAAATATTTATAACATTGATATGTTATGAAAAATAGGTAACTTTGAAATGATGTAAACTCCAGGAATATGGGATTCATATTATACTTAAAAATATAGTATTAAAGCAGGGATGTGAATTCTCCACTTTCTAGCAAATTTTCCTTTTTTTTTTTTTAATCCAGAAAAAGTAGATTTCGACTTAAAACTGTTATAGTCTCTCATAGGAGGTAGTTCACCCCTTTTGATCGAAATTAGTTTGTTTTTTTTTAAAGAAAAAGCTGATTTCTGCCAAATCGATAGTGACAAACTAAGGAAGTAAGACTATTTGACTCACTTTATCTTTCCATTTTTTTTTTTTTTTTTTTTTTTTTGGCTTGCTTTCCTTTCCCCCCTCTTATGACAGTTCTCTCTGAAAATGTTAATTTTACCTGGAAGGCTAAGACTTCAAAGGATTCATAATGGAAAGGGGGGGGATTAAATGACTTCTTTCGTGTCTTAATTTTGACTTTCAGTTGAAACTGATTGTTTAGGAAAATTATTTTATGTGCTGCCTTCTAAACACAGCGGCCGTGGCCTCCAGGTTGGGAAATTCATATCTATTTCAGCGGGTTTTTTTTTTTTAGAGGAGAGAGGGGTCCATTGTCTACTCACATCTCTGATTAAGACATTGTACCCACCTCCAACTTACTCTGTATCTGATCATAAACTATTTTTCTTCTGTTTGCATGTGTGGAAGGAGTTTGATATGTACTTGTTCTACACGGTTACCTCTTCAAAAATCCTGTTTATAATTTTGTGTTGTGAAAAATTCTTGCAATAGAAAAAAAAAAATCTTTTTAATCCTTCTAAATGTACAAAAACAAATTTTACTAGATTTTTTTTTTCATAAAAATTAACCTTAGACTTGTCTTTCATTTGCTTATTTCTTTTTTTTTTGTAACAAATCTACCACATGTTAGGTTAAAGATTGTAAATTTAAATGCATTTTTTATGTTCCTTAAGTGATTGTTATGACTTTTCCAAATAAATCAGTAAATACAAGTTTAAATCAAGATATAAAAAATTGTTAATGAAATTCTTTTTGGACTGAATTTTGTTTTTCTATTTGAAACCAAACACTGTTGGGAAAACAAATATCAACCTGCATTTTGCTGATGTAACCGGCTCCTCTTTCTATTCTGCTAATTTAGATTGCCTTGACGATATTTCTGTGTAGAGAAGACCAGCATCAGCTTAAATACTGGCTTTTCAAAAGTGATTGAGCAGTTGACGTAATTTACAGGAAATGCGAACTCTGAGACAAAAGACTGGTCATAGGTTAATACATTTAGGGGTCAGTTGTTCGATACAGTTTGCGACTCGGGAGGCCCTGAAGAGAGTTCTGCTTCAGGCAGATGGGGTGAGGGGGATTGGCACAGACCTGAGATGAGCTGACTTCAACCGAACGACAACAATGCCTCGACAGACAAATGATCTCAACTGACACACTGGAACTTAACTAATGTGTGTGTGTGTGTGTGGGGGGGGGGGCTTTTCAGCGACAGTATCACACATACACAATCTATCAAAGTTTGTGTTCTCTCTTGTGAGTCAGCGTGATTTTGTTTTTGTACCTAATTTGTAAACTAGTGCTTGGTCCTTGCCAATACGAGAGCGAAAAAAATTACATGGCCAGAAACAGGATGAAAAAGAAAAAAAAAAAAAAAAAAAAAAAAAAAAACACGCCACGCAAGTGCTGGGCACACGGTCATACAATACTACTTCATCCATCAATTGATGAAACATTCAAAGTTTGTGCACCATGATGCTCGCTCACTCATTGTGGCCAAGAAGCTCCAATCCGGAGAAGCAAGTGTCCTTCTCCAGAAGAATCTTGATTGTAATATGAAGCATTTTATACAGCATTTTGTTTGTTACATGGTCTCGCCACGATATGTTGTTGATCATACACCAAAATGCTACGGTCATCATCAAGTTCCTTAGATCGAGCAACACCTAGTGTCCAAGGCCCTAGAAAGACCTGTAAAAAGATGCAGACTGAAGTGATTGATAATGCGCACATAAAGCAGTCCTGTAAGGAACAGGACATTGACGACAGGAATGGTTGGTTGCCAAGTCATCTGTGCACCTCCAAGCTATGGGATTGGTCAAGTAAGGCTTCCTTTTTAAGGTTTGAAGAAAAAAAAAATTTTTTTTTTTAAAGGTCCTAAACTTCAGAAACCTGTTCCTCCCACAGAAAGAGAACAAAAAATTATAAGTGCCCATGGACTCCTCATATGATGGATTGTGAAGGGAACTGAGGTAAATTTTATTCATTTAGATAGCTGTACTAATTAAAACATTTTAAAAAAATATATATTTTATCTGAATTCAATGTATTAAGGAAAAAGAAATCTGCTAAAATAAAATCCACAACTCAAAAAGTTACATTTTAGGAAGTTTTATTAGAATAATCTTGTTTCCAGAGATACTCCTCCACGTATCTTGCATCGATTTCACAACTGTCACTGCACGTATAAATAGCCAAGATTCCCCAGTCAATGCTTTTGGTCAAATTATCCACGTCCAAGTGAACCAGTAACTGTGGCATTACCTATCAGAAAGAAACATTTGACATAAGTATTTAATATAAAAGAAAAACGTATTTTGATTAAAATATTAAAACGGTTTTCCACTTCTATAATCTCTGACCATCAAAAACGTTTTGAGATGATTTTATGACAGAAATTAATTGCAAAAAAAAAAAAAAAAAAAAAAAAATCGAACACAAAAGTATTATTAAAATACTTACTTGAAATTCAAATACACGCGGTGCTCCACATGCAGGACAGTGTGGAATGTTTTCCTCCATGGGTTTGTTTACACTGGACACCCACAGTTCTTGGCCCCCACGGTGATAGCGCACAACCTAAAAGTGTGGAAACAAAATGTACAAATATAAACAGGGTTTTTTTTTTTTCTTCATATTTTTTTTTTATAAATGTAATCAAATCATTAAATGAAATTGTTTGGTCACGTTAAGCTTTCTTGTGTAGGGCTATGCAAAATGTGTTGAAGGCATAATGAAAGGTAGGCAAAAGAAAAGATGGATAGACAACGCTTGTGAATGGACGAACATGAGCAAACACTGTGGTCCAAGACCGTATGGCTTGGAGGACACTCAGCCATGTTAGAGCATGTCTGCAGCTAGCAGAGAAAATGTTTAATAATAAAGTTTTAAACCGAAAATTTTTCTGAAATTCAGAAAGTTGAAGTTGTGAGGGAGAGAAATTAACAAATTCATTTAATGCTAATATCACAGTTTACAAAAAAAAAAAAAAACAAAAAAAAAACCTAAATTTTCCAACTTTCATTGATAACAATTATAAAGATTAAAAATGAGTTTGGATCCGTTAGTTATGTTATAATCTCATACCATATTCAGTAACTGCACCTAAATAAATTATTTTAAAACTAGATGAAGAGACGATATATAAACTTAGTTTATATGACCATTTATTGATTGAAGGAAAGCCACGCACACACACATCTTTTTTTACAGAAGAAGACAATCTCTACAAGACTGCACTGCCAAATTGTGAGCATGCACGACTCAGCATCCCAGATTTGCTTTTGAAAGATTTTCCTGCAGATATGACACATTAGACAGTTGGCTCCCATTTGTTCATACCTATGGGATTTCATGTTGCTTAGTACAGACACATTCTGCCACATACATGGTCAAACTAAAATGTGTTCAACACAGACTGCTCCTGTAGAGAACAACTCAATATAGAGTACTGTTGTCGCCTTGTCTAAAACTTCCTACAGTCATCAAAGATATGCTTCTACCAAACGAATCATTTGGAAGACATCTTCCAGTTCTCCACATTCATGCCAAAGGTCTTCAAGTTCTTTGATGACATCCTGAATACCCCATATAGCAGTTGTTTAGGGAGCCTGTCTTTCATCCAAGATAGAGACCCAGCCAGGGCATCTGACACCAGCTGGTTGCAGAAAAGCAGTTTCTGGTGTGAGGAATTTTATTTATCTTCCTCCCCCAAGGTAAAATGTAACAAGGTCGGGAAAGTGGGATTTGAAAAGCCAGCGCCCGAGAAGGTGAGCACTCCGGCCATTTAAAAATTGCCTGGGCAGCCCCGGTAGGGGCACCTCAGGCAGTAAGCAATAAACTTATTCCTCCCCAAAGAGGGGAAGGCAAAGCCTGGGAAGGTGGACCTAGAACTGCACAGGACAGACCCATAGACCGGTGTAAATCAAGCCCCGAAGGCCAAGACAATACCAGTCTACGGGGTGCAGTATCTATCGGAAAAGATACTACACTTTGATCTTAGCCAAAAGAAAGATGAAATGTAAAGTATAAAATTTTAAAATTCAAAACACGGTTTCCCTTCTGTTGTGTAGTCAGTTTTGACCATTTGTTTCATTTTTAACCTGGAGTAGTCAACAAATGAAATATCATTGGAATGTTTATTTTATTCTCTTTCCATCCATATAATCGTTTAAAAATTGGACCATAAATAAGAGACATGACATTAGGTGTAAAATTGTCATTGTCCAAGAAAAAGTCATTATCGGGTTGTACTGCTTCTCGGAGTTGGATTAAAAAATCAGACTTCGTCGAGTCTCACTCAGACTTCTTCCAAAACCTTAGAAGGCAGGCTTTGTATCAGATTTTCCGTCTTCTAGATGGTAGATATAACAAGATCTACAGGGTCATCTTGCTGATTTGGGGTAACGCTGTGCCTAGGCACTAAACCAGGTATTTCTATGTCTACGCATGGTGAAACAAAAAGAGTTTATGCTCAGTTGATGATAATATTCATGTGAATAATCAAATAGTATCGTAGCTCGTTATTTTAAATTTTCACTTTGTTGAACTTTTATAAACTCAAATAACAAAAATAATGAGCACTGTCAATACTCAGTGTAAAAGTAAAGGATTTGAAACCTGAAAAATATAGACAATTCATGATTCATAATAGTAAAACTTTAAACTTTACTGCAAATACAAATCTCTAATTTTGCCATGAAGTCTTGGAAAAGTGACTCTTTAAACGTAATGGTAGTGGCCAACATAATTCAGAAAGAGGGTGTGGCGAGTCCTTCATTCAAATTTGTTTCATTAAACTTATCTGACTAAAATATACATACGGATACACACGTACATACGGATACACACAATTCAGTAAAAATCTGGGTCACACCACTGGAGTTATGACTAGACTAGAAGTTTCATATGGTGATAATACAATGGACTTTTGTTAAACACTTCCTAACAGATAAATCCTATGTGGTAAAATTAGATAGAAATCAGTGCATACATGCATGCGTGTACTACTATTACTACTACTACTACAAAATTAGAGAATTATTTGGTCTAATCTTTGGGGGGGAGGGGGGTAAGAGGGGGGAGGGGAGGGGGGTAAGAGGGGGGAGGGGACTGACAAATCAAAATCCATCCCCTTAAAAATGGCACAACACTGAAATTTGAAACACATTCCAATTAAATTCATACAACTTAAGACATCCCCCCCCCCACCCCAAAAAATAAAAATAAAACAACGCTTTTAGATCACTATCAGACACTTTTCAATTGGTTCGGACTCCCCCAAAATTTAAAAATCAACCTTCTCTAAACGATCTTCGGTCAGGTTGAGTTGAAACTTGGCATGTGCAATTCTAATCAAAGTGCTCCCTGCATTAACCCTTAAATGCTTTTTGTTTCAAATATGACACATTCCAACAAAATGTCTATTTAATATAATATTCAATGAAAATGTGTCAAACTGCAACTTGTTTCACATCTGCAACGAGCCTGTTGGCAAGTAAGAGTAGGTATTAGTATGATGTTGCATCAGCATACCCGCTAAATAGGTAATCAGTATCCACATTAAAACATTTGAAAAAATTATATATATATATATATATATATATATATATATTCATCCAGACAGCTCTTTCGTCATCTACAACTCATCAGTGTGGCTAAATGTAGCAAGTACATTCATGCAGAGATTAGAAACCCGAACTGACCATCACATCCAAATACGATTAGCAGTCAAGTACCTAATCCACTGCAGCAACAAACTTTGCCAGATAGAAAGAGTATGTACAGTGCTAGAATTTATTCTATTTACATATTTTTACTATGCTATCTATGAGATTCTAGTTTTATGCTAATGGGAAACCGTTATTTCCTTTACCAGAGAGCTCAACCTATAAATAGGAGATATATATATAAAAAAAATATAACAAAAGTACTTCTGCCGTTGATTGCATTATTTAAATATGACACATGCTTTATTTTATTTCCTTTGAGATTACTTGCTTTTTGGGTTTTACTAATATTATAGATTATTCTGTATTCAACTAAATCATTAATTTCAATTTACATAACTACATTTTATTCACATGACTCTAAGCCAACACTAACAACAAAGTGTTGCAGCTATTTATACTGCCTTTCCAGCACAATTCTAAGCCGATGATAACACTAAATTGCTCCGTAACTTTTGTTTTTCATGTATATCTTGCTTTTCATAAATGCAACAATTCAAATAGATTTTTTCTTTTTTCAGACATTAAAAAATGGGAAAACAGTTTTAATGTACAAGAAAAAAAATACATGACATTTAAGTTAGAATATCGCATTTCAAAATGTGAAAATAGTCTGTGTGTACTGAAACAAAAGTTACATAACATTTTAATAAATTAAAAGCGATAAAAAACAAAAAAACAAATTAAACAGAAATAATAGTAAATCAGAGATAACATTGGGTAGGTCCACATTATATATATATATATATATATATATAGCCATTTCTACATATAATTATAATACATATCCAATATATAAATTTATCTTCGGATTTTCCAACTTAGACCCTTATAACAATGTATCTAATAAATCTGTATTTGATTTAAACTAACCAATTTTTTTTTTATTATTATTGTTTCATGTTATTTGATCGAAAAACAAAAATGTACTTCATTTCAGTTTCTTTAGAAAATTATTTTTTTGTTTGGAACATTTCTAAAATGGTGACATTATTCACTAATGCTCTGAAATGAAAAACATCAGCTTTCATCATCAATAAAAAACATTTTACCACTTTTCAATCTATTTTCGCTATCAAATAAACAATTACATTTCTTTTTACATACAAATTAGCCTATTCATACCTTAAACTTATTTGAGTATTCTACTGCTAAATATTTTTCATTTATTACAAGTATTTAAAATGCTGCGTTACTCTAATACTACAAGCGGTCATGATTGAACTGTGTGCTGAGTAATTTCTTAAATTTCTTACTTCCAGTTCTACATAAAAAATAGCTTTACTACATATTATAAACCATGTTTAAGCGCAGATTTCTTTTATTTTTTCCATTTGCGATTTCATATTCTTCTATAAAAAACATTTCATACATTGCAATTACTTCTAAAGGCGACAAAAATTCATAAACATACTTCACACACAAAGCAAAAATGTAATAATTTTTTCCCCAAAACATCAGAATATAAAAAAAAATAATTTTCCATCATCCCGAACTATTAACAGTAAAAAAGATTTACTGAAAAGTAGATAAGTTTTTGAAGAAAAAATATTGCTTATATTGTTTCCACTTATTTGTTTTTATTAATCACATCTTTTATCATTCCGACTCCTATCACAAACAGCCTTATTGAATACCTATATACTTATTCACCAGCAATGCTTAAAAAAAAAAATTAAAAAAAAAAAACTACCATAGCCTTTTAAAATTTTTCTACATCACTTTATAAAAAAGAATTGTCACTTCAGTTAGATGTTGCAACAAATACAAACTAATTGGCATGTTTTCCATAAAGCACACTTACGTGTTTTTTTTCTTTATGTTTCTATAAAAAACAATTGTCACTTCTGTTAGACGCCACAATAAATAAAAAAATAATTAAAAAAAAACAAAACAATTTTAATTCTGTTTTCAAAACCCATTGGCATGCAAAAACATTCGAACACAGCTTATTTTTCGTTCCTAATTAGCTTTAGCCTTGGAAAGTGTTTTTAAAATATATTTACATAAACTTTTAAAACAAAATAAAAATAAAAAAATGTCCCTCATGCATGCTTATACACTTCATTATGGTATACATACACACACAACAAAAAAAAAATAACATTAACTTTTCCACCAAGTAACAAATATATCGCCTTAACTTAATGGTATTATTTTTTTTTAATGAAAATTAAAATATCAAATAGTTAAAAAAAAAAAAAAAAAAAAGAAGCTATTTTTTTAATTCTTTTTTTTTTTTAATTTAATTATTTTTAGTGTGCAATCATTTATATTGGCTTGAAACAGTCGAAATTAAACTTAAAACGTTTATGACCGTTTGGTGAAAAAGAAAGTCTACTTGATGGCGGCTTATGAATTTGGAATAACTGCTATCAAGTGCACTCTTTCACTTTTACCAGAAATTGAAAACCTTGTGAAAATTTGTAGATGCTTTGCAAGGGCGCAAAAGCGCCACCAGTAAAAATTAACCCATTGCCAAAAACGAACAGACAATGGTCTAGGTTACATATTGACTAAGCAGGACCATGAATGTGATTTATTACCGTATTGTGGTAGTTGTTTCACAAAGTGGCCAGAAGTTGTAAAATGGTGAAAACCTACATGCAAAAGCACTTTAAAAATTTTCCAAGATTTTGTGTTCCTGATACAACTGTGCCTGATAATGAAATTCAATTCACGCTAAAGAATTTGGAGATTTCAATCAATTATATAACAACTGCACCATACCATCCAAGATCTAATAGTCAAGCAGAAATAAATAGTGTGTACATTTTTGAAACCTTACATTTTCATTTTATATTCCATTGCACACCAAAATAAGTTTTAATATTATATTGAGGATAAATACAGCAAAATGTTAAAACTTTTGTTATTGGGAAACATGTACAAGATATTGTAAATAAAAATGTTTTGCAAATAGTTATACAATATCTTTTAATCTAATACAGGTTCTATGAACTCCCAATAAACAAATGTACTTTTAAAATAACTATCTAATTTGCCCTTACAATCCGCTGAAGGCATTAAATATATACACTATACAATGTACAAACGTTGATCCAATGAATTACGGGTCATCTAGTATATTCTAAAATTAAAAACAGCTTTATGGAAGTATGAACATTCATTAAAACTTATTCAGAGTTAAATCACAGACGAATAAAACTTCAACAACACGGCCCAGGATCAGAGGAGGGATAAGTCCTCCTGCTCTGATACAGCACACACCCTGGGTAGGTTCAGCCAGCTTCTGCCGAAGGAAGTTGCCAGAGAATATCAAATTCACAAATGGTCCTCAGACGCATGTAGATCAAGCTTAGGCGAAATAATTTTACCAATGCTAGTCTTTAGCAGTTATTTATTTTTTCAGAAGTTATTTATTTATTTTTTCAGAATATGTCTTATCCTCTCACATACAGCGCCTGGTATTCCAGATGGTCACCCAGGGTAAACGTCACTTAACTTTGGTGATTTAACTAGAGCTTGTTTGTCAACGTAATTATTCCGTATATAACAAGAGATAAGGGACCAACTATCATTCATAACTACCAAGACATTTCGACAGTGAGATTCACCCAGGGAGCCCACAATCTGGTTTACAGTGATGGTTACATACATGTTTACAAAGACACCATCACATTCGGTTTAATGTCTCTTTTACATGCTGGCATGTGTCGGACGGCTTCTAGGAATTGACTTACAAACTAACCTATCTCTAGCCAGGTCTTTATTTATCCCTCTTTCTCTCAAATACTTCTTTATAACTTATTCTCATGCCCCCCCCCCCAACTGATCTTTCTACCTTAACCGTTCTACATCTACTACCCAAAGAACTCTTATCCATTCTTTGAACGTGGCCATACCATCAAAGTCTCCTGTTCTACACATATTTCCCTATACTGTCCAGATTTAATCTTCCTCACAGGTCATTAGATCTAAGCTCGTCTTTAACACTCACATTACACATCCATTGTATCATTCTCATTTCATTTTTCACTGGTCAAGTTTCACTTCCACACATCACACTACATACTCCTCCCTTGGTCAACAGTGTTAACGCTCTGCTGGTTAGTAATAGCTGAAGTTTACTTAACTTACTCCATCCACTCCTAAATCATACTAACACTTTCTCTTCCCTGTGTTCCAATGGTATCACTAAGGTAACAGAACTTCTGAACAATCTCAATAGCCTCGTCATCAAAATATACTTTCTCCACATCAGAGTTTTTATCCGTCGTCCACTTCTTACACACAGATGGCGATCATCTCACAACATACAAGTAATTCCACTGTTACCCAATGCTTACAAAACATTGAGTTGTACCCAACTCCCTTTCCACAAATTCAGCAGAGGAACTTCTGAGGGATTTCCAACACTATAATCACTGATCAGTACTTTGGTCTTGGTAACATTCATTCTAAGACCTTTACTTTCCATAGAATTCCTCCAGTTTTTTTTAACTTAACACATGGATTAAAATTGAATAAAAAACAGAATTAAAGTTGGCCTTGTCCGTTTTACAGTAAAATCTACCCATTTTCGGTCATTTAATGTCATAGCAATGCAAAGTAGCCAACCGACACCTTTTTTCTTTACTTAGTTTTCCCAGTCCCTACCTAAGCACTTCTACTTTCTTTTCCAGTTTCTCCTTTTGTTTTTCTTCACTCTCCTAACCAGAACTCAAAGAATTCAGTTTTTTACTACCTAGGCTGATAACAGCTAATTGTAATAGCATCGCTGGTCTGTGGAGTTTAATGGACCTATCGTTTTTAATGTATTTTTTTGGTTATTATTTCTTTCTAGCTAATCTCTCCCAGTGGTCCTATTGTGTGTGTAGGGTTAGGCTTTCTATAGTATCACAGCAATGCAGAGTAACCCTACGAGCATCCAATAATTTTGGTAACCTTACCTGTTCAGGATCATTGCGGATTCTTTCCTTAAATTTGAGGAATTCTTTATCGTCTGAAGTTTCATTGCGAGCAAATGATTCCAGGTCCCTAATGGATTTCTCACCCAATTGACAACCTTTCACAGCCTCAATCATGTTGGAATAATCTTTGTGAGATTTTTCGTCTCTTGGCTCATTTTCTCGTAATCTTTTCGCCTCACTATTCTCTCCATCTTCATCCTCTTCCGCTTCGTCATTATTAATCTCTTCTGCATCGGTGACTAATTCAAACTCTTTGAAAAGAACATTGGGATGCTCTCGGCTCGCTCGACCTATAATGAAAAAATAAAAATAAAAACTAAGTTGTATTTAATTTCTTTTTTAAAAAAAAAAGGTGCTCGACCGAGCTTTAATTTCTGGTTCATCCTTGTAAAACATTCACAGCAAGAACTCTAGTTTCTATCACAACTGCAAAGAACTTTCCTTTCTTCGTCAGTGTGCCTAACTTTAAATGGAATTTCCATGAATAGAGTTTCACCAAGAACTTATCTGCTGAACATATTATCACAGGACTGCTTCCCCGCAGGCTACAACTCCAATGTAAACAACTACTTGCCAACTGTCCTCATAAGTAATCAAATTTTATTCATTCCATTTATAATTTTCAATCCTCTCGTAATATTCTTCATCACTCAACTGACAATCTAGTCATCTAATTAACCTGTATCCTCGAGTGGCTTTTAGCCTTGGTAAGTAGTAAAAAGAAAGAAAGAAAAAGAAAGCTTTGACCAAAGATATTTAGTGTGATTATACTGTAAATTTAATTTAAACAATAAAGGAAAAATAGATTGCGTAGGTGACTTTCTTAGCACACGTATATTTGATGTTACCGCTTCCCCATCTCTTAACTGATATAACATTTTTCACACGTAAACATGTGAATTACTTTTCTATTGGCATAGTAACAAGATTTATTTCCTCCTTTTTTACTGCACTTCCGACCCCCGACCACTCTTGTTCTTGGTCTTCTTTTTCCCTTGCTATCTTTCGAGTTTAAAAAGATCCTTAAAATATAATGTATGGGCATTTACCAATGTTACCAGGGTTGCAGAGTCGGAAGGTATAAGGCCCGACTTTGAGGATTCCAAAAATATCAGACTCCGAGAGGCTAGGATGACAAAAATATTCGACTCGAGCTCAGACTCCTTATATTTAAGTTTTTCAATATTCAAACTTGATTCTTTGGAGATTAAAAAATTTGACTCCGAGCATTCTTACGAGTCAGACTTCTTTTAAAGCCTCTGACTCCACTGGTCGTTACTATAGGATTTTTTAAACTAATAGAGTAGCGTCTTTTTATACCAGTATAGTATCGATGTGAACATTCCGATATCATCCTGGTGCACCAAACATTGATGTTATTGTCTTTTTCCTTTCCCTTTGCAAAACTCAATCATGTTCTGCAAAGCCAAAAACTACAATTTAAAAAACAAAACAAAAAAAAACCCAAAAAAAACACCTGAATATTTGAAGAAATAAAAAAACTTAATACATAAAAATATTTACCAAAATGACCGTATTCGGCATTAAATAATCTGAAAAAAGTTGATATATCGTAAAACAACCATCTGATATCATGACAACCCTATAATAAAAACTGCCTAAAGATCCTAGACTAAGATTATAGCCAAAGAGAAGCAACTTTTTAATTCTTTTAAAATATATAAGTACAGGACAGTCTAAAAGTCTTGTCACCCCTGCCAAAAAGGCTGGTCTGAAAGTCGTTACCCCTACCAAAAAGTAACAATATAGGAAAAATCACCAAAGAAGCACAACTTTCTGAAATATCACACAGATCATAGAGCCGCATACTTTTGTGCCACAAAAATGGTGTTCATACCTTATCGATTTTTACACTTTTATTGTCATTAATTAAGGGTATGACTACATATCAACCAAACCATTTCATTATCACATCACTACAGTATAAATCTCTATGCATGAGTGGATGAAGTGTTTGAGGTGCGCTGAAGAAAAATTCCTACCAGTAAAATACATAGCCCTGTTGTGCTCGCATACCCTTAATGACAATAAAAGTGTAAAAATTTGGGAATTTCCTTGCTTTTGTACATTTAGTGTATATGAATTTTCATCTTAACCTTATTAAGGGCATAGGATTTCAGTATACTGGCATTTATCATGGAATGTCACTACTTTTGTAAAGGCCTAAATACAATAGTCATTTTAAAGTTTTTTTAAAAATTTTCTGGAAAACTAAGGTATATGGTAAACTGAAATTAAAATGCCATCAACTAGACCCTAGAACCTCTATCTCTGCCAAAAATCAGCTGAATTTATCAAATAGTTGATGAGATACAGGGTGGCACATACGTACGTACGTACGTACATACACAGATTTCATGATTGAACTTTCTGGATCTCTGGGTAGCCTTGACTAATGATGCTGAAATTCTACACACTTATAGAACCTACCAAATAAAAAATTTGTGCAAAGTTTTAACTAATTTGGTTTATGAGTTATGATTGATCAAAGAAATGAGATTTCCAGCATAGGCCATTTTTGTAATCTATTAAGAGATAGAGCGCTCTCGCGCCTCCCTTGATTATATAAGAAAATTCACACCACCTCCAGTAAAAGACTACCAGCGCATGATCACTTGGCCTGTTATAGGGATGGCCATGATTGTGACAAAAAGTTACATGTCTCTCTTAAAAATCTATAAAACCTTAAAATCTCTTCATAACTTTCGTTTCAAGATTTAATGTTCTCCAAATCTCACTGTCACTGATGTGTATGCTTGTTGTCTTGGTATGAAGAAGTGGTGGGTTGTTTTGTTTTACGGCATATCAACCCTTTTCAGCTTATTTAATGCTGAATCTGGTAAAAGTTTTTATGCTTTAAGTTCTGTATATCTTCAAATATTTATTCATGTTTGGTTCTTTTGTAGAGGAAAATTGCTGTTTTTGGCTTTGCAGAACATGATTAAGATTTGCAAAGAGAAAGGATAAAAACAATAGCATCAATGTTTGGTGTATTTTAGGTCAGGAAGCCAGTATTTTCAGACAGCCTGATCTGGTAGCACCAGGATGGGTGTGGGAAGAGGAGGAGGGGAGGTGATAAAAAGATAGAAGGGGAAGTGGGAAAGTAGGAAGGGGAGAGAAAGGAATGCTGGTATTATTAGTCAACATTATTTTTTTTATATAATTTATAGCTGACATTTATCTTAAGAGAATAAAAAATTTGAAAAATTCATTTATGCTGAATAAATAATTCAGCAATAAAAACAGTAACTTTGGCAAACTGCTTCCATTGTTAATTTGATTCAACAATTTTTTTTTTTTTTTTTTTAAATCAAGTGTTGCGATAAATATAGGTTGTATTTCCTGCCTGTTTTACCATAAACTCCTAGATTTTTGGAGATCCCCTATAACAATATATAGTCTGAAAATACATTACTCAGGGTATTTCATTTTGATTAGAAGGAACAATAATACTGTGAGGTCTGTATTAACACCATATTTCCATTAAAAGGAAAAAAATTATATGGTGCTTGGAGGCAGGAATAAAAAAATAAATAAAAGCCAATTTCCACATTGCCTCTAATAAACCATAACATTTGATTATCGATACACTTAACCAATGCTGGTTTACCGTTTACTGCCATCTTTAAATAGTTGTTTCTACAATAGAAAAAAAGATTCAACTTTCAAAACAGAATTATTACTGAATATCCAGAAACAATAGATAGGAGAAGAAAAAAAAAAAGACGCAAAGTGGTGTTACCCCAAAATATTGTTTAAAATATAATAATTAATCATTTAAACATTTTGTTACCGGGTTTTAATTTCAATATATGCATTGATATTTTAGATAAACTATTTTAATGTCTTCAGACATGAAAACGTCAGTGTCATTTCTATTATTCAGACAACTATTCTCATCTTGGATGCTATTCTCACAACGTTTCGGCCGATGTAACCTCTGACCTTCAGGTGCGTCTTGTTGAACTCTGGAATCTTTATGTTGGAGTTCGACAAGACACTGAAACACCCAATATGAGAACAGTAGTCTGAATAAGCCAAATAATACAAAATATCAATCATCATCTCAATAATTCTGAAAAAGAAGGCAAAAAAGTCTGAAAAGCTTTTGGGGAAAACATGCTACTATATGAATAAGGCGGGGGTGGGGGGGGAGAAAAAAAAAGATGAGTGTGAATGAGAAAAAAATATTGTGCAGAATAGAAAATGAGATTTTTTAAAAATTTGTTAACTTCCAGATTTGGAATGTAAATAAAAAGATGCCGTTAGATCCTAGTCAAAATATTTATTATTTTACTAAGAAAAAAAATAAACGTCATTTGGTTTTAAATGATTAAATAGCCCCCAAAACTCCTGAAGTCTTACTCCCAATTTTTACAGCAGTTGCCCTATCATTCACCTGACATTGCTGCAATTTTATAGTCTTCATCTGAGAGAAACTCTTAAGGCTAGCGTTCAAACAAACTGCAGAAAACTGACAACTTATTTGTGATGAAATTGCAGCAATATCAAGAAAATGCTGCATATATTCAAAGTGTAGCTTTACAAGCACATAGCTGACGATAACAAGTATCAGATTGTAACAAAATGTTTGTCTGCTTTTCAAGGCTCTATAAAAAAAAAACACTATTAGATTTGTTTAATCGTTCCCTATCCTTTATGATCTCTTTCCATGTCTTTTTAATAACATGCTCATAAATTCCTTAGTTTCATTTTTCAGTTCAAAGCCGAACTTATTTTGACTTCTAAGTTTTGATTTACTCAAATAATTCTGCACATTTCTAAAGATGGTAATCTGTTGGTGCAAGATCCAGAGAATATGGAAGGTGATGCATAATTTCCCCAGATATAGATATATATATATATATATATATATATATAATTTTTTTCTTTATACAAACATTATTGGCTACATATTTTTATACATGTTTCAGCTGCAATTTCATTCAAAATTTAGCTTCAGGACATTTTAAAAACTGAACTGAAAATAGATTTTGAATGAAATCGCAGGTGAAACATATATAAACATATGTAGCCAATGTTTGTATAAAGAAAAAAAGTATATTATAAATAAATAAATAAATTTATACTATAATACAGCTCTACCTTATAAGCACGAGTTTAATTTGATTAACATCTAGGAAACAACTACAAGTACTATATATATATTTTTATTAGATATTTGGTAACAAAGTTCCTTTCGCTTTTTTAAAGGCTCTCTCTCTCTCCCTCGTATAAATATAAATATATATATATATAGAATTATAAAAAGAAAAACTATACACACATTAAGGTTGTACACATAATAACTTATTTCGACCCCTTTAATTAGGTCTCCTCAGATGTATAGACAACCACGTCCACGTGGTTTTTTTGACGTGGTTGTCTATACATCTGAGGAGACCTAATTAAAGGGGTCGAAATAAGTTATTATGTGTACAACCTTAATGTGTGTATAGTTTTTCTTTTTATAATTCTGTTTTGCTCTGTTTAAATTACATTGAGCTCTGTTATTCAGATTCTCTACACAAAATTGAAATCTACACACACATATATATATATATATATATATATATATAATCAGATTTATTTTATCATTAATGTAGTCCCTATTCTTTTCTGACCCCTTTCCATCCGTCAAGCTTTTTAATACCATGTTCATAAAATTCAAACTTCCGCACCCCCGTCCCCCACATCCATTGCCAGCCAAGTTTGGCTGTGACATATTTTGACCCAGACAAATCTTCCTAGCTACAATAGACATAAACTAATAAGTCGAAGCCATCAATCCCATTCATTTCGCATCCTTTGAAGGAGACAAGCCACTGCTGATAACGCTACACCTAAAATCATGATTTTTCATTCTCTGCTTGTTCACGTCAACAACCATGCTGAAGTCTGGACACTTTCTGACAAATTAAAATTAATATTCTGTATGATTTTTCTACATTTTTTTCTTCATCCTGAGGAAGTCTTTCAATAAAGACGAAACGTTGATGAATACATAAATCAGTTTTTGACTTTCCTTTTTTTCATTATGTCGGATTATTTTTATCCCCACTTTTCTTCATATATATATATATATATATATATAAATAATGAAGATTTATTTTATCATTAATGTAGTCCCTATTCTTTTCTGACCGGAAAAAGGTCAAGCTTTTTAATAACATGTTCATAAAATTCCTTTCGAACTAAAAGAAAAAACTAATTTTCAACTTCTTTGGAGTGAGTCTTAATTCAAGTTCGCAAACTTTTAAAAAGACTGAAAATATTGTGGGCGATACATTATTTCACGGGCATCTATACATTTTTTAGATTTTTACTTTTATTGTGCTGTGCGAGGTCCAACATTATCATTTATAAGTGACCTGGTTTCACTTGCTTCGAAGCATTTGAGGGTTCGATCCCCTATTTCTTGATGGGGTCTCAGTATTATGGACCCTTCCAGGAAGGGGTTTTATTTACCTCCTCTAGGAGGTTACGCACATGGTCAGATGAGGTTTTAAAAGGTCAGCACATTAAAAGTGCACTCTGGCCCATAAAAAAAATGCCTGAGCAGCCCCCACTAGATGCACTTCAGGCAATTAGCAATAAACTAATTGCTTCTTAGAGAGAAAAGATAAAGTCTGAACAGAACCATACCTCAACCCAACAGACTGGGAGAGGTATTTCAACTAGTACTAGTTAAACGGATATACATTCTAAATATAAGATAATTTTCTTAACCCTTAAATGCCTTTTGTTTCAAATATGACACATTCCAACAAAATGTCTATTTAATATAATATTCAACCAAAATGTGTCAAACAGCGACTTGTTTCACATCTGTAACGAGCCTGTTGGCGAGTGTGAGTAGGTATTAGTATGATGTTGCATCAGCACACTCCCTAAATAGGTAATCAGTATCTTCGATGGAACGGGCGAGTCTCATAGGTGTGTCACCTGCCTATTTCAAAAGTCTAAACTTTTAAATCTGGTCATTATAATGATAAGTAAAAATTATTTTATGATTCTCTAGTGTATTAGATGCATATATTGTACTGTTTTGTTATACATGTAAAATTTTATGCCATTTGTTTCACATTTGCAACATTTATTTTTGTTCAATTTATTTTTTTTCACAAAAATCATTTATGCTACTTTATATTACCTCTATGAAACGTTTTTCCACTTATAAAACTTTTTCAAACCAATATAAAAAAAAATAATGCATTTTAAGGTTAAACAGAAAAAAAAAAATGAATACAAAAATCTAGCATCAACAAATGCAATAATATTTTTTTTTATTTGCATTAACTAAAATTAAACATTTACAAAATTGCTTGCAAACAAATTTATGTAACAAACATGTAAAAATTATAAGTTTTATTTAATTCGTTTATGGCCTCAAGGTTAACTCAGTAAAACCACTGGATTGGAGAGAAGGGGAAGAAAAAGGATAATTTTATTGAAACATTAAAGAAAATGGTTAAATTCTTTTTGCTTCTACCTTTTCTGAAACGCATATGTAAAACTTCCATTAAGTGCAGATTCCTTTTTAAATCTGGCAACTCAGTAAAACCACTGGATTGGAGAGAAGGGGAAGAAAAAGGATAATTTTATTGAAACATTAAAGAAAATGGTTAAATTCTTTTTGCTTCTACCTTTTCTGAAACGCATATGTAAAACTTCCATTAAGTGCAGATTCCTTTTTAAATCTGGCAATACTGTAGAGAATAAGTTACAATTGTCTGTTTAGTCATTCTTAGCATTCCTCTCTGTCCAATTGTATTTGTTGCTGATACAAGAAAAGAAAAAAAAAGCTACAGGAATGTAGAAGTTAATCTATTGTTTACTCAAAGAGTGTGAATATGAAAAGACAGCAACACTTTATTGCTTGTACAAGAAGCCATTAAATTGTACAACAAAGTTTAAAACTTTTTTTTTTAGAGAGAGATAAATTTCTGCCACAAATTCAAGAAGTTTCAGACATAATTAGAAGTTGAAGTTACATGTTGTTCATTGTGTTTCGGAATTTTTGAGATGAGGATTGATAGTTTGCATTATTTGAATTATTCAGACGGCTGTTCTTATCATGGATGTTATTCTCACGTTTCTGCTGATGTAACCTCCGACCTTCAATTCCATACAGATTCCCTACGTTCGACAAGACGGTCAGAGGTTACATCGGTCAAAATGTGAGAATAACATACAAAATGAGAACGGTAGTCCAATAATACAAATAATACAAATGTTTATTACTTGCAATCCTCTCATAATATTCTTTATCATTTAATTGAGAATCTATCCATCTCATTCACCCTTATTCTCGATAAGTAACGACTCATTAGTAAAAAAAAAAAAAAAGAAAAAAAAGAAAAAAAAAAATCACATGTGATATAGCAAAACTGTTTGTGGATGACTAAGATTCCCTTGGGTTGAGCTTTCTAGTAAGTGAAATCCTATAACGCAATGCTCTTTGTTTAAACAAATAGAGCTTTCGGCATTTGACAATGTTTAACAGTGATTTTGCTTACTCTCAGCAGCAGCCAGATGATGGCCAAGTAGTTAGAAGTCTAAAGGGTTTCGATCCCAGCTTGAGGCAGTTGCTCGCCTAACCGCACCGAAGAGCTGTGATACAGCGAAACAGTTTGTGAATAAATATGTATTAGTGTTCATATTAGTGTTGGGACGACGAATTGGAATTAGAATCAAGAATCAGAAAAATTGGAACATTTTGGAGTATCGTAAAAATTTGAGCCTAATTTAGATTCCAAAAACGATTCTTTTATTTTATTTTTCTGTTTAAAACTCAATTTTCCATTGCTGGTACTAATGATTAAATGATAAATATTTATTGATTTTGAACTTTCGGTAAAACTAACATATTTGACCATAAATTTAAATTTAGGTAAAAATTACACCACAAAAAAAAAAAAAAAAAAAAAAAAGTTCTTTTTTTCCTTACAGGTTTTACATTTTTAAAATAAGTTGCTTATCCGTTTTTTTCTTTCTTTTATTTTACTAAAAAAGATCCCTGTCAACTATGTTCATTGTTTATGAAAAAAAAATCAAAATAACATTTTGTCAACTTATGACAAACTACTGTCAATTGGCTTTGTTTTGAAAGAGAAATAAATCTTTTGTTGCCTCATTATTTTCAGTTAATTACAGGAAAATATTGAGACAAAAATAATTAGAAATATCTAGTAATTTACGCACCCCATACAAGCATATTTTTACTTTTGCGAAATTATATGCACATATTACACAGGTTTTTACGGTAATCCAAAAATTAAAAAAACAACTATAACTAAATATTTAGAAATTTAAAAGAAAAAAAAAAAAAAAAATCGGAATTGTGAAAAATATTGGAATTATCCCATCACTAATATGCATATATATCATTGATTAGCTTGGTAGAAAGAAATCCAACAGAGCACTCAATTATATAACAGAAACAGAACTTTTCAACCATGACTGACAATAGCCGATGAGATTTTTTGAATCCACACCAACTTGAAACCGACAGCATCATTGATTTAACTTTATCTTCTGTAACACCATTAATAAATAAATATGCTCTTATTTTTGAAAACTAAATAATTAAGCACTGTTGGATTTCTTTCTACCAATCTAATCAATGACATATATATATATATATATATATATATATATATATATGAGAGGAGGAGGAGGAAAGACTGAAACTTATATCACTGTAGATTCTGTATTTCATGGATCTATGTTCACCTAAAAGAAGCCGTCAAAAATTAGATAAGAAAAAAAAAAAGATCATCTGTTTCACACTTCTAAAAATAGCAGTCTTATACTATAGTGAATAATTTCAAAATGCATATGGAATTGCCATTATGGTATCCAATAAATTCTAAGAATTTCAAGATGAGGACAAACAGTAAAAGAATTTGGCTATGAGTAATACAAGAACTTCTGTTGGAGATTTCACATTTCTGTTCTACGACAGTCCAATTACCCCCTTCCCGTCTCTAGTACGAAGAAATTATTTTGCAGACTTAGTCATCAACTGCTCGAGCATATGTTTCATAAAACCTTTTTTTTTTCTATACAAGATTTGGTAACAATATTCATGGAATTTTACTATTCTGCCATTAAATTCTTACTTAGCCACTCCTTAGAATTTTCAAGAATTGTATGTACGCGTTTTTAATTAGCGGTGGCCACTTAAGTGCACTTGAGCCTCACAAACTATTAGTATTATATACAATGGAGGAAGCAATTTTTATTTAAATTTTTTTTTTTTTTTTTTTTTTTTTTTTAAATTTTTTTTTGTTCATTTCATATATCGGCATATTCGTTTTTCATGCTGGCATGTATCTGATGGCTTTAAGAAATTGACTTCCAAACTAACATATCTCTGGCTAGGTCTTTATCCCTCTTTCTCAAGTCTATCCTTATCACTTCTAGTTTTCCTTGGCCTTCCCATGTGAACCGACCCCGTTATCTTAGCTGTTCTACATCCAATAACTCAAGAATTCACCCATTCTTTCGACATTTTGCACATATATCCCTATACTGTTCAGATTTAATCTTCCTCTAAAGTGATCAGCTCTAAGCCTGTTTTTAAGACTAATATTACACATCCATTATCATATCATTTATCTCCATGCAACACATATCCTCAACCCTCATTGGCCAGGTTTCACTTCCATACATCATCACACATTTACAATGTTTAATCCCTCACAGGAATTAGACTATAAGTATTCTTCATTTTATCATATCGTACATCTAAGGGCTCTTTATGCTAAATTTGGTGCAAATTTACCCAATAGTTTTGAGACTTATAAGTGTTTATAATTACATAGTAGCAGTAGGTGGTCAATGTTGACCCCCTTTGCCACACCCAGCACCTTAAAAACTCTTCATGCTAAATACAGAGAAATTCTTTTGAAGGCCCCAGTGGAAATATCAGTGTTTTCTGCATCAATCTGTATTTACTGTTAATAATATTCCTATTCAAATGATGTCTGTTGGAATTAATACTATTTAAAAAGAAAAAAAAAAGACTTTCCGTAAAAATAATTATCATTGCTAGATAGATATTCTTTTAATAAATAAACCGAATATGTCTATTTTAAATTGTAACAATTCAATTATTTAAAAAATAAATATGGTCCTCTTACCATAAAAATAATTATCAGCTAAATAAAGTTTAAAATCAATAAAATGTAAGTCAATTTTTTAAATGTATTTATTTAAAATTGTTCAGTTTTTAGACAACAGGACATAATTTGACTTTGGAACAATTCATTTTAAAATGGGTAAAGTCGGAATTGTTTACCTTAGCAATATTGGATTAATCACTAATCACTATCTTTGCTAATTGGATGATCTCATTTTGTTTCATGTGTGTGAAAGGTGATAACGTACCTACAAACATTAGCGTATTATATAGATAGTATTATTTTTTGATTTTCTATGACACACTTGGCATTCAAAAGGTTCCTTGGGAATAATTTGGTAAAATTTCGCTCAATAGTTTTGAAGCCTATAAACATCGGTTTTTAATATTAGCAGTATTAGAATATTGATCACCACCCTTTGATACACTAGGTGTTTCAAGACAGGGATGCTTCATGCCAAATTAGGTGCAATTCTGTGGAGTAGCTTTGGAGCCTATAAGTAACTGACAGATAAACAAAAAAAGTTCGATTATAATATAGACTAGTAAAAAATATGCAGAGAACACATACATTTACTAGTATTAAATTATTCTCAACTAGCTGTCGCAGCCTGGCATTGCCAAGGAGCATTTGTACATGCATTATAATGTTGCATTATTCTTTATTTTAAATGTAGCTGATGTTTTCTCAAATTATGTTCGAAGCTGTTCTTTTTAACGGTAAACTCTGGCGTTTTTTTGTTTTTTTTTATTATTAAAAAGAACTTGTTTAAACATTGAAGTCAGTGCAAAGCTGACACAAGCTATATTTTATAAATAATAAGAGGCTAATATTTGAACAGTGCCGTTTAAAACAATTTTTTCTAAAGTATGTAGAAAAAAGGTCAAAGTAAAGCAAATATAAAGAAATCGCTTAATATTCTTATTTGAACTAACTAAAAAGGGAGACAACTGTTTTAAATTCAATTAAAAATATGATTTATTCTCCTTGCTGCTTTTAATGATAATGATCAGCTAAACATTTTTCCTGTTATCTGAATGTCTGGACCAGACAGAGTAATCTAAATAAATTGCAGCATGCTACAACAATAACAAATGAAAATTGACTAGTGAGAAACAAAGTTTGATTTGTTAGCCAATCCGACTGAATTTAAAACAAAAAAATTTTTTTAATAGATATTCAGAAAAGAAAAATGTAATAATATAAAGTAATATCTTTGAGAACTGTGATATAGTTTGATTATTGACATGCAGACAAAATAAAATAAATCCTTGAAATATAGAAAAAAACAGATAAAGTAGAAAAAGACATTGCTAACCCCCAAAAGAATTAAAAGAAACAATTCATAGAGAATGTGGAAGTCGCTTATTCAAAATAATGTAAAATTAAGAGATAATTTTTTTTTCAAATCTCCAGCGTGCAAAATGAGAAAGAACAAAGCTAATTAATACCCCCCTCTCCGCCACACCAAAAATGACTATGAGGAAGGTTCCCTCTCTGCTCTCATCACTTCATTGCATCACTTCATTCTACATGAGCTAGTAGACATATATAAAGAGACCGAGTGAAGGAATATAAAACAAACTTGAAAGTTGTATAAAAGTTTGTCGAGTAAAAATTATTTGTAAACTGGCAATGAAGATTAAAAAATTAAATTAAAAAAAAAATAAAATTGAAATAAAATCTTTAAATTTAAAGTTATATTTATGTTTTTCTATTTTAATTTCCCCTCATTTTATGGCCAAGCAAAACAAATTAGTCTGACATCAGCATGATTGGGATTAGATGCAGATTAAAAAGATAAATGATCCAACATCAAATGAATTCTTTTATGAACAAACATCCTTAAATAACGGGCTGTAAAGTCAATAACTCAATCCAGGCTTTGGGAAATTTTAAAAGGTTAGACTTTTTTTTTTTCCACTTTTAATAATTATATATAGGGTTCTGGTTGTAAACTGGGTTGACAGAATTTAACATTTTTTTGTTTGTTTGTTTTTTTTAGAAAAAGATCTGAAGAATCTAAATAAAATAAACGAATCGTTATTTCTGTGGATGACTATTTCATATATATGCTCCCTATTTATAACGATTTCCACTTAGCTTAAAGCAATAATCTTCTGTAAAGAATAGATTGCTCAGGTTATCGATAGCATGGTAATATATATATATATATAAACAAAAAAGTGCATATACAGCGCTATAATTTATTCTGTCAGTAACAAGCTTGTAGGTGCAATGGATATGCTAATTGGCGGCTGTTCACATTTGGATGTGATCGGTCGTGATTGTTTCAAATTTTGATGTGGACACACTTGCTATGTCTAGCCATACTGATGACAAAACAGCTGTCTGTGGACGACACGCACACTTATGTATTTACACACACACTAACCTGGTGTTGCCTGGGAGTATGTGAGTTTTTTTGTTGATTGATCACTAAAAGCTAACAGCAGACCTATCTGCCTCTGAAATAGTTTACCCCCCCGCCCCCCAAAAACAACTTTTTAGTTCAGTCTAGAATAGTATAAAAATCGTAAGTTTTAAGCGGTAAAAATTATAGTTGAATTTTGCACTGTAACAAAACACAACCATGTACAAAACTAATTCTCTCACGTCATGTTTATTTGTGAAATTTTTTTTAAAAGTTGCAATTTAGAAAGAAAGTTAAATGAAACGTCATATCTTTAACTAAGAAAATTAGTTGTTCGCAAGTGCTCTTTTGTGAAATTGAAGTTAAATTGATTAAATAGTCAGTGTAAAAACTTAAAATTTATGGCTTAATTTCATACTATCACAAAACTTCACTATGTGCAAAACTAAATCTGTTTCTGTCTGTCTATATATATATATATATAATATAATATAATAAACGACAAAAAAAAGTTGCACGTTAGAACTGAAATGTATCATCTTTAAGTAAAATGATTATTTGTAAGAAAGTGTTATCTTTTACAAAAAGGATTTTTAAATTTAAGATTATTCATTATCGATTCGTCATTAAAAATCTAACAGCCGACCCGACCAAAATAGTTAAAGGCCTTGTTTTAGTTCTCTATAGAAGAGTATGGAAATCGTCAGTTTAAAGATTTAAAAGCTATGGTTTAATTTCGCACGAGACATGTATGTAACCCTTAACAAAGATAGTCTTGTGTTTGATCGAAGAAAGTTTTAAAGTTATTGTTGTAAGCTCGCAAATCTGTGTAATATGTCTGTCTCTGTATTTATCTTCAATTAAAAAAGTTGCAAGTTAGAAATAAAATAAAATTAACCGTTATATCATCTGTTAATAGTTTTCTATTTCTTCCTCAATTAGGTTTAAAAGTAAACATTTTGTATGAAGATATTAAATGTTAATGTAACATTTTGTTTAACTGGTAATGACACAGCGAAAAAAGAACATTCATTGTTATCTTTAATAGCATGTTATATCTAAAATAATTTTTTAAAAACTTTTATTCGCCCCAAACAAGGTATATTGCCACTGAAGTGTAAGGGGCTACTGTGATAGGAGTCAGATTATTATTTTTTTTGGGGGGGGTGGCGGGGTGGAGCAAGATGTTTGTTCACATTACTTTAAAATTTCTGTATGCTTGTACGGTTGGGGAAACGGAGCAGATAGGGAATTTCAAAGGAGTAAGTTTATTGCTTACTGTCTGAGGCGCCCTACCGGGAATGCCGACGGGGCTGCCCAGGCAATTTTTAAATGGCCAGAGTGTTCACCTCTCGAGCGCTGGCTTATCTAATCCCACTTTCCCGACCTTGTGTCACATCTTACCTTGTGGGAGATAGATAAATAACTTCAAAGGCAATCGGTCCGAGGAAAGAAGCTATCAGAGTCGAAAATCTCCCAGCATCTAGGGACCTCTATACTGAAGGGGCGAGATTTTGCTGCTAGTCGGACGAGTCGGGAGTAATATACATTGGGAGAGGGAGGGGGGCGAGTACAAGCGTGACAAATTCATCGGAACACGTTAACTATTATTTGTAATAATCAATAGAAATAAAGCAAGAAATCATAGAACGAACTACCACTTTAAACGAAGCGAAACATGTGAATAACTACATACTTGGAAAATCAATTGTGAGCTATTTGCAAAAACGTGCATCTATAGAAAACCAAGCGATATCATTGGCTAATCGTATCTATTTCTTATACAATGAAAGATAAATGGTGAATCTCCCACAGTTTATGCTATTGAAATAATTATCAAGCCGGATAGAGTATATAATCAATGAAAGGTTTGAATTCTCTTTTTATGCGAATAACAAATTGAAAATTCTTTACAGTCATATAGATTTGGTAGATCCAATGCTATTTAGGTCTGTTGTGAAAAATACACACACACACACACATATATATATATATAATATTTATGGAAGAAAGTGTGTGAAATTGGTTATGAAAATGGACAAACAAGATAACAGGTTAGTAAAAATAAGGACACAACACATCATTAAAGCGAGACCAAGATATTTTGGTCGATGGGTTCCACCATATTCGTTATACTAGCAGGGTAGCATCCTATGCAACAGTATAGGAAGGAGAGCTTATATTGATAGCAACCTTGATATTGTCAGCTGATATATAAGATATAATGCTTATAAATAGATGAATTTCAATGTTCAACATGTAGGAAAGGGGCCACTTAAGAAGGCACCTATAGACACATGGCTATTTCTTTTGTTCATAGGAAAATTTTACATGTAAAAATCACTTATATGTCAAGTATACTCCATAGTCTTGTCTGTCTCTTAATATGAAGACAGTCACACAGACAGAGAGACATTTTTCTTATATATATATATATATATATATATAGATATATATAGACTAGCCAAAATATACTCCCTGTGGAGGACATTTTAGCTAGGCTGCAGAGTCTTCTTCCTGTGACTGAAGAGTTCCACTGTCAACCGAACAGGTTCAGTGAATTGTTTGAGTTAATTTGAAAGACTTTCATAAGTTCAGTCAGTAACGACTAAGACTGCATGCCTCAGGTTTGCGGTTTCGATTCCCAGTGTCGGCATCAAGTTTCCTTATTGTTTATTTATTTATGCTAAATAAGTTTCTTACATTTAGAAAAATTTCCGCTGACAGACAGACATCCAGAAAGTGTTTGTTATATTATAAGTAGCTCTCGATATAGAGAGCAGGTAAGAAAGAGAGGAAGAGGGAGTACAGATGGACAGAGAGGCGTTAGGTACTTAATATACCAACATCTAAGATGTTTTTCACTTACATTTTATTATACTTAAAAAAGGAAAAAGAATATTCGTTTTCATTATATATCTAAATAAAAACAATCTGAGGGCAGGATAGAAACAGCACACTCAATGTTGTTCATCTGAGTCTCCTCTAACCGAGCAATTGGGGCATTTGTTAAGTCATCTTTAAATAGGACTCATAAGAAAAATTTTATTCCCTGTTGGAAAAGAGCCTGTAGCTTCTTTAAAAGAGCACTAGAAAGTAAGAACTTTCATCATGTTCCTAGGAGAATTATACATGTGTATAAACTTTTATATTTAAGGTATATTCTCTAGTCTATATTTATATAAACGGACAGACACACAGACGTTCTCATTTATTATAGACTAGCATGACCTGTGGACTGGCGTTGCCCGGGATAAATCTAAATGAATGATTTAACAGTTGTAAACAACCGACATAACACTATACTGAATATGTTCTCGGTACTTCTGCAGTTTACAGATCGTGCTAAAATAATGTTATTTAGAAACATTCTAAACACGGGGAAGGTGGGGTACAAGTTTTTTTAGGTTAAAATAACGTTAATATTTAGAAACCTATTCTTAAGATGGAGAGGGGGAGCGCTTCAAAAGCATTTGTAATGGCTGATAGTGACAGAAGTCGTAAATTGATCACTTGAATTAATTTATTTTAATGTAAACAATACATAAAAAAGAAACTGCATGTTGACACTGGAAATTGAAACCATAGGTGTGTAGTCTTTCTCGTTATGAAAAGTCGTGCAATTTAAGTGACTTATTAAAAAAAATAAAAAATAAAAATTAAAAAAATACAGTGTTTTCCAGCTTAGTTCCCTGTGAAATAATGTGTGACCTAATGTAACCGGTGTAATGGGTTTTGTAGGAGGTCTTAATTCAAAGAGAGAGATGAGGCTGCTACCCTCTCATTCAAATACGTTTTCGTGCGAGTAAGATGTAGGGGTCTCAATGTAAGTTTTAATGTACAATGATGTAGTTTAGTGAAAGTTTCTGGAAACATGATTGGTCAAAGTTTAAGATAGGTGTGATTGTCTTCACGTAGGGTATATTAATTTTCCCGGATCCTTTAGGGTGAAATAGAGGGAAAAAAAATCAAGTCTACTTTATATTATAAGTGGATATATACACACATACCCACACCTTTAAACCAGGGAGAAAGAATTGAAGGTGAAATGGTACAGGGAATTAGAATCTTGTTACCAGGATGGAGCAGGTGCTAGTGTGATTGCAGGAGTTAGGAGTCGATGGAGCAGGTGCAGGGAACTTATGCCATTACTAACCAGCAGAGCGTTACCACTGTTGACCGAGGAAAAAGTCTATCAGGCATACACACGAAGTGTGATAATGTATGGCAGTGAAACCTGGCCAGTGAGGGTCTAGAACATGCGTTGCATAGAGAGGAATGATACAATGGATGTGTAATGTGAGTTTTAAAGATAGGCTTAGTTCTGATGACCTCAGAGGAAGATTAAATCTAGACAGTTCAGGGAGATATGTGAAGATTAAACTTTGATGGTATGGCCACGTTGACAAAAAAAAATGGATGAGAGTTCTTGGGTCAGTAGATGTAGAACAGTTGAGGTAACAGATCTAGTTCACAGGAGAAAGACAAGGAAAACATGGGAGGAAGTGATAAAAATGGACTTGAGAGAAAGAGGGATACATAAAGACCTGGACAGAGTTAGGTTAGTTTGGAAGTCAATTTTTTAAAGCTGTCCAACACATGCCAGCATGTAAAACAGACGTTAAACCTGACATGACGATGTGGCAACACCAGGCAAAAAATATCTGGTCAGGAGAGATGGAGGGAGGACGGATGAGTAACTGAAAGTAAAATACACATGTAATAGGGGAGAAAATATTCTAATATTATTACTATTGATAATTATAATATAAACCTATATCATAATTCTGCTTATCCCTCCCTTGTAATGCATGCACTAAATCAAAGGGATGTAATTCACCCAAACTCGATGCAGTAGTAGTATTAATACAACTTTATCTGTATATATATATAAACAAGAAACAGATGACAACTGATTTTTCCAAATAATTTAATTACAAAAGTTTTAGCTAAAAAGGTTATTAAACAAAGCTCGTTGAAGAAAAATGTGTCAAATTAAACTGAAAATTAATATCTAAAATTCTTATATTAGCACGTTTAAAAAAAAAAATCAGGAAAGCAAGTGTGGAATTTCCACAGGTCCCTCAAGTAATAATTTATGAGCTTAAAACTATTGATAAAAATTCTACCAAATGCCAGATATAATAAAATTGAATTAATATAAATTCGTACTGATACAGCTTTTGAACCGGACAAAAACCTTACTTTTTTTTTTTTTTCAACCCTAATCTAGTCGGTTTTTGTCCGGTTCAAAAGCTGTAACAGTACCAACAAATATTTTTAAGAATTTTGGAGATGATGATTGATAATTTGTATTTGTATTATTCAAACTACTGTCCTCACCTCGGATGTTATTCCTACAACGTTTTGGACGATGTAACCTCAGACTTGTCGAACTCAGGAATTTTTTGTTTTGAATTCCATACAGATTCCCGAGTTCGACAAGATACACCTGAAGAAAGTCCGAGGTTACATCGTCCAAAACGTTGTGAGAATAACATCCGAGATGAGAACAGTAGTTTGAATAATACAATACAATTTATGATGCTTAATTTTAGCTCCCCTCCCCCGGAGGTAGATTAAAAGTCGCCTCAAAAGGCTTGTACTACATGAGTGTCTAAATATTATAAACCCTTTCTCAGGCAGATATAACAACTAGTGAATAACTTTCCTTTTCCTTTTTTTCTTTGTTAATGTAAAGGAAAGACTCTAATAATAATAAGCATATTCTCACAAAAAAAAAAAATAAGTAAATCTAGAGGGAAAATATATTAAATGGTTTTTCATTACCAACACCATCATCCTACGAACAACACTCGCTTCCTGTGTTCTGCTTCTCCTAAGAATTGCATCCTCCGCCTTTTTTTTTTCATCTCCATATAATTACTTCCATTAATTCCTCCTCGTCTCTTTCCTGTCTGCCTTTCTTGCAATTCTCACTAACTTGAATTAAGTAGGTCCATAAGTGTATCACATTTAGAACACATACCTAAATTTGTATGAACGTACAAGGAAGGAATTAGGCTTTGAGAAAGGGCTGGCAAAGATTGGTTTCTCTTAAAACTGAGAGCAAGGAAGTAATGACCCAGGGAAAAAGTTATTTGAGAATTTGCAATTTTTTTTTTTTTTTTTTTTTTTTTTTTTTTACTAATGAGCCATCCCTTATCAAGGCTAAAAGCAACTCAAAGAAAAGGGTTAATTAGATTGTTAGACTGACAGTTGAATTATGAAGGATATTATGAGAGGATTGAAAATGATGAATGTAATGAACAAAATTTGATTACTTATGAGGACGGTTTATGACAGGCATTTGTTAACATTGAATCTGAAGACCACCATATTGTAACCTGCACGGAAAGCAGTACCATGGTAATGTGTTCCACTGATGAGAAGTTCTTAGAAAGAAACTCTTTTCATGGAAATTCTGCTTGATGTTAGGCAGATGGAAGAAAGGAAAGTTCTTTGCAGACGAGTTTTTGCTATGAATGTCTTACAACTGGGAACCAGAGATTGAAGCTTTTTTTTTTTTTTTAACTAATGGGTCATCGCTTATAAAGGTTAGGGGCCACTCAAGGATAAGGGTTAAAGAAATTGTCAGTTGGACGATGAACGACATCACAAGAGGATTGGAAACATAAGGGCAGAAGAATTGATTATCCAAGAGAATGGTTCAACAAGTATTTGTTTACATTAGACTTGAAGATGCCCATGTTGTAGTTCGTTGGGAAGCAGCTTCGTTGGATTTTGTTCCACAGATGGGATGTTCTAGGAAAAAAAATTTAATTCCTGAAAGTTCTGTTTATTTTTTTGGGGCGCATGTACGCACGCACACAGACAGTTCTTTGCTGTGGTTTTAGTTAGGCAAGTTCTTCCTATGAATGAAATGGAAATAACGATAGAGTAGAGAAAGACTAGCAATGCTTCTGAGAAAATGGATAAGGCCCCCCCCCTCTTCCCCAAGCTTTAAAATAAAATTTCTACTGATTACTAGCAAGAAGACTCGTCGTTGCCCGAAATTGAATGAGTAACCCAATGTTCTTATAATAACATCTTATTACCCTTCTTACTCCTAGTTTTTCCATTTTATAACATTCTATTTTTATGATCGACATACTCAGAAAGGGATGTAAATCAAGACGCTACACGATTGCCAAATATATTAATACAACCATTCGATTCAATGGACTCAAGACAAGTCGTTTTATTTTAGTATAGAGCTTTATTTTCAATTGCATTTCTACAATCACAAAGATACCACAAATACATTTTTCATATTTACTAAACTTATGCAAAATAGCTTAGGGGAAAGATTGCTGGCTACTGTACAAGCGATCAGGTTGCAAATCTCATGCCTAGCCACACCGAGACCCCATGATAAGGCAAAGTAGCTGTTGATAACATATATATTATATCAATAACTGATAGTAAAATGTACTTAGCTACTGCAGTTTCATGGTATCACAAATCAGAAGTTTCTGACTGGCACCAGTTGAAAAACAATGCCGAAAGAATAAATGGTATTCATAAATGTGACCATGCATTTATATATATATATATATATAGACACAAGAAAAAAAACTTTATATTTAAATTCAACCCAGCATTGAACAAATCGTAACACAAATCAAACATGTAGACCACATGCATATAAGAACGAAGGTGCGTACATGTATAGACGGACACCTATATGCCCACGCACGCATGTGCATCTCCACATACATTCAACGGATAGGTGGCACGTGTGTGTGTGTATGTATGTATGTACACACATATTTGCAAAAATTGATGTGGGCGTGCACGTGTGTGTATATCTGTCTATCAATCTATCCATCCATTTGTGCTCAATACAGTACAGAAATTGAATTCTATATATATATATATATATATATATATACATGACTGTTCCCTCTGATCTTTATTTCCGCTCACGCTCGCAGTTTATATATATGTGTATGTACGGACAGGAACAAACACACATGTGGGCTCGCCTACGTACACAGACCAAAACTAACCACACACACGCAAGCAGACAGAGTGCCGGCAAAGTCATCAAATTTGAAGGACAATTCTAAGCATTCTGAACAAAATGTACTCAACCACAGCACACGAAGATGACCGGAAAGATAAAAGTTAAAAAAAAACAAAAAAACACACACACGACCTTGCTCGGGATTGATTGCTCATAACAATATATTATTTTCTTGGTTATTACTGCCCTCCTTACTTACATTTCGCCCCCCAATATAATCCAAAGAAACTGAAATGTTGGAAACCTCTCTGAATCAGTGTCTTATACAAATGATTTATATTTCATTATAATCGAATATACATATTTGAAGTTTTAAGGGAGGGGGGGGGGGTTCAGTTTCCATGTGTCACTTAGATATTTGGCACAGAGATTAACAGAGATTCGGGACCATTTCCATCACTTTCCCCAGAAAACTGTATACATATGATTTAAATTTCATAAAAATAGAATATATTTGAACTTAAGGAGGCTATGTCCAAATTCCACAAGGTCCCAGAGTAGTCTTTCAAGGGTCGGTTGAAATTAATGCGTCCTGGAGGCTGATTGGCTATCTGTGTGACCCCAACCACCTAAAAGGGGGATGGGGAGGGGAGGGGGCTCTCTGCGAGAGAAAAGAAAGGTCAATGTTTATGACTGCTACACATCTCTCATTACACCCCGTATTTATCGAATAATCACACAGGTGACAGTAGGAGGCTGGTCATTTTACCCTGGCACCCCTCTGCAGTGAGACAATTACTTCCTCCTACCCAGATGAATTGTCAAATGTGCTGGGATCCAAATCAGAACCCGCAGAATTAGGGATCTCAACAATGATTGGTTCTACTTCTCCCTCACTCGTAGACGGGGTGTCACTGCTGCTTGCACTACAACCCGGTTCGTTCTATTTATTGCCTTCTAACAATGCATCAGTCATTGTCACGTGACGGTCCAAAACCAATCCGTGGACACACATTTCCCACATGTCGAGGTATGCCGTAGGCTGGTTTGGTTTGGTTGTTTTACGGCATATACACCCTTCTCAGGTTATTTAATGCTGAATCTGCTCATTTTGGTTAAAGTTTTTATGCTTCAAGTTCTTTATATCTTCAAATATTTATTCATGGTGTTTGATTTGGTTGTTTTGTAGGGGAAAATTGTTTTTGTTTTTAGCTTTGCAGAACATGATTGAGTTTTGCAAAGGGAAAAGAAAAACAACAATAACATCAATGTTTGGTGCATTTTAAGTCAGGAAGCCGGTATCTGCAGACAGCCTGATCTGGTAGCACCAGTATGCCGTAGGCAAACACCAACGGTTAACTAGTTATCCTGGTTACACAACCAGCTTTAAATTTCGATGTGCACAATCCACATAGAGCCCCCCCCCCCACACACATCCATTTCCTTTATTTCCACACACCACGCTCCCTGGGCAAGATCCAATTGCTTTACCCAAGGATAAGTGTCTTATACGTCCCAGAGGAGCATGGTTCTCCATGACAGCAGTAGCACAACGTTTTGGTGAAGCCGGGAAAGTGACTTACCAATTTACCACACATGGTGAAGATGCTTCTGTTATGGTTGCAGGACAACTCACTACACTACTTTCTCATCGCCATCATGACATCCACCCTCCCTCCGACATCTAGTTCAAGCACCGATACTGTTCTGCAACCTCTCCGGATGCTTGCTAGTCAGAGGTGCTTCCTCAAGCACAGACTGCATTACTAATGGTGCCACATTGAAGCCAGACCATAACACATCTTCATCCTTTGAAGACAAGTCTTGTACAGCTACAAGGTTTTCTCAACATGAGGTCCAGAATGGGCACATTCATCCCCCTCTGCCTCTTTCTCAGCGTAGACATTGCAGTGCTCGTAAATGCATCAACATAGGTGTTCAGTTCACAATAGTCTATGAAGGGGACACCTTATACTTGTTGATCGGTAGTATAGTGATCAACGCTATCAGTCCCTTGGGTGGGTCAAACTCCTCTGTATATGGCAGCAACAAAGCTTCCTCCATCAATTCATGCTCTTACTTTCCCCTCAGCTCATTTGATACCGGATATTCAGGAGTTCTATTATCTAGCTTTCTTTGCCCGGTGGGTGGGGGTGGGGGAGGGGGGCACATGACCCGATGATCACTTCTAGGTTGCAATCCACATCCACTGCTGCTTGTGGAATTGTGCACCAGAATTAGCTTCACGTATGCAGAGTGTGGCACAGACAGGCCCCGTTTCCCTAAACTGCATGATATGAACTTGGACGAGCACCTTGATAGCATCGATGTCAAATAATGGGTCGAAACCCAGAAGGCTTTCTCACATATCAAACGCATTGATCATGGCCATGCAAATCATAACGATTCCGCTTCTGCAGCAGGCATGCATAGTACACAGTCAACGTGAACAGTGACGACAGGCTTACGCTGCCTGGGGAATAAACTAAATAGACTTGTCCAACTTTGTTTCCTGGACAATCTCTGATTAGATGACCAGTCCTGTCACACTAATAACAATGTGCACAAGTAGTCTGCCCCCCCCCCCTCCCTGCAGTCTCTTGGTACCATTATTTATGTTTTGCAAAGATCTATGTGCTCACATTAAAAGTTTTTAGATATAATGAAAATTACATTTTGGTTTGGGATAGCTACTAATGAAAATTACATTTTGGTTTGGGATAGCTACTAATGAAAATTACATTTTGGTTTGGGATACCTATTAAGAATGAAAATTACATTTTGGTTTGGGATACCTATTAAGAATGAAAATTACATTTTGGTTTGGGATACCTATTAAGAATGAAAATCTTGTCACATAACCCTAATCTGTCTAGTATAAAATTAGGTATAATTACTATGTGCCTATTAACAAAACGGTAACTTTTAAATTCGAATTATGAATATACTTTTATTTGATTAAAAATTTTGATTACAAGTTCCGTTTTTCTATGGTGTTAGTTGAATGTGTGATTACTACCTTAAAATTAATAAAGATAATTTGTATTCTTTTACAAGTAGACTGTCTAATCGAATAGAATATTATTACAGGTCAATCACAACATTTAAAACATTTTCAACCTTTCATTACCATTGAAATGTTGTTCCTGCTGCTTCAAGGATTCAAACAAATTTTCAACCTAACATTCTGGTGATGGTGTGTCATGATAAAAAAACATTGGTGTCTGGTCAGCCAGTTTAGGGTAGACTTTTTTGTCAGCCAGCCTTGTAACCACTTCCTTCCCTATTGGGTTCTTGAAAGAGCTTAAATTTTGACTAGCCCGTTTGGAGTCCAGGGGATTGAACGTTGGTGTTGGGGTCTCTTTCAAGCTTGGTTTGCCTTGAAATGATTCTACCTTCCTTTCCCTTTTTATTATTATGATTAACTCCTTACATCAAGTGGCTTCATGCTTTGCTTGGAGTGACTTCCATAAAATGTGTTTTAAATACACGTAGAAAGACGGCCTACTAAAGTAGCAGCCATTTCTTGTAGGAGCCCCCAATCTAGAAAAGAGCCAATTAAAGTCTGCACATTTCAATTTCAAGCTAAAACATGCAGACACCGTTTTAAAACGAAATTACTGAACAATTGAAAAAGTTATTTTAATTCATTAAATAGTGGAGGAGAAAACAGGTAGGCGTCATATAATCAGGTTAATTACTGTCGTGTGATATAATCAAGAAAGAAAGGTAGTGTATCGGAATAGAGACCACAGAGTTTGGTGGAGATTTAAAAATTCTGTAAATTATAAAAAAAAAAAAAAAATCAGCAGATTATTGTAGATTTTTTTATCATTATCAAAAAATTATTTTTTTAAAATTATTTTTTTAAAATTATTTTCATTTACCAAGGAGGGGGAGGGGGCAGGTTTTCACTTCGCTCTTATAACTTCGGCTTCATTGTCAATGTAGCCAAACTCTCCTTTAGAATTAGGAAAAGTCCTTTCTGCGCCTTCATGTAGAAATTAGGGATATCAGTTACACCGACTATAAAGTAAGTGCTCATTTTACAATCCCTCCTGGTGCAGCACGCATCTGGGCGGGTTCAGTCGGCTTCTTCCAAAGGAGGAAGTTTCCACAGAATATCAAATTCACAAACGGTCTCCAGTTGCACGTGTATCCGTTCAGGCTAGAGGATTTTACCAACATTAGTTTTTGCAGAAAGATTTTGGCATCGTCCCACATATAGCACCTGGTATTCCCAAATGGTCACCAATCTGGTACCATGTGTCGTCTTTATCTTAGAAGATTTACGTAAAAATCTAAAAGTTTCATTTACCTTCCTTGAATGGGTACGAATGGTGTCATTCGAGAACTATGCATATTAGTTTAATTTCTTAAATAAAAATACTTGATCATTTTCTGTAATTTTTGGTATACGTTAATATTTTTTAATAACAAGTAAGTATTTCATAAAGTTTTCCTGCTATATTTCACAACTGGGTTTACATACACAAACACTAAAATTGCATTATTTTTTCAAGATTATGACATGCTGAACGTATTAGAGTTAAAATCAATTTAGTATTACACAAAATATGAGGGAAAACACTTTAAATGTGTAAATATGCTAGTATTATCGGCTTATTTCCTAGATGAAATGTTTGATTCGATTGAGATTAGTCGCTAAAAACCGTAATCAGAAGTACGTTCGATAAAAGAACGTCTTTTAGTGGCTTATATAAAAAATAATTTAAATAAAAATATTTATAAGAATTATGTTGTGAAACAAATAGTTTTATAAATATTTTAATTTTCTAAATGAATTACTTTTTAATGCACTAAAAGACTTTACTTCTTTTCATTACACCTAGTTTCCATTCCACTTTTTGTATAGATCATGTCGCCATATTGGTAATAAGTCGATGTACCTATACATGTTTGAATAAAATATAAGATTTGACTTGTATATTTATTTAAAAAAATAAATAATACATGAAACAATTTACAAAACTTCTTTATATACAATATGAAGGTAGTTCTTCTCTGGCCATGAGTAGAATTATTCTGAGGACAAATTTCCACTCTTACACTCTTCATAGACCTTGCTCTTGAGAAGGCTACATAAAGTTGTCCATGAGTAAAGCAAGTTGTGGTAGGTAGATCCCAACCTTATCGAAAGTTTGTCCTTGAGCTTTATTAATGGTCATTCATGAGTAGCATACAAAGATTCGGAAGGTCGTTGCTTTTGATGTAAGCGTGACACACAAAATAACACATGCTATCGTATTAATATGTCTTCCCAGTCGTCCCCTTCCTACTTACCTCCCCCCTCCCTTCGATGTAGAAAAAAAGATCTTAGAGGTTGGTTGGGATCGAACTATAAACCGACGTCAAAATCCTATGTCACTAAACGTTGCGACAAAGGGAAATACTTGAAAACATTACGAAAATTAGGTGACTTGAATGCTTTTCCAAATCTAGGTGTGGCACGCATGCGCAGAGCTTTTGATGTAAGCGTGACACACGAACACACGCTATCGTATTAATATATAGATACTCTATTTTAATTCCAATAGGTTCAGCATCTTTCAAACAATACAGTTTTCTAAGGCTTTTTTCAAAAAAAAAATCTTATGTCATCTTATCGTTTTCCCAATCTGAAAATATAGCATTAACAAGTTTCATCGTACACGTGAAACGTCGAAATGAAATGTGGCTTGGTAAAATATAGTCGTCTTTATGATGTAGGAACGCAATGGAATAGTTAACAAAGACCCTCGGCCTCATGTTAAGAATGGGTTTCTAAATAATAACGTTATTTGGTGGCCTTTGTTTACTATTCTGTACTTTCACCGCCATTTTTAATTTGAAAACTCAAGAGGCTAGCTAAGGAAAAACGATAACTCCAGTTCATAATTTTCTAGTTAAGGATAGGGTTATGAACTAGAGTTATCGTTTTTTCGCAGCTAGACTCTTTCGACTTGTTTATAAAAATGTCGCCTATTGGCAAGAAATGACAATATCCGCAAATTTAAACTAAATAACTGTTTCAAAATCCCTTTCAAATCCTTTTGGATTCGAAAGGGATTTTGAAGCAGTTCTTTTAGCTATGGCGTTTCTGACCACCCCCTCCCTTATTCTAGATATAAAAAAAAGGGTGATTTCTAATTTCATTACAAATAATTTACGTGACCGAAATAAGAATTTACAAAGGTGAAATATAGCTTTAACGGTCCCTAAATATTTAACGATCCCGAACAAAATGACCGACCGACAACATAAAACACAAACGTTGTTAATTTTTTTATATTGTCACTCGTACTTAGGGTTAGTGGTAGGATTAATGAGCGGTATGTTTTTAATGACTTAACATTGACATTTTTTTATACTAAAGTTTGATCAGGAACATTAACTAGATTGTTGATGAACATGGCGAACTAAAATCTGATTTTTAAATCAATTAACAAAAATGTAATCTTAATTTTAAATTAAGTAATAAAGAAACATGCCTTTTATTAACCCCTCCCCTACCATTAGCCCTAAGTCCTGGTGATAATAGAAAGAAAGAAAAAAATAGACTAAAGAACAAAAAAGACGAAAAAGTACGTGTAACGCGAGTGTAACGAGACTTAAAATAAATATAGTCAATTTTGTCATTTATCACAAACGAAAACCCATAAACATATTTAAAAAAACAGATTTATTTACATTGTTGCATTTTATTGTGTAATTAGTAGATTAGGATTAGATTTGGGACTGAAAGAAGTCGTACGAAAGAGCATTAGTCGTTTTTCTTCTAATTATTGTTGCATTTTGTTTGTGTTATTTTTATCTAATACCTACTAATTACTTTAAAAAAAAAATTGGTAAATTTATAGAAGTGCACCTTTCGTATTTCGACCCCCCCCCCCCCCAAAAAAAAAGTTTCTATTTTTTGGGGCAAATTACATGTAAACAGCCTCAACAAATATCCGCTATGAAAAAAAATTATAATTAATACGAAATACGAAAGGTGCACTTCTATAAATTTACCAAAAAATTAAATTGCGACAATAACAATTATTTAATATATATATATATATATATATATATATAAATTTAATGCCTATTAATGACAAAACGCAATAAAATTCAACAATGTTTTTTTTTCGTGAATGTTACTTCAATTTTTGTCGTTGCAACTCGTCGCCGTATTTTAACGCTCAAATATTGTCATCTGTGCAAGCACCAAAAATGCATTTTTCGAGAGTTTTTTTTTTTAGTTGATTTAATTAGAGACAGTTGAAAAATCTCAGGTAATTTGTTATTATTACACCCATCGTAGTTTACCCCTCCCCCTCAAAAAATCAGATTCTACTTTTTGAGGGCGATTACATATAACAGCCTTAAAAATATCCGCAAAAGAATCTTAAAAAATAAATTTTACATTTTAGAGAGGATGATGACTTTTTGCTTTAAGAATAAATTAAAAGATGTAAATAAATAAAAATGGGGGGGGGGTAGGCTTTTTCTAAACTGTAGGAAAAAATTTTTCTAGGGGGCAGGCATAGATATACTACAATATGATACTGTAGTATATCTATGCCTGCCCCCTTCTAGAAAAAAAATTTTCTTCTACAGTTTAAAAAAGGGTGCTTATTTACAACAGGGTCCCTGGAAAAAATTATTTTCATGTAAAAAATCAGTATTTTGTACTTACTCAGGCATAGTTTCTCACTCAAGGTACGCAAAAGAATTTAAAAATATCAAGTAGAACTTTAATTAGAACGATTTTTCCATTTCCATAAGGGCAATGTACAACGTCTATTCGCCGACATGTCGGCGAATAGACGTTGTTCTTGATACATAAGAATATCAAGAGTTTTCCGGTTGATTTAATTGAAACCTCGATTTTCAGCGTTTTTCATATGTACGTTTCTCTGTACAAGCACCGTGGTGTTTGTACAGAGAAGCATTCGTATTACGGTGTGATAGTAAAAAAAATAACAATTGGGGGGGATTTTTGCATATAATTTGTTGTTTAAATGGACTTTTCCCCACTGTGTCATGGCGACCAAATCTGAAATCGCATATTTCGACCGAACGGGAAAATTTTGTTTAAAAATCCCAATATTTACGGTCGGTTCTCTTTCAGCGGTTTTTTTTTTTTAAATTTTAGTTCCACTTATATCTTTTAATTATTTATTTACTCTAAGTTAAGAGACTAGGCTATTTTCAAGTGTAGTAAACATAAAATAGGAGTGAAAAAACAAATGTGCAACAAATAATAAGTTACTCTTCTACCTACCTGGATAAGTTTATTTGCGTTTCGACTTATTTTCAAGCGTTTTTTTTTTTGGGGGGGGGGGGGGGGGATAAAAAAGTAAGAAAAAAAAATAGTGTTCAGTTAGAACGAAAAAGATGGCGTCGATAAGCAATGCATGTGTACCCCTTGTAATCACTCAAAAACCGAAAATAAACAAAATACTGTTAAAACATGACATTTCCGCACGATCGGTGACATTAGTTGGATGTGTTTCTACCAGTATTTTGTTTACTTTTCGATTTTTAAACGATTATCAGGGGCCCAGCGGTTCACGTGCATTGCTTATCGGCGCCATCTTTTTCGTTCTAACAGGACAGTTTTAACAACAAACAAAAAACTTGAAAATAAGTCGAAACACGAATAAACTTATCCAGGTAGGTAAAAGAGTAACCTATCTTGGCTTTGTTAACATTTATTTGTTGCACATTTGTTTTTTTCCCCATCACCTTTTTTTGTTAACTACACTTGAAAATGCCCGTAGACTATTATCACAAAAAATCGGGTGCATTTTTTTTTAACAAACCGAAAGGAATTATTAAAAAAAAAAACTCAATTTGGGGAGTATTTTGTTTTTATTTAGTGTTTTCTGTATAATTTTATCGAATCACCCGGATCTCAAAAATAAGACAAAATAAAAATTTCGGTGCTTCTGTATTACAGGGCAGAAAGAAGAAAAAATTATCTTTAATTTTGAAGAGTCAAATGACGAGGAGATAATTCAAAGTTTCCTCCCAGGATTTATCTTAAACTGTATTTTGACGCTCTGAACAGTGAACTTTAAGATATTTTAGATTTAACCAGAGATAATGCCAAAAACAGACTTCGTGCAAGCGCACAGATTAATTTCAGATGCGGAGATTTCATTTATTTCGAAAACTTTACTCATGTTTCATGTATTTTTCCTTTCATTTACGTATTTAAAAAAAAAAATTTATTTTATTTATTTATTTATTTATTTTTTTTTACTTTCTGTGATGCTAAATTGGGTATCTTTCAGAATGATCAGTACAGTCGCGGACGGGGTCCAAAAAACTAACGAGAACGGGGTTATAAAAATAAATATGCAACAAGTGAGTTTAACCTACGTCGAGAAGAGATATTTGTCTACTTACCTATGATATTTGTTTGTATTTTTACGTACTATAAATGGGGTTTATTAGATGTAAAAAAAATTTCTTGTTCATTTTTTACTCGTTTTTTTTTAACCAATATGGCGTCTTACGAGCAAGCGCCATTTTTTTTTTTTGCAAGTTCGCGTGATAAAACTATTGATTTCTACTAAATAGCAGTTGGAACGGTTTAAAAATACAAACAAATATCACAGGTCAGTTTTAAATTAACTTTTATCGACGACAGTTACTTTTATTTGTTGTATATTTGTTTTTTTGAGCGTTTTCAGCGTACTGATCATTCTTAAAGATACCCGCTAAATTTATTTCAATAAATCTTTTTAAGGTAAAAACGCATATTAAGGGCCGTCTGACTGGCTGGTGGGCCCTAGTGGGCCGTGCGCAAAACCAGTTGACCTTTTTAGGGCCAAATGTCACGAATTTGGTGTTTTGGCCTTTTTTGTGTGAATATTCTGGAGTTCACTTATGCGGTGCCAGGCGTATCGCAGAATTGAAAACAAACAAATACTTCGCTAAAAATGAAGAACAAACACAGAAAAGTGTCTGTTTGTTTTTCATTTTAGTGAAGTGACACGAGTATTTATAAAAGTTTTTTTTGCGCAAAATGAGCACTGTTTCATTTTTACTTTGTCTTTAAATGAAAAAGTGCTAAAAAAAAAAAATAGGCACATGTTCGTCTTTTCTCACAGTCCGTTTTTCACAACTTTTTAATGACCAGTTTTTTTTTCTTTTTTCGGTGTACACTTACCTATCAGGCTGCTAGAGAATTCCGGGGTTTTTGGAAAAAAAATTCAAATATTTTACATTTTAGGAGCGGGGATCAGTTTCCAATGTTAATTCAACGTAGACTGATCCCCCACTTTTTGACCATCTCAATTTTTGTAAAAGTCTTTTTCGGTGTACAATTACCTATCATGTCAGTAGAGAATTCCGGAGTTTTTGGAAAGAAATTTCAGAAAATTTAGATTTTAAGACGGGGGATCAGTTTTCAATGTAAATTCAACGTAGACTGATCCCCCTCTTTTTGACCATCTCAAATCTTTAAAATTCTTCTTCTGCTTACAATAACCTATCATTTCGCGAGAGAATTCCGGAGTTTTGGGAAAAAAAAATTAACAAAATTTACATTTTAAGATGGGGGATCAGTCTTCTTCGTCTTTTCCCACAGTCCGTTTTTCACAACTTTTTAGGTCTTAAAATCTCAATTTTTTTAAATTTCTTTCCAAAAAACCCGAAATTCTCTCGCGACATGATAGGTACTTGTAAGCAGAAGAATAATTTTTAAAATTTGAGATGGTCAAAAAGAGGGGGATCAGTCTACGTTGAATTTACATTGAAAACTGATCCCCCGTCTTAAAATCTAAATTTTCTGAAATTTCTTTCCAAAAACTCCGGAATTCTCTACTGACATGATAGGTAATTGTACACCGAAAAAGACTTTTACAAAAATTGAGATGGTCAAAAAGTGGGGGATCAGTCTACGTTGAATTAACATTGGAAACTGATCCCCGCTCCTAAAATGTAAAATATTTGAATTTTTTTTCCAAAAACCCCGGAATTCTCTAGCAGCCTGATAGGTACGTGTACACCGAAAAAAGAAAAAAAAACTGGTCATTAAAAAGTTGTGAAAAACGGACTGTGAGAAAAGACGAACATGTGCCAAAAAATAGAATGGGAGGTTTTTGTTGCGTTAACACAGGTCAAAATAAGAGATTTCAGATTTAGCAGCCATGACACAGTGGGAAAAGTCAATGTAACCGATTTGTTCTTTTGGATATTGTAACATATCGCCCTAATTTGTTTTTATTTTTTTGCGGATTTTTAAAATTTTTTTTGCAACTATTAATTACTTAGATAACTTCTCTTTTTTTCTCAGTTTGTTCGAAGTTTATTTTTCGAGGGAGGGGGCACGTTGCCACCCGGACTTAGTGTTGGTGGTAGGGTTAAGAAAGGGTATGTTTTGTAGGAAACAAATAAAAATCAAACGATGTCTATTATAAATGAAATTGAAATGTATTACAAATTAAATATAATGGCGTATCCAATTGAAGAAATTATGTTATACGACGGCGCCAGAGAAATTAAAATAATAAAAAATTAATATTTTCAAAATCTGCAAAAATCAGACAAATTAATATTTGCATACATTTGCCCGGTGGATTAATTCACCTTGTCACCGCTGCAAAAATAAAGACAAAATTAGTCGATAAAATTTGTTAGGCATTTTTTTTTAATCAACCGCTACAATATACACAATATTTTTTTGTGTAAGAAAAAAAATAGATACACTCACATGAATAGCGCCAGCGATGAACACTTTGAATTAATTTAACTTTATAAGTTATATTTTCAAACTTAAAAAAAAAAAAATTGAAGACCAATAATTTGATTTTATTCAAAATGTGTGCGGAAAACAAAGCTTAATAATTGACATTTTTTAACGGTCTAAAATCGAATCGAAAAACATTAATACCGAAATTATAATTAATAAAGATTAAAAAAAAACAAAAAAAACAAGATGGGAAAAAATAATTTTTTGTAGTTGATTCTACTAACCTATGTTAAGGCCGCTTTTGCAGACTTTCTTGTGTACGAGTTTCCAGTCGAGGGCTTGGTGCTCCTTGCCGCAATAGGTAGCATTTAGGCAACCCCCGCATCTTTTGGGCCCGGCAGAACCACAAACGATGCACATACTGTGGTACATGGAAGCACATGGTGCCTCGTCCGATTCCAAATCCAATTCTAAGTCGAGACTATCAGTGCTTTCGTCGACCGGAGGTTCCGAGCTGTAGAAACGGTTGATCCGAGGTAGCTGCGAGCGGAACACCCGGAAATTGCGGGCCGTGTTCGGCTCGTTGCAGTCGGGGTTTCGACACACGAAGAGGTAGATCGTTCGATGAAAACAACGGTCCAAGATGTTGATTGGTGCATACACCTGGAGCAGAAAGATGCACGGACCTCGACACACCTGGCAGCACAGGTGCTCGGGGGTCGGCAATGGTGAAAGGGAGAGCCAGGCGGGCCAGCCGCCGACCTTGCTAGGGAACAAATGACTCTTCAATAGTCGACCGTCGGTTAACTCAAGGAATCCGAGGTTGATGGCATCTTCTTTTGTCTCCTCCTCCTCGATATGTGGCTCGACGCCAGCCATCTTACAGGAAATGGAGTCTACATTTGACGGAAGTCGTTCTCTCTCTCCGTCTGTCTGTGACATGGAGCCAGCAACAAATTCCCAGCCACTGAACGCACTGACTAAGCTTCAGATTCTAAACGACCAATTAGTCGATTTATTTTATGCTGTTTTTGTATTTATATAATCTTTGTTAAATGTAATTTAAACTAGTATCATTATATATGTAATGGCCTTGTTTTTGTAATTCGTGACAGTTACAGAGTGCGCGCGCTCCTCTCACTCTCTCCATCGTATGTGTGTTTGGAAATACGTTCACTCACGTATACTTTTTTTGTTTCTTAGTTTCAGAGATTCAATATAACCACGTGGTAAAAAAAAAGTACCATGTGTTCATTATCTTGTTTATTTATTTACATTTTATATATATATATATATATATATATATATATATATATATATATATATATATATATATATATATATATATATATATATATATATATTGGGTTATATTGAAGTTTTTAGCTTTAAGATGACTGCCAGGCTAAAGTACATTTTGGGGTAAAAAACTTAATAGCACTGTGAAAAATTAATATTTTGGGACATTTTGAACCATAGAAAGAAAAAAAAAAAAATTTCCAACAACAAAAAAAGAATAATTTTTGAAAAAAATTTTTGAACAAGTTTTTAAATTTTTTTTCAAAGATTAGCACTTATATGAACAAATAAGACATACATTTAATAATATGTTACAGTTTTTACATTGGATATTCTACTCAGATAGTTACTATCAATGTCGCAAATACGTTCGTACCACGCCAGGCATGCTCGTATAGATAGGTGTGGAACAAGGCTTCACTCGTTTTGCAACTGTCGTTTACCCAATGTAAAAACTGTAATATGTTATTAAATGTATTTTTACTTGTTCATATAAGTGCTAATCTCGAAAAAAAAATTTAATTGCTCAAAAAAAATTTTCACAAATTATTCTTTTTTTCTTTTTGTTTAAAAAAAACATTTTTTTTGTTAAAGTTTTTTTTTTCTGTAGTTCAGAATGTCCTCCCTTGAAAAAAAAAATTCAAAAACTATTAATTTGTGACAGTGCTGAGTTTTTTTTACCCTAAAATATACTTTAACAACTGCTATTGAAACAACATAATCTTATAACAATTTGGTTCAATTATTAATTTAATGGGCAAACAATACCGTAATATATTTAGGTTATATTATTACGATATTGGTCATTAAATTATTAATTGAACAAAATTGGATGCTTATCCAGATTAAGGGAGACATTCAAATATATATATATATATATAATCAGGGCTTTACGGAGCCCTCCAAAAAGGAGCACGCTCCTTTTTGCTGGAGCGAAGGAGAGGAGGGCTCATTTTATATTCAGCGGGAGTTGAGCAGGAGCAACTCCATTTGGGACTAAAGAGCTGTGGTTTTATCGCTCCTCGCTCCAAAATTATTTGATTTTTTTTTAAACATTAGTTTTTTATTCAGCAATTAAAGGAAAAGTAAAGAAAGTCTCAGAGTTTACTTTGAATTATTTTTAAAAATTATATCTCTGGTAGAGAGAGGGAGGGGGCTCAGGCGGAAGACGATTTAATTGTAATGTTTTTAACAATCTTTTTTTTTTATTGTTTTATTCGTTACCCCCCCCCCCCCCCCCAACCCCATCGACTTGCTATCAAGCGATGAGACAGATCAAAGGCGTCATTAAAGTTTTTATTGCAGTCCGTGACTTGAGCGTTCTATTTCTTTGGAAAGATTAAAGAAAGTTGAAATACATTTGAGTTAGGGGTACGAACGATTTTGACACCATCTGAGTGCAGGTCGGGAGGGGGGGGGGGCGAGAGAGAGAATTCAAAATGTTTACTAGCTGACCTGAGATAATTACTAAGGCCCTTTTAAAAAGTACACTGCTATCTTTCTGTTGAATAAAAACTCCGAAAATTAGCACTCTAGGTAGGGGTGGTAAGTTGCCCAATCATGGTTTCAGAGTACAGTCTACCCTACTATTTAATTCATATAACTTTGGAGAGGATATATGTGGATTCATACCGTTCCTAAGTGTATTAGTGAAAGTTATGTTGTTTTTCTTCTCTTAGACTAGATAGTCTGCTTGACTGGATAGAAGTATGTATGTATAATACACAATTTAGGAAAACTCGTCAAAGGAAAACTCGGCAACGGAAAACTCGGCAATTTTGGCCAAGTAGGAAAATTCGGCAATTATCGAATACATATCGATTGAAAATAGATTTTAGAACCTTTTTTACAGGAGATATACTTGTAAATACTGGGCTACCCCCTCCCCAGTGAAGAATATTTTTTATATTATTTTTTTGGTACTTGTGCAGTTTACGAACCGGGCTATTTTTTAGATAAGATTTTCAAGTTAAATTAAATTTTTACGATATCTTTTGTTTATTAAATTGTTAGGTGAAAGTACAGAATAGTTAACAAAGCCCCCCTCACTCCATGTTAAGAATGGCTTTCTAAATAATGTTATTTCAATCCGGTTCGTAATTACGTTACGAAATTAAAGGTTTGGACCGGGTTATTTTTTACATAAAATTTTCAAGTTAAATTCAATTTTTACGATATCTTCTGTTTATTGAATTGTTACGTGAAAGTACAGAATAGTTAACAAACCCTTTCTCCCCATGTAAAAAAAATCGTTGTCTAAATAATGTTATTATTTCAAGCCGGTTCGTAATCAAGTTACGAGATTAAATCCATCATAATTCATTTCGATTTCTTCGTAAACAAGTCAGCCATTTTAATTGACAAAACATCAATCACTTCGTGTGTGTGCAAAACTTGAAAGGAATTTATAAACTATAGAGTAGAAAGTCATTTAAACTGGCTTTAAATTCTTAGAAAATTTCCATGTATTTAAAAAAGCAAAATTGTTTTCTTGTTCTCAGGAAACGAAAATTTACGTATAATCCTATACTTCGTCCGACATGTTCTCGTATAACTCTCAAAATATTAGCGAGATTTTGTCAAATATTATCTTACGGTCTTACACTTAAAGTGACATCTCAACCCATATTGACGGGATCCTTTGACGCCCACCCCTATCCTTCGACCACTCATTGGCAGAATAGAACGTTTATGAAAGAAGGTACATTTTTATTATGGAGCGCTGAAAAAGAGCCGCTCCTTTTTTATAGGAGTTGGAGCAGGAGCGGCTCCTTTTTGAAAATGGGGAGCGTGAGAGGAGCCAGCTCCAATTTGGGGCGTTGGAGCAGGAGCGGGAGCAGCTCCAAAAGTAGTGGAGCACGTAAAGCCCTGTATATAATGTCGTCCACATTTTTTTTGCTAAAAGAATTACAGAATTTTTTTTGGTTTTCTCCGTTCTTAGTCGGAACTGCTTACGTCACGACTGTCACGCATGCAAATCTCTAGATGCCTATTCGGCAACAGCACTCAAATTGTTATAAAACTAGAACTAATTTGATTAAAATAATGTTGTTTAAATGGCAGCCATCTTACAGCTGAAAAGTTCAAGATAACCAAACTATCTCCCGTGCATGATTTCTGTACGCTAGAGATCTCCAAAGTGCCCCATAAAATAACGTCATCAATAATGTTAAGTATGTATGGATAGGCAAAAGGGAAACAAATTACTTAAATTTAATATTACACTTATAATAACTATTAGAATATAACTGAAGTGAACACTTTTAAGGGAAAAAAAGTTTGAATTTTATCAAAATAAATATAAAAAATAGTTTAAAAGGACTAATAGAAGTAACGATTTTTGCTATTATTTTGTTTTGTTAGTGTTTGGCTTGAAGTTTATATATAATAAAAATCAAATTAAAAATGAAAATTTAAAAAGTATTGGGGTTTGTTAACAATTTAACAATATTATCTGTCAATGGTCTCATTTATTTTCAATAAATGAGACCATTTCAAAGTGAAAATAAGTTTTAAGTCGCGTCGCATTTTCGCCGAATAAAATTAAAATCCGAAAGAAAACTTTGAATGGATTAGCCTTTAAATTTAAAAAAAGAAAAATGATAAAAAGTATATAATACTTACTTTTGTCGTAAAGACAGAGTTTCTTTTTCAGCTTAATTAATGTAAGCAATGAAAAAAAGAAAAAACTCGTAAAGAGAATAAGATTATTAACACATGTGCGTTTGCTAAAGCAATAACTTTCTCCTTACGAGTTGACGGTAATAAAGTATAGTATGATCTTCCATAGTTTGACAATTTCATGCATTCAACAAACTCTTGCTTGCCTCGATCAAATAAACATTCTATAAAAAAGCACAAATTAATCGGTCGAAGTAGATGTCGGTCTTTTACGATTAATAATAATTAGGTTTATATTATATTCAAATATTTTGAAAAATTGAGAAAAACATATTTTCAAAATAGATGTTTAAACTATAAAATGTCTAAATGATGTAATTTAATGAATTAAAATCTCTGAAAAATTAATTATTGTTTAGAACATTTTTTTCTTTGCAATTCACCAGATCAAAGTGTATATTAACGAGAAAATGAAGTAAAAAAATTCAAAACATAATAATATCGTATTTATTTCCACTTTTTACTTATGAATTCACGGATACTTTACCCAAAAGTGTTTACCAATTAAAAAAAACAAAAAGGTAAATCTGATGTGCTTTTTAAGACTCTTTCGTTTTATATAACATTAAAGTTTCGATCGATCAGAATATATTTTTTTCAGATTTCATAGGGTCACATAGAAAAAATATTTTCCCTGATATATTTTACGAAAAAAAAGAAGCATTTTATAGATAAATTAGTCGAATAATGAATAAGTATTGAAAATTTCGTGAAAATCTGACCATTACTTGATTTTTGCTAGATTTATTAAACACGGGTGTTAGTACATGAAAATTGGTCACTACATAGGAACGTTGTTTTAAGGAGTTAATCAAAGTATACACATTTTTATTTTCTCATTTTCATTATTTTCTTATGCTGAAATTAAAAAAAAAAAATTATCAGCAGTTTATTTTATATTTCTTTTGAATGGTAAAAAAGTTATGATGATAATATCAACCTATATTAAAGTTACATAGGGGGGGGGGTTAAATTCTATGGTGAGCTTTGGAGGTCCCTACTGTACGCATAAATTTTTTTCTTTGTTTCAGAGATTGAATATAACCACCAGGTGTAAAAAAAAGTACCATGTTTGATGTCAAATATTTGAAATATTTTGTTTATTTAAAGTGTTATATTTTTTAATAAAAAAACCCGACAAAAAAGAGAACTACACGTGTGTCTGTGTGCATGTTTCTCGCATCAACGTAACTTTGATAACTGTACATTGTATTTTTTATTATTTACTATTAATCCAATATTTATTGAAATGTAAAATGCAATAGCATAAAGTGAAACGAAATTTTTAAAATCCTATTTAATAAAATAAAAAAATGACTTACGAAATTAAATTCACCAGATGCCTTTCGTTTTTTTTTGTCACCAACTCAGCTATTTTAATTGTTTGTTAATAGTTGTGAAAAAAATAAATTATTTCGTGACACTTTAGTTTTGATATGTGGTTCGTTAGATGATTGGTTAGGAAGAAAGTCAGGATGAAGAACATAACTTGGTAGAGTTAGCTGTGTCTGGCCGAATCTGACTGAAATAGAATATTGAACAAAGAAAGGGTCACCATCTTCCATAAATAAGACCAACATAGATATCAACTTCTATTCAAGGGAACACTGGAACATAACTTTTGTCAATAAACGAATGCTCTATCATGGAGTTCCACTCTAGCTGGCCGCTGGTGGCGAAACGACGAGAACAGGATAACACATTCTATCAAAAGGCAATCAAAACTGGAACTGATTTGAATCGTATTTTTGGCTTCAAGCTTCGTTGATGCGTATTGATTTCGATTCTGCGCAAACACGTCCTAACTCCCACGCAGTTATAAGTTATTTTTTCACTTTTTTGTTTAATTTTACATCAGTCGAAGTTCTCAGAAATCAAGAGACCCCTACCTATGGCTAATACTTGATATCTATATGAGATACATAGATATTCGAATATTCTCTTAAAGTTCTCTTTTATCTGTTAAACATTGAGTTAGTAAAGAAGTTAAGAACATTAATTTTCCTCTCCCCAATTGACCAGCTAATTATGTTATAGTATATCTTTCTTTTGGTCTCTTGGTCTTACCGGATTCCAGGACAAGAATTCATCTTGTCTGGTGGAGTATCCAGCTAAGTATTGTTACTTGAGGTAACATTACTTGGAGAAGGTGCACTATTCCTCATATGAGCCAATGTATAGCCGTGTCGAGGGGATCTTATTTGGGCTTCGAATACTATGCTATTTTGAATATTTGGTCAGGGTTAACTTATAGGGTAAAGTATCCTCATGTCAAGTTGTCCTGACAAACCGTTTTACAGAGAGACCGAAAACGCTCAGGGATGGTGCCTCGTAGGTAATTCAAACTCTTCAATGAGTGCGGGTGTGCGAAGCCAAACCACAACTCAATCTACCACATGATTCTGCACTTACATGTAAACAAAATAGGTCCCTCATGAAACTGCTCCAACCCTTCTAAAATTTGAAAGGAATTTGGAATCATTTAAACTGTCTAATAGAACGTCATTTAAACTGGCTTTACAATTTTTAGTAAATCCCCATGTAATAAAAGATTAAAACTTTTTGGAAGTTGTTTACATTTTAATATTTTTAATGAGATTAAAACAAGATTAGTTATTAGTTTTATAATAATTTGGTTCAATTAATAAGTTAATAATTAAATTTAATTTTCAAAATCCTATTTAAAATAATAATTTGGTAAAAAAACAAACAAAAAACTGAATAGTTTTAAAAAAACAATAAAGTAAAATAAAACTTCCTGGCCTTCAAAGTGTATTATTGTTCTGCCGTTGGTTGGTCAAGGGAGAAAGAATCTTTCTTGACTAGGGAAATTTTGGGCCTTTTTGGGTAACTGGATATCCTCCACATAAAAACCGGACTTTGTCTCTAATTTTGCTCTCATAAGGAAACAAGTAACTATGTAAATATGGCTAGTTTACAATATTTTAAAAAAATTATTTACAATTTTTTTTTTTAATAAAATACAACAAAAATATTTTCATACATTATCATTTGCACTTGCAAAAAGTTTGTTCAATTGTATGGAATGTAATCTTTTTATCACATCTAATTTTAACCATAAGCTGATGCTTGAAGATTAAAATGAACCCATGCCCATCTTTATAACAGGCCTAGAGATCTAACAGTTGATGTTTCTGACTGGAGACAAGTTTTACAATCAGTCATCTTTTTAGCTGTTAACACTTCACTCTCATTGCTTCAAGAAAATGTAATTCTGAAAGGATTCTAACCATGGCCATGTTTAAGCACAAATTCTCTAAAAAAAAAATACCATATTGAAATATGCATTTGCCTTTGTTTATTCAAAGTTACCCATCTCTTCATTTATAGGAATTTATCCATAATTGTCGAATTTATCAATTAACCCATTGTGATTCTTATTATTTTATTTTATTTATTTATTTTTGTTTTAACATAGTTCATCCCAAACAAGGCAGGCCACCACTGTAGACATAAGGGGCTACTGAGAAAGAGGGTGTAGGTTTTGGGGGTCATCCTAAGTTGGGAGCTGTGCAGCGAGATGTGTGTTTACATTATTTTTTAATTTCTGCATGTCAGTACAGTCAGGGAATTAGGGAGCAGGGAGGGAGTTCCAGAGGCCGGCAGCACGAGGAAAGAAGCTATTGGAGTAGAAGGCTCTTCGGCATCTGGGGACCTCCACAGTGAATAGATGTGATTTGGCTCATTGTCGGGTTGGTCTAGTGAATTTACGCTGAGAGAGCACTAATGCAGCAAGTTCATCAGAGCACAATCCAATGAAATACTTGTAAAACACAAGGATGCAAGATTGCGGCTGGGACAGGGGCTGGAGCTTGGTGGATAGTGAGGGACGTATTATGTTGGCAACTCTTTTTTGGACCTTGTCTAAGAGGGAGAGACTAGTGGATGATGCCCCAGCCCAGATGTGGCAACAATACTCCATGCATGGGTGGATGGTGGCTTTGTAAAGATATAGGATACTGTCAGGCATGAGAAGTTTACTAGTTCGGTAGAACATAAAAACATCAAACAAATCTTACAGGTGAATTTTTCCCTCTGTTTTTAAATGTTATATCAATTATCTTACAAACTTCACATCGCCTCCAGTAAATGACCCCAGTTGCACAGTTGTCTGGTCTATTATAGGAATGGCCATGATTCAACCCCATACAATCTTTTCAGATGCATCGTTTACACCAATATTCTAGCTATAGCCAGGGATGCAAGTAGCACATTCGTTTCTCGCTAGCTAATGGATGGTCGACATTGTCAATTACATACACAACATCCAACAGTACAAACTCCTTTTGATCGATGCAGGCCATCAAATCATTTGCATACTTCCAGAACTGTTGAAGTTTGCTGAGGGAAAGAAGGCTTGCTCAGTCATTTCTTCTTCAGCATGCTCACACCGCACCAATCAAGCGTGTCCATCATACTTAAACTGAACACTATTCCATTGAGGAGTAGCGCTTTTTTGACTAATCATTAGGTTAGAGAGTACTCGTAGCACCCAACTCCACTAAGAGCGGATCTCCTTCATCAACCATCCCAGCTGCTCCCGAATTGGAACCCTCGACTAAACCCAATATATCTTTATAGGCTATGAAAGATCACTGGATTGCTGAATCAGTCGATGACAGCTCTCAACTGAGTATCTGAGGATGAGATTGGGAAAGACACTCTCGACCATAGGGCCCCACATAGGTTTGACAAAGGATAGCTAGTCTCTTGGGATGTCGATAACTTGGCAAGTCAGACATCCCTACGTCCGCCCCCCCCCCCTCACAAATGTCGAGTACAGACCTCTCTCCAAACTTATGGCCTTCCTCTCTTCCAAAATAACAAGAGAAGAAGATCCTGGAAGAATGTTAAGCAGCTCGCAGGCAGAGGAAATACAACTAGGCATAAAAAATAAGAGGAAAAATATACATAGCACACACCTCAGCTCTACCTTTTAAAAAAAGATTCCTTCGAAGCCAAGTCTGAACTGATGCTTCGACCTTTGACTGTACTTTTGACCAATTCCACTCAAGCTGGTGATCCAGTCTGAACCACACAACAAGGATTCTAACTAGACCATCCAGCCAGCAGAAAAGACCTGGAAGTGAAGCGTTACCGATCCAGGCAAATCAACATCCCTAGGTTGATTTTGGCTCCTATAATCATTTCGCAATGTGTAAGCACCTCAGTCACTGCATTAATATCTGTATGATATCATCAGCAAATGTGGAAACCCTGGCTTGCATCTCTCGAGGTAAGGTGGCACCATGTAGGTCTGAACTTGCTTCTCCCGTCCCTTAATCTGTGAAGTAGCAGCTTCAACGCCAGGACATAAAGTAGGGGGCGACAGTTGGCAACTCTGACATACTGACTGAGAGACAGCAGACACCAAACACTTTCCATTTACTTGTACCACTGCCATTAGCGAGCGATACAAAATAGAAATCAATTTGCACAAGCCCAGTTTAAAAGTGGCAGCCTCCTAAACATGACAAAAAATAATGAACCAGTAATACCTGGTACCATATTAGCCCTGGGTGAGCTATGCTGGCTTTCTGTAGCAGTTACCTCCTCCTTTCAAAACATAACTACACCGGTTTGCCGGTAGGTGTCGCTTTTTCACCAACAGGTGGCGCTGTAAAGCGACACCAGAGTTATCTGCCCTTTGGACTATAAAACCAGGTGCAAACGGAAATTCCCTCTTCTCTTGTCAGCAAGCCTCGACAGAACGACACTGGTGCTCCGTTTCTCTCTCTTCTCTTCTGATCAATTGGCCTCGGCAGAACGACGCTAATACACTAGCGTTTCGTCTCACGCTTTTCTCTTGAACTGGTCTCGGCATAACAATTACCAGCACACGTTTCTTCCGTCAACACGTGGTCAAACAACGGTAAGAGTTCTCAACTCATTTTCTTTGTGCACGGCTTTCAAAGACTTTCCTCACGTCGGATTAATTTCTTCTTATACCTTTTTCAAGAACTGTTTTTCCATCGACACACATGCATACACCACACACTTCATCATTCCACGTACACACATGTTCAATAAACGTTATTTGAACTACTTCATCTTGTTTGTTAATTATTACTCTGTCTTTGCATGCAACATGGCTTGATTATACGAACACGTTTATAATCGGGGGAACACGACCCTCGATCCTAACATTTCTTTCAAAGGAGGAAGTTTACAGGGAATATCAAATGTGATACAGCTCCTAACATTTTCAAATGGTCACTCATCTAGTACTGGCCAGGCTCCACATCGGTGATCTAATGAGAACTGGTGTGTTAACACGATTATGCCGTATAAAAAAGTATATGACAAAGCAATTCTATCCCCTCTATGATCGTACAAATAAGATGCAGATTATTCTGAATCGATCTCATCTTCACAGTGTAGTTCTGTTCATATTTGATCAATTCTCCAATGACAACCTATAACCGGTTTAATAGGAGTCGGGCCAAAACCTTTAACACTGCTTAGCAGAGTTATGGGCCTGCAATCATCTAGCCCTCCTCATCTTGCCCGTCTCGTTTCTTCAGCAATACGATCACATCCTTGTTCACTTGACCAGGGATAAATTCTTGATCAAACCAATGATTGAACACATTCTTCATAAGTGGTATAAATATGTGTGACAGCCTCAAGAACAATTCATAAGGCTAACTATCAAGTCCTGGCCATTTGTTGTAGCCGACCTGCTCCAACATAGTTAAGATTTCACACTAGACACACCAAGATGGAGAAAGTCAATAAATAGTTGCCAAACTCCTGGAGTCTGGAGAGTTGGGTGAAGTGCTTCTGAAATTCTCATGGATCTCCTGAGACGATACAAGGGAACGCCTGTTCAGATTCTTTCACAATATATCTATCCAAACCATGGAAACTGAGCCCATCTGCTTCAAAGTTTACGGTTTGATTAGATACTTTCTTTTCTGTTTCTGACAAAAGTTGAAGAATTGCTGTTTCATTAGATACTTTCTTTTAGACTAGCCTTTGATACAGAGGAGAAAATAGGCTGTGGATGTACTTTCGACAGCCTCGTAACTTTGATACAGAGGAGAAAATAGGCTGTAAATGTACTTTCGACAGCCTCGTAACTTTTGTCCTCCCTCAACACACACACACTTTGTCCTCAAATTCCATGAACGATGTTTCTAACAAAAGGGGAAGAATTGCTGTTTCCCAGTTTGGATGTTGTTTTGCGTGAGTGATATGTGAAGATGCTTTGAGTTTTTTAAAGTTATTTTTTTCTTCTTCGTTGCCACGTCACTAGTAAGGATGCTGGATGTAAATGTTTTACCTTAGAGTAATTCACATCAGCAGGTGTATAATATCGGAGATGCTATATTGCCATTTGGTGAATGGAGTCTGAACCATGCAGTAGTTTCCAGTGGGGCCTCTCGGTGCAATATTAGTGGGGATTGCTACAGATTTTCTTTATTCAATGGTTTACAAAGATAGTTTATTCACTCTGTGTTCTGCTTTCAACTCCTCTACTGACATCTTCGACATATCTACAACATGAAAAATTCTCAACTAAAAAATAAGTCTAAACCCATTGCCTCAACTCCTAACATGGATCCCAACTACTAGGTCTCCTTTTCCAATATTAGAGGTCCGCAATCCAACCTACCAGAGATTGAAATCTATTTACAGGAGACCAAACCTGATTTGTTTCTATGTGAAACTGGTATTGGCCTATCAATTCCTATCAATGACTTCAACAAGATTTCTGGTTATACTAACATGACTTCTAAACACGACCTTCAAGATCACAATGGACATAGAATTTGTGCTTATGTCAGAGACGGTTTTACATATGGTAGAGACATATCAAATGAAGATCCTGATCAGAGAGAAAGGATTTGATGGTTGAGAAGACATTCCATAGCTAACAAGTTTGTGAAGTAACCCTTTGTGCCAGACCCAATCAAAGGCGTTTGATATGTCGAGAGCCATTGCCCTAAAAACATGGTTGCTGGAAAAAATCGTTGGATCATTCTACTGCTCTAGAATGTACCTGACTCCTGATGTTGGATAATGACCCTGTGAGGCCGGACGTATGTGTGGGAGATCGTTTGGTTTGGCTTGCACGATTTAGTGCGGGTGGACCCGTACAGTCGAGTGCAAAATAAACTGGTTCTCACAGTCGGAGCTCACAGGCGTTGACAGGGCCACCACGTTGATGAGCCCTCAACTCAAGGGTCAAGGTGCGCCTGCACATAAGGGTGCTGTGACGTCACGGGCTTTTGTGTGGAAAACAGAGTTTTGCCAGTCTGGGTTTTGGAAGCAAGCCGAACAGACGATTAGGGGAATTAAATTCCCTAAGAGAATACAGGCATGAGATTCCTTCTTCCCCCCCCCCTCCTCGAATGGCTAAGGACTTAAGCTAGGAATTAACTACGATAGAGCAGTAATTTGGTCTCTCCCTTAACGTTGGTGAAACATCTCCAAGATCGACGGTAACTGACGCCTGAAATAAATAAATCAAAGTAAAAGATTGTTGCCTCGTGAATTTTGTTGGGAAGGTTTTTGTTGTAGACACGGCCGACGGCGATGTTCATGGCAGTACAGAAACGAAGAAAGAACTCAACCACTAGACAACACCCCTCCGCGCGACGAGGAAGAGAAGGTACGAGAAATTAAAGACTATGCAATCCTCTATCTATATAAGTCAAATATGTTCTAAGCTGGAGTACCGCTGCTACTCAGAGCACTCTTTCTTACCTTGACATAGTACAAAATCGACTTTGCAATCTAGTGGGGGATGATCTCTTCTGTTCTCTAAAGCCCCTTTATCACAGAAGAGAGGTTGTTAGTCTTTCTCTACTGGATCATTGTTTCCATGGAAGGGGCTCGACTGACATCCAACCTCTGGTTCCTCCTTGTAAGACATTCACAGCAATAACTCGTCCTCCTACAACTACTGTAAAGAACATTCCTTTCTTCTTCCATGTGTCAACCGCCAGACATAATTTCCATGAACATGAAATTTCCAAGAACTTCCCATCTGTGGAACACAACTCCATGGGACTGCTTCCCTGCAGGCTACAACATTGCCATCTTCAAATCGAATGTTAACAAATACTTGTCATAAACTGTTCTCATAAGTAATCAAATTTTGTTCATTCCATTCATAATTGTCAATCGTCTCATAATATTCTTTATCATTCAACTGACATCCATCTAATTAGCTTTTATACTCGAGTGGCCTTTAGCCTTGATAAGTGGTGAGACATTAGTAAAAAAAACAAAAAAAACACTTGTCCCTTAAAACGCTCACTGGCCTCACGTTGCAAGTCTCCTTAAATTTGTTCTATGTTTACATGAGGCCAGTGAACGTTATCAGGGCCAATTATCTTTGACTTAGGCTTATCTAGTACGAGAAGCTTCTAATGTTTGCTTTTACATAAAATCACGCTTAGAGAATGATCATCGGAGACAATTATTTATTTTAATGAACTAAGGAGGATTCACTTCGCTACCTTTACATTCATTACAAAATAATGAGCACTTACTTTATAGCCAGTATAACTGAAATTCTTAATTCTTATGTAAAGGCAGCCAAGACAACGTTCTACATTCTAAAGGATGGGTTTTAGTTGCACTGGCTATAAAGTAAGTGCCATTTTGCATTGAAGGTATGATACCCTTTACCTCACACTGTCAATGTAAAAAATAAAATTATATTTTGTTTGTGGGATTACACGTCAACACCATGAAAATACATGGAAAAATTGAAAAAAGTATTTTAGACTGTAGAGTAGAAGTTTGTGGTGAACACCACATTTAGGTACTTTCTTTCTTTCTTTCTTTCTTTCTTTGTTTAACCCTTCTTCGTCTATGAAGTGGAGAAACACGTGAAATCTTGCAGAATCACGTTGGCCAAAGGATTTCGGTCAATAAGATACTGACTGACCAACTTGACCACGCGTGAGTTGGAGTCAATAAAAGAACACGTGTTCCCTTCCTCATTCTCTCTTTTTCCCTCAGCGTTCTAAGACGAACGAACGCACACAAAGAACGCTCGCCGACAACCCCCCCCCCCCCACCGACGGCTTCGGTCGAGAAGGTGGGGTGAGGAAGAGAAAGGTAACCCTTTTCAATTCAACAATCTATCTTCAATCAAACGAACTCGTGTTTCTTCAAACACATATTACGTTCTACAATCTTTCAATTTGACAAACATTTCTTCGCACATTCGCCATTCACAAATTGCAACACAAAAAGACATTCATCTCGCTCGTATATATATCGCTTATAAAATATCAAATAAATAAATTGTTTTGTTAATATAAATGTTTTCCTTTTTATTAACTTTTATAAAATGACTATATGTTGTTTAGCTTCATCTTCCTTCGCTTTCGTTTTTAATGATAATGTTTTCTTCCCTTCTTCTTTGTTTGTCTTAACTGTTTTATTTAATCTACACGTGGTCCGATAGTGGAATCCTAACAGTGAGATTACGTGCCGTTACAAAGGCATCTATCACACTACCTATGGTTGGGGGGATTCATTATCGCAAAACCATTAGTGGCATCCTTCGACACTGTGGTTAATATCCATAATCCTTTGTTCTTCCTTTTGAGTCTCCCGCCATTAACAAGACCCACACGTCGGCCATAAGTTCACATTACTATATAACAGAAAATGATCACCCACTTCCTGACCAGAAAGGGGTATTGATCACCCAGTTCTTGACTACATAGCTTAGAACAGAACGAATAACTATTATTTTTTTATTTTCAAAATGGTCGTCATTTTTTTTTTGTTTTTAAGTTGTTGTTTTTTTTTCAAAACTACTAGTATATTTTAGTTTTTTCTTGTATTGCCCCCACTCCCGGGATTAAGACTTGTGTTGGGGTTAATGAAGGGCATGCCTTTTTTTTAACGGGTACGTCTTTCTTCTGCTAAAAAAATAGAATAGTGGTCAAGAACTGGGTGATGATTTTACATTAAATTTATATAATAAAGTGAACACTGATTCTAATGTCTAAAATAGTTGATTTACATATTTTTTTAAAATTTTAATATTTCCAGTTATTTACAGGGTGTTGACATGTAATTCCACAAAAAAGAATTAATTCTCATATTTTGACATTTTTATTTTTAGCTAACTCGGTTTTTATTATTTTCTTTCATTCTCTACTGATAAAAAACATTTTAATTAACGAGAGAGTGAAAATGGCTGCTCGATCACACTCATAGTAGTTGTTTTGTTGGCACCTCCCAAAATTTGATACGAGGCCTGAATGTATTACTTTTTTTTCCCTCTACTTCCGGTACCAAACCAATTAAAACTTTACTACTCCACCCTTGATGTGTGTGTGTGTGTGTGTGTGTGTGTGTGTATGTGTGTGTTTGTGTGTGTGTGTGTGCACGCACACATGCTCTAGATGTATAACTCGCTTTACGTTGCCATCTTGGGTCTTAATTTTATTTCTTAACTAACCTTGTCCTATTTTAATTTTGTTGTTATCTATTTTCCTTCCTATTTATTTTATGAAATGTAAAATGATTTATCTATCTCTGTATACTAGCTGAAGTACCCGTCTATGCCGAGGTTTTTCAATGTTCCTTGAACTTTATAGCCAAGATCAGAAGTTAAGAACATTTATTAAATACCAGCAGGGCTACCCGGCATTGTCCGGGGTAAAAAAAATGGAAGAGGTTAAAAAGTGTGTGTAACATTTTTATATTAAAACTTCTATTTCTCTACCTCTCTCAAGCCGTCTTTCTCTCTTTCCCCCTTCCCCGTTTTTTTACATCCCTCTACCCCACCACTCTTTCAGCTCCGTCCAGCCAATACCTCTCTATTGAAAATAATAATAATGTAATTCATTCACCTCTCCTTTATATAAAAGATAACATTGGAAATGGCTGAAAAACCGCGCCCCCCCCCCCCCCCCGCTGACGAAACCTGGCCCAGTTAACCCCTGAAGAATGAATAAATTTTTTTTAGTTTTAGATATCATTCACCCAAAGCAATGCCAATCAAGAATATACAAACTTTGTGGTTGTTTGTTTTATAGTTATTTTTACTTTTAACTGAACATACATAGCACACACACACACACACACACATACACACACACACACATACACACAGACAACTGACCTTATATAATAGACAAGCAGGCCAAAAGTGTAATATAACTTCTATTTCTCTCTTTCCCCCTCCACGTTTCCCCCCTCTCACCCCCTCTTTTTTTCCGCCCAGACCATTCCTCTCTCTGGACATACACACACACACAAACAACTCGAGGAGGCGTAAGGGAAATAACTCCATGAAAAACATCAGAGTTACTTTCCTTTATTTAGTGGCTTGAAAAAACAGACGTCCCCTGACGAATGTGCCAGTTTAGGGTCAAAGAATAATTTTTTTTTAAAAGATATTATTCATCCAGGGCAACGACGATCAGGAAAATACCAACTTTGTGGGTGTTTGTTTTGTGGTTTTAGAGTTTTAGCTGGACATACACACAGACAACTGCCCTTTATATAATAGACTAGCAGGGCTACCCGGTGTTGCTCAGAGCCATAAAAAAAATCAAAGATGTTAAATAGTGTGTGCAACATCTTTATATTAACACTTCTATCTCTCTCCCTCCCCATCTAGCCGTCTCTCTATGTTTCTCTTTTTTCCTCTCCCCCATTATTTTACTTCCTCTCCCCAACCCTTTCTTTTTCTTCTGCCCAGACCATTCCTCTCTTTTGTTTTCATGTTTTCATGTGTTGAAAAAAATAATAATGATGTAATTCATTTACCAGAGCTATCTGTTGAAAATGTAATATTGTAATTTTACATTTATTGCTTCTGGACAACGCCGTGTAGAACTAAACACAATTACATTCTTGATCTCTGGTAATTCCGTTCCCCTGCACCCGCTTTCACAATAATATGAAGAGAAATTATGTTGATAATGAAAAAAGTTCAAAGAGATTTAAATGTAATACTGTAATTTACATTTATTGCTTCCAGACAACTCCAAGTAGAACAAAAATTCTTTACCCACTCCCATTTACCAAATATAATACAGTAGTGTTAATAATGACAATTTTATTGCTCCCAGACAACGCTGAGTAGAGCAAAAGTTTCTGTTACCCTCATCGTCCCTCCCCCCACCTCACTTACAAAATATAATACTGCAATGTTAGTAAGGAGGTCTTCATAGCACTGACAAAAGTACAGTTATAATTAAACTATGAGCAGAAATAATGTGAATAATGATTATTGATCCGGACAATGCTGAGTATTGATTTACTCCTCTCCAGGAGTTAGGCACAAGGCCAGTTTTTATCTTACTTCCACAAGTAAGATGTGACCCAAGGTCGGGTCGCGAAAGTGGGGTTTGAAAAGCCAGCGCCCAAGAGGTGAGCACTCTGACCATTAAAAATTGCCTGGGCAGCTCCGTCGGCATTCCTCGGTAGGGGCGCCTCAGGCAGTAAGCAATAAATTTACTCCTCCCCAAAGAGGGGAGGCGAAGCCTGGGAGGGTGGACCTCCTAGAACTGCACAGGACAGACCCATAGACCGGCGTAAATCAAGCCTCGAAGGTCAAGACAATACCAGTCTATGGGGTGCAGTATCCATCGGAACAGCTACTACACTTTGATCTTAGCAATGCTGAGTAGAACAAATGATCCCGGTCAATTCCTAATTTCTTCCTCCCTTACTCCATTTCACAATATTAAGAAGATACGTAATGTTGATGAAGTTAATAGTCCGAAGAGATTTACTACATATCCCTTACCAAAAGTAATATTGAAATCTTACAACTATTGATCCGGGACAACGCCAAGAGTTCACGGTCAATTCCTAAAAAGGGGAATGCTAAAAATGTTGGAACATTTGTTTCTAATGTTATTTTTACAAGCTTTTTAATTTTAAATAATGAGTTTAAAAAGATTAAAGAACTGACATCGATAAGGACATTAGATAGAATTATGATACAAATCAGTCCGACAGTGGTATTGTTGATGTCAGGCTGGGGTATGGTTCTGTTCAGTCCTAGGAGATCCATCCTCCCAGGCTTTACCTTCTTTCTAGGAAGTGTTATTTTATCTACTAATGAGTAATCGCTTATCAAGGCCCATATGCCACTTGAGGATAAGAATCAATGAGTTTGTCAAGAGGACAGTGAAACAACAACGTGAGTTAGTTCATTGCTAATCGGCCGAGGCGCCTCTACCAGGGAATGCCGACGGGGCTGCTCAGGCATTTTTATTTGTAAGCCAGAGTGTGCTTATCCTAGTGCACTGGCTTCTCAAAACTACACCATGAACTTGTGTCTAACGTCTCCTGGAGAGAAGGTAAATGATAAGGAAATCTGTAGTTTGTTTGGCTCTTAGATCATGGGTACAGAGAACTTTGCTAGCACGCCAATGCTTTCTTCGTTCGACAACCAGAATTTGAATTCATAACCGCCAACGACATCGGCGTGGATACATGATAACAAGGATATTTCATCAGAAAAACAAAAAAAAAAAAGTTTGTTTATTTTTGTTTTTGTGTTTTTTGATGAAAAAAAAAAATGACACAATACTGGTAAACTCTGATGATGGAATTTTATTCTGAAATTAATAAGATTAAAGTAAAAAAAAAATGACACAATACTGGTCAACTCTGATGATGGAATTTTATTCTGAAATTAATAAGATTAAAGTAAAAAAAAAATGACACAATACTGGTCAACTCTGATGATGGAATTTTATTCTGAAATTAATAAGATTAAAGTAAAAAAAAATGACACAATACTGGTCAACTCTGATGATGGAATTTTATTCTGAAATTAATAAGATTAAAGTAAAAAAAAAATGACACAATACTGGTCAACTCTGATGATGGAATTTTATTCTGAAATTAATAAGATTAAAGTAAAAAAAAAATGACACAATACTGGTCAACTCTGATGATGGAATTTTATTCTGAAATTAATAAGATTAAAGTAAAAAAAAATGACACAATACTGGTCAACTCTGATGATGGAATTTTATTCTGAAATTAATAAGATTAAAGTAAAAAAAAAATGACACAATACTGGTCAACTCTGATGATGGAATTTTATTCTGAAATTAATAAGATTAAAGTAAAAAAAAAATGACAATACTGGTAAACTCTGATGATGGAATTTTATTCTGAAATTAATAAGATTAAAGTAAAAAAAAAAAAATTAATCTTACATTTATAATGGCTTCTATTTTCAATTTATAATACTGACCCAGCAATGCTTTAAAACTGAACGACCCATTTTATTATATATATAAATATATATATATATATATATATATATATATATATATATATATATATATATATATATATATATATATATATAGAGAGAGAGAGAGAGAGAGAGAGAGAGAGAGAGAGAGAGACTACTAAAACTATGACGATGTTGTTATCTTGTCACCGTGCACACTTTTCATCTGTGCATGAATGTTTTAGATTGTGGGAGGAAGAGCGAATAGCAAAAAATATAAGGTGAGAGGAATAGAATGATGTAAATAATTAAATGAGAAAGAGAGAGAGAGAAAGAAAGAGAGAGAGAGTATATTATAACATCACAATGTATTCTGACTGTGAAATCTTTTGACTTTCTAATCTTTTGGAAGGATATAAATAATTAAAAGAGAGAGAGAGGGAGAGGGAAGAAGAGAGAGGGAGAGAGAGAGAGAGGAAGAAAAAGAGAAAGAGGGGAAGAGAGAGAGAGAGAGAGAGAGAGAGAGACAGAGAGGGTCTATTTAATATCACAATATATTCTGGATTTTTAATCCTTGTAAAACATGATTATCAACCAATCTCAAGGTTAAGAAATTATCTGCTACTAATGGAGATTTGGTATCCGTCTGTTTTAAGCTGAAACTATACTATTACTTCTATTAATTGTACTATTTTTTAAATACTCAATTCAGTTTACTGTAATATTTCAGACTAGTGTACTATCGTTCAGTGTTCAATTAAGGGGGGGGTAGTGTAGTACGTGTTCAATTGTCATGATTTGATCCTCCCAGGGATTACCTTCTCTTTTTGTGGAGGCGGTAGTGATATAAATATACTAGCAAAAATATTTTTGCTAGTGTATTTATAATATTATTAAATAAATAATACTAAAATTAAGCAAATAGATTGAAGTTGGAACGTTGAGTAATGGGTGGAGTTAATAAATCATTGGGCGATACTAAAAAAGTTTCAAGTTATTTGCCCATGAAATGTAAGCCACACTTGAATGTCCCTCTTTCCGAGGGACTTCCAAGTAGAGTTCATGACCCGAGCAGAGGGTCACTAGATTGCTTTCGCTGAGTCACAGTGAGAAGAGAAGAAGGGGAAAAAATGATTAGAGGTCAAGAAAAAATGCTTGCAAAGTACAAAATGATCGAGTAAAAAAGCTCAACTCTTTCAAGTGCATATTCTTAATAGCAAAAAAAAAAAAAAAAAAAATAGGCAAAATATTATTTATTCAAATAAAATAATATATCTTTTTTGTTGCATGTTCGGTACATCTATACGGAATGATTTTAGGCCTTTAGGACTTAATCAGCATACAATAAGTGAAACAATAAACACAAAAGGAAAAGTATACATTAATAAAGGTTTATCTAACATATAAAGTTGTCTTGTCGGATTTTCAAAGTCAGACCCAAATAGCATTTAAGTTGACAAATCAAACTTTATATCTGACTACCAAATTTTCATTTGTTATTGTTGGACCATGTTATTGGCAATATAATAGCACACTTAGTGCAGGTGAAGTGCTCTTTAGTCTTGGTGGACAATCACTTACAGATGGTGTCTCAATAAAAACACTGGTCTCCATCACCCCATTGGGTTGGTGTCAGGAAGGAAATCCGGCTCATAAAAATCTTGCCTCATCTAAGAAAATGACTTCCAAAGAAAATTGGTCATATTTCAGGCTGTGCAATTTATAAAGACCTGGGCAGAGATAGGTTAGTTTGGAAGTCAATTTTTAAAAGCCACCAAACAACTGACAGCATCTAAAATGGATGTTAAATCGATGATGATGATGATGATGATGATGATGATGGTGGTGGTGGTGGTGGTGGTGGTGGTGGTGGTGGTGGTGGTGGTGGTGGCGGTGGTTTCACTACAATCTATTTTTAAAAATTACTTAGCCTGGACTACACAACTGCTAATATGAAACACTTTTAAATAATCACCTAAAAATAAAAATCGACAAGAGGGATAACTCATATTTTGGATTGAAGAATATAATAGGAGTTGTCTCCCTTATGTGCAAATAAATAAAATTAAAAACTAACGCTGAGTAAGTACAGTTAGTACGTAAATAATTTATATCAAATTAAAGGAGTAAAGTTTTTGTATGAATAATAGACTTTGTTGATGTATGAGAACGTGTTTATATATGTGTTTATGTGACACTCTCTGTATGTGTGTATATGGAATATGAATGTGGAGGAAAGATGGTCTGACCGAGTGACTCCAAAATGTCTGGTGAGTTGCATGATGGTTTTGGTATTCTAGGGTTTAGTCGGCTAATGTGTCTGAGTAGTGACGGCATGGCACCTTTGACATGGACACAAGGGTCACTCTTGAGAACTGCTATCATTCTATTTATAAATGTGAGCTGAACGAAAGTGGATCAGAAATGGATGCTTTTAGGTTTAGTTGAATAATATATATTTTTATCCTTTGTTTTTACCGTTTTAAAGAGAATGGATAATTCATTTTTAAGAGATAATCGCGTGGGTTTCATAAGCATTTCAAAGCATGCTTCGTAATTCATCTTTCCAGCTATTAATGTAATATCTAGAAAAGATGAATTACGAAGCATGCTGTGTTTGCGATTGAAAGACACTCACAGTTTAAAAATTGATCCCCTCCCCCCCGTCCTGCCTGTAGCAGCTTACATGAATTAACTCGTTTTATCGACTAAAAGCCTAAGCAAAGGGTTATGTAGCAGCTTACATGAATTAACTATTTTCTATCGATCTATGTAAGTTGTGATTCAGCTTGACAAGCATTGCAATCATTGCCTCTTCAACAGGCGTGAGTCTGCATGTAACGAGATCCATGCATGATCCCTAAGGCTGGATCACGTGATCGGCAGAGCACCCTCAGTTCAACATTGCTTCCCAAAGAGACAAGATGTGATTCTGAGATTCTCTGCCAGGCCGATGGCAGGAAATATATGAACTCCAGGAAAAAGATTATTTCGCCTTGTCAACATATACTCAACTCAATATATTATCTTTCATAGTGTTCCTGTGTTTCTCCTACATAAAAATATTACCCGTCTGTACACCGTGTTGTTCAATTGATAGCGTCCCAAATAAAAGTTACTCAAACAAACAACCTATTATTGTCCAGTTTCTATCTTTATCTTACCACATCCAAAATTTGGCTTTCCCACAGCTAATTGCTTTTTGTGATGTTTCCCAGGAATTCAGTGATTTATTTTGTTGTAGCAGTTGGGAGCATTGGGAAGGTCTTGCTTCTATGAAAGCCAGACAAAAGAGGATGAATCTTTAAATGCATGCAGACTCATCGAACAAGTTGTTTTTTCTAGACAGCCTGTGATGGGTTCTTTCGCGATACACAACAGATATCGGTATAAATAGAGCCTAACGCTGGTCTATCGGTTGTTGGTCCTGCGCAGTTCTAGGAGGCGCACCCTCCCAGGCTTTGCCTTCTCACCCTTTGAGAAGGGGTTAGTTTATTGCTAATTGCCTGAGGCGCCCCTACCGGGGAATGCCGACGGGGCTGCCCAGGCAATTTTTAAATGGCCAGAGTGCTCAAATTCTCGAGCGCTGGTTTTTTCCCACTTTCCCGACCTTGTGTCATATCTTACCTTGTGGGAGGAAGATAAATAGAGCCTGTTCAAAGGGAAGTAACTCTGAATGTCTTAATAGATTTTATAATTTCTACCTGATAAATGACACAAGAGCAATAATTCTATAATATAAAGAGAAAGGGTTAAATTTTGCTTCCATCCGAATCTTAGCAAAATAACTCAAAAATTAAACAAGATATCGCAAGTTGAAATTGAAGGGAATTTTGACTATATTTACCCATTTTCGCACATTAAATTGTGATACCTAATCATATGGAATGACTAAAGCATTTTTCACATAAAAAGATTTTCTGGTCATCTCTATCTCCCTCTCTCTCTCCATCTCTCTCTCTCTCTCTCTCTCTCTCTCTCTCTCATACTTTCTGTATTTTCTTTATTTTGTTGTAGCAGTCGGGAGCGTTAGGAAGGTTCATCTTGTTTCTATGAAAGCCAGACAACAGAGGAAGAGATGTTTGTTCACATTACATTTAAATTTCTTCATGTTGGTACAGATACCCACAACACATGCGTTTCGTATTGTATTGGGACATTTTCTGTATTCTTTCTCTGGTTTCACTTAAAAAACAATTTTTATTTTCATTTTTTTCCACCCCAAACAAGGCATATTGCCACTGAGACGTAAATGGCTACTGTTATTAAGATCCAGATTTATAGGAGCAATCTTAAGTGAGGAGTTGTTCAGCAAGATGTTTGTTCACATTACATTTAAAACTTTGTATATAATATCATATTAAGTACTTTGTTTTCCCCATTTTACGTTGGTCTTCAACAAACTGTCTATCTGAGAATACATATGTGTAAATCCAACTGTTTTTTTTTAATATTACCTTTTTCTTTTTTATTCCGACCCTCGTGTGTGTATTCAAGAGAACGCAACACACAAAGTGGCTTCCAAGTGTCTGGGAGAATTACCCAAACACGTGTGCCGCTAAAAATGGTAAAGCTAGTATATTAAATGTGTTATATTACACCTAACCGTTGGTTATATAAGCCGTTGCACACCTGCGTTTTGTTGTTAACCCAGATTGGTGATAAATGCACGTGTGTTGATCTTCTCGTCACCGCTGTAACCGTTCTGCGTTGCTGTGAGCTAGGCAACACTGTTTTTTTTTAGCATGATTTATTTAAAAACGAAACAGAGAACAGATTGACTTCTAATGTGAGATAAGGAGAGTGAGAGATAGAGAGAGAGAGAGAGAGAGAGAGACAAATAGAGAGAGAGAGAGACAAATAGAGAGAGAGAGAGAAAAAGAGAGAGAGAGTGAGAGAGAGAGAGAGACAAATAGAGAGAGAGTGAGAGGGAGAGAGAAAAAGAGAGAGAGAGTGAGAAAGAGAAAAGAGAGAGAGAGAGAAAAAGAGAGAGAGAGTGAGAGAGAGAAAAAAGAGAGAGAGTGAGAAAGAGAGAGAGAGAGAGAGAGAGAGAGAGAGTGAGAGAGAGAGAAAGAGAAAAAGAGAGAGAAAAAAAGTGAGAGAGAGACAAATAGATAGATTGACAGATAAATCGCTTGTCTCATTACACTTAGCTACACTATCATCGCTGGGGATCCACGAACGGCATCCGCTTGCATCAGATGTCAGCCTGAAAGAGACCGAAATTCACATAGTTTCATCGACTTCCGTTTTTCGGTCACCCCGACCTTTAGGGTGCCACTCAAACCCCTTCATCCAAACACCATCTAATAAATGTTCAGTTAGTTTAACATATGCGTGGAGCCACTTGCACAAGGACATATTTCACACAGTCGTATTTTAGCTGTAGAGTTGTTCACATCCGATTTCCGAGTGGAATGTAAGAGGCACGTCAGCCGTGTCCCATCTCTTTAAGATATAGAGGACGAATACAAAAACAGTCTTTGCTGCCGAGATAAAGTTCAAAATCGATTCGAAATCTAGTGGAGGATGATATCTTCCATTCCTTACAGCTCATTACTCACAGAAGAGACGTTGCTAGTCTTTCTCTGCTCTATCGTTACTTTCATGGAAGGTGTTCGACTGAACTACACTATCTAGTTCCCCCTTGCAGAACATCTACAGCAAGAACTTGCTTTGCTATCACCACGAAAAATAACTTTCCTTTCTTCCTCCGTGTGCCCAACGTTAGGAGAAATTTCCACAGAACACATTGCTGCAGAACTGCTTTCCTGTAGACTACAACATGTTCGCCTTCAAATCCAATGTCAACAGATTCGTGTCATATACTGTCCTCCAAAATAACCAAACTTTTTCTTTTTTTTTTTACTGATAGGTGACCGCTTATCAACTTAGTTTATTCCATTTTTTAAAAACTTCCATTCATTCTCGAGAAACAATGGATACCCCCTGTAAGGTTGCCTGCTTGAGGAAGTCTATTGTAAGACGAGGGTTACGCAATCGCCAACCACACGTTTCCTGAACCGGCATTGCTTCAGTCTAGTAGCAAAGAGAAGTCCAAGACGACTAGAAACAATGCCGGGATAAGCAAAGAGCCTCTCCTACATACAGCACCTGGTATTTCCAAATAGTCACCCATTTAGTACTGACCAGGCTCAACGTCGCTTAACTTTGATGATCTAACAGAAATTGGTGTGTGAACATGATTATGCCGTATTCATTCCATTAAAGATCTTCAATTCTCTTATGAGGTTCATCACTCTTCAACTATCATAGCTATTATTCTACCTCATTAACCCTCGAGTGGCCTTCAGTCTTGATATGGTGATCCTCTGTGAAAAAAAAAATTAAAAAACACAATTAAAAAAGTAATAAAACATTGCTCATAAAAAACAGACGGATGAAAAGAAAATGTTGTTGTCTAATAATGAGTTATGTAGCAGAATTATAGTGTCATTAGATAGGCTACAGAATCTCGGTTCCTACAAACTGCTGAAGGAGTCTTTGCAGACGTGAAATAAAGCCTGTGTCGGTTTGTAATTTGAAGAAATTAACTCAGCCCCGACTCCACCCAGTTGTAAAACACTTCAGACTTATTGACCCCAAACAACCTCTGTGTTCCATTAAAATGGCTAGAAGTTTGATATTTCGTAGATCCTGCTCTTTTAAATTTTAACAGTATTCGTTTTGATTTATTTATTTATTTATTTATTTATTTATTTATTATGCTTCTTTGGGTATTTCTTATTTATAGCAATAATCTCATTCCAACTTGTAATAAAGAAGAAAGATATATATATATATATATATATATATATATATATATATATATATATATATATATATGTGTGATTTTATGAAGGCTTACCAAAGCATTCCTTTCAGAACACCAATGATCACCATTAAAGATATTTTTTCTTACAAATATTATTTATTCAAATTAAATGTTTTTTCCAACACGTGTTTCACTACCAAGCAGTTACTTGCTTGGCAGATCATCAGGGAAATTAAATGTCTGGAATACTGGTTTCAACTCCCGACAATACACAATGTGGCGTTGCAAATAGTTGAGGTCACTTAAGAAGAGAAGAGGAAAAAAAATAAAAATAAAAGTCAAAATTAAAAAACAAGGAAGAACAACGATAAAAAAAGAAAGTCCTAGAAAAGTCTTAGAAAAGTAGCTCGTTCATTATTTCTTCCACCAAGCCAACAAGCAAATAATCGGTCCCAAATACATTCAAAAAAACCAAAAAACCGGAACAATGTGCGATAATACACTTTCACGTCGGCCGGCACATGATGAATAAATCCGCCCCCTCCCCAAAAAAAACCAAAGAACTAAATCATTCAAGATACCGCTCACAAGTTACCATTCCAACCCAATGTTCCTTGTTTTTTAATTTTGACTTTTATTTTTATTTTTTTTCCTCTTCTCTTCTTAAGTGACCTCAACTATTTGCAACGCCACATTGTGTATTGTCGGCAGTTGAAACCAGTATTCCAGACATTTAATTTCCCTGATGATCTGCCAAGCAAGTAACTGCTTGGTAGTGAAACACGTGTAGGAAAAAACATTTAATTTGAATAAATAATATTTGTAAGAAAAAATATCTTTAATGGTCATCATTGGTGTCCTGAAAGGAATGCTTTGGTAAGCCTTCATAAAATCACATATAAATGCTCTGTACTCTGTAATCGAGTATCATCGAGCTTGTTTTTATTGGAACAACCCCGGTCTTCACTGAATGATCTATTTTATAAGTGAAAAATCTAAATATATATATATATATATATATATATATATATATATATATATATATAAGGTGAGTCAATGAAAAATAGTTAGACCTGTAAATGGAAAACAGATCAATATCTTCAGTTGTTCAGAACAAGGAGCATTTAGTAAATAAAAATATTTCTTCTTCTCTTTCAATTGCATTCCTTAAGCACGGCTTTTCAAAGATCGAAATCTTATCATCAGAGGAAGTAGTGATTGATAAGTTGACAGATAAGAACAGTCAATATTCAAAATTTGGAAAAAGTTTTTTTTTTAAAAGTTCTTTTTAAAAAGTTTTTAAAAGTTCAAACAGGTGTGTAAATGAAAATGAAAGTCACCAAACACGGAGATCCAAGTTGTATAGGGTTTTTTGTCCTTTGGATCTGTTTACTTGAAAACAGGAAGAAATACGTTTTCTTAATATGGCTAATTTTGTCTGATCCCCCCTCTAAGAACTAAGGACTTGGGTGGAATCTTAACCGTTGGATTTTCTTGCAGATTCTTCTGGATTTACCAATTACATTTGAACCCTATACAACTTGGATCTCCGTGTTTGGTGACTTAGGCTGGTGATAACATTTTTTTCTTTTTTTTTTTCAGTTGGATCTTTTGAAATAGGATTTCTGACACCGAACTCTAAAGTGCCAGTATCCTGTTTTATTAATAACGAATGGACACCTCCCATCAAAAGTGACAGGAAGAAATTTATCCTTCTCCAGTTTTCGCACTAATATTCATACTCATATAAATTAATGTCGGAATTTATGAAGTTAAAAAAAAAAGAAGAAAGAAAGAAAACGTCTCAAACTGGAATGTTTTTTAAAAAATAAAAAAGGAAAGAAAAACGTATAAATCGGTATAGAAAGCAAAAAGAAAACGTCTCATTATAGGACTTTATTTACTCCATGGGGGTAGCTTGCTCTCGTTTCATCAGCCATGACCGGGTAGAAGTCTTAAGTATCTTGTAATTGTATTCTTAGTATAGCCCGCACTGAGAATTGAACCTTCAACCTTCAGAAGACCGTCACTTAGAACTGATTACTACTTAGCACTTTTACAGATTCCACATAAAGATTCCATAGTTTGTGAAGACGTACCTGAAGTTGGTCGCCGGTTACATCGGCCGAAACGTTGAATAATAACATTAGTCCGAATAATCCAAATTATCAATCTTCATCTCAAAAATTCCGAAACACAATTATTGCACTGTTTCACGTATTATATTTAGTTGGCTAAAACTCAGAACTGCCACAGATACACTTAGAAATTTTACATATTCTGTTCCAGTTTCACTTAAGCTTTAGAAGATTATTCAAAAGTGATGGCAATAAATGTATGTATTACATTTTTAATGACTATAAAATTGGGGCATTTTTAACAAGCCCTAACAAAACAAACAAAAAAACGGATCAAAAACACAAACAAATATACAACAAATAAATGTTACCAAAGGCAAGATAAGTTACTCTTCTACTTACCTGGATTATTATTTTTTGTTGTTGTTGTATTTTAACTTATTTTAAAGTGTTTTCAGTTCAATACAGAATTAGTGTCAACTCTGTTACGTTAAAACGAAAATAAAAATGGCTGACATTATACGTTCACGTGTAGTCTCAATAATCGCTCAAAAATCGAAAATTAAACAGTGTCACAGCTAATAACTGTCGTGTGAAAATGTAATGTTCCACCGAACTGTATATTTTTATTACCAGTATTTTTGTGTAATTTTCGATTTTTTAGCGATTATCGAGACTTCACGTGACCGTGTAATGTCAGTCATTTTTATTTTAGTTCTAACTTAACACTAGTTCTTTATTGAACTAAAAAAAACACGATTTTAAAATAATTTAAAACTCACAAAAAAACTTATCCAAGTAGGTAGAAGAGTAACTTATTTTGCCTTTGGTAACATTTATTTGTTGTATATTTGTTTTCTTTACCCCGATTTTATTTTGATGGATCTAGTTAAAAAGTGCCCGAAAATTGAATTGAAATGACATTTTAACAACGGTAAATAACCGGCAGCACTTTTACCCCCCGGCACACCCCGGCACCCCCCGGCACCCCCCGGCACACCCCAGCACCCCCCGGCACACCCCCGCCGCCAGCATTTTGGCTCACGTGACACAATCGCCGTCATTTATAAACAGAGAATAGTCCTCGTTATATATCCCCCCCCCCACAATACACATTTTTTTTGTTTATTATTTTGTTACCTTACGAAATAGAACGAAGGTTGATGGATTTTCCCTTCTGAGTATATCCCCACTGAAAAAATAAATGTTTCAAATTCTTTAAACTCAGTGCTCTGAAAGTAATTGAACCAATTTTCAATTAAAATTTTTTTTAATACTGCACTTTGTTCAAAGCGAAGAAGCTAAGAAATATTGTTTAGACCTTTCATATTTGTGCCGGGGGGTAAAAGTGTAAATCGATTCTCAGCAAACCGCCGCCACAAACAAGCGCCATCGCTGCCGCCAGCATTTTGGCTCACGTGACACAATCGCCGTCATTTATAAACAGAGAATAGTCCTCGTTATATATCCCCCCCCCCCACAATACACATTTTTTTTGTTTATTATTTTGTTACCTTACGAAATAGAACGAAGGTTGATGGATTTTCCCTTCTGAGTATATCCCCACTGAAAAAATAAATGTTTCAAATTCTTTAAACTCAGTGCTCTGAAAGTAATTGAACCAATTTTCAATTAAAATTTTTTTTAATACTGCACTTTGTTCAAAGCGAAGAAGCTAAGAAATATTGTTTAGACCTTTCATATTTGTGCCGGGGGGTAAAAGTGTAAATCGATTCTCAGCAAACCGCCGCCACAAACAAGCGCCATCGCTGCCGCCAGCATTTTGTGCTCACGAGTGACACAATCGCCGTCATTTATAAACAGAATAGTCTTCATTATGAACAGTTAGCATATATCCCCCCCCCTCAATACACATTTTTTGTTGTTTATTATTTTGTTACCTTACGAGGATTGAACGAAGGTTGGTGGATTTTCCCTTCTGAGTATATCCCCACTGAAAAAATAAATGTTTCAAATTCTTTAAACTCAGTGCTCTGAAAGTAATTGAATCAATTTTCAATTAAAATTTTTTTTAATACTGCACTTTGTTCCAAACGAAGAAGCTAAGAAATGTTGTTTAGACCTTTCATATTTGTTTTACGAACGTTTTAGATAAAACACACGCAAATTCAATTTGCACGAACGCGGTAAACATCGTCGTTCGAAATAACCTGCATAATTATATATATATATATATATATATATATATATATATATATATATATATATATATATATATATATATATATGTGTCAACTTCGTTCTTAGACTTTCTACATTCTATTCTTAACCAAATTGAAAGCGACAATTCCAGGTGCAAAGTCTTATTTCAATATATATAGTAATATATATAATATATATATATATATATATATATATATATATATATATATATATATATATATATATATATATGTGTCAACTTCGTTCTTAGACTTTCTACATTCTATTCTTAACCAAATTGAAAGCGACAATTCCAGGTGCAAAGTCTTATTTCAATATATATAGTAATATATATATATATATATATATATATATATATATATATATATATATATAGTAATATATATATATAGTAATATATATATATATATATATATAGTAATATATAGTAATATATATATATAGTAATATATATATATATATATATATATATATATATATAGTAATATATATATATATATATATATATATATATATATATATATATATATATATAGTAATATATATATATATATATATATATATATATATAGTAATATATATATATATATATATATATATATAGTAATATATATATATATATATATATAGTAATATATATATATATATATATATATATAGTAATATATATATATATATATATATATATAGTAATATATATATATATATATATATATATAGTAATATATATATATATATATAGTAATATATATATATATATATATATATATAGTAATATATATATATATATATATATATATAGTAATATATATATATATATATATATATATATAGTAATATATATATATATATATATAGTAATATATATATAGTAATATATAATATATATATAGTAATATATATATAGTAATATATATATATATATATATATATAGTAATATATATATAGTAATATATATATATAGTAATATATATATATATATATATATATATATATATAGTAATACATATAGTAATATATATATATATATATAGTAATATATATATATATTTATATATAGTAATATATATATATATATATATAGTAATATATATATATATATATATATAGTAATATATATATATATATATAGTAATATATATATATATATATAGTAATATATATATATATATAGTAATATATATATATATATAGTAATATATATATATATATAGTAATATATATATATATATAGTAATATATATATATATATATATAGTAATATATATATATATATATATAGTAATATATATATATATATATATAGTAATATATATATATATATATATAGTAATATATATATATATATATATATATATATAGTAATATATATATATATATATATATAGTAATATATATATATATATATATATATAGTAATATATATATATATATAGTAATATATATATATATATATATATATAGTAATATATATATATATATATATATATAGTAATATATATATATATATAGTAATATATATATATATATAGTAATATATATATATATATATAGTAATATATATATATATATAGTAATATATATATATATATATAGTAATATATATATATATATATAGTAATATATATATAGTAATATATATATATATATATAGTAATATATATATAGTAATATATATATATATATAGTAATATATATATATATATATAGTAATATATATATATATATATAGTAATATATATATATATAGTAATATATATATATATATATATAGTAATATATATATATATAGTAATATATATATATATATATATAGT
>OY744522.1:168921162-168928662 GCA_963556195.1 Sepiola atlantica | reverse complement strand
GCAATGTATTATGTCAAATTTATTGGATTTGAAGTACTTATATTTAAGTTAGTTATATCAAATAAAACTAAAAATCGCACTGAACAAAAAACAACAACAACAGAAACCATGACTACGAAAAGAAAAACAAAAGTACGAATTTTCTCCAATAAATGTTCTATGAATATACTGAAATGGCAAAAAAAACCTTTTCGCTGAAATTACGTACTTAAAGAAAGCATTAGCGGATTTTTGGAGATTTTCTTTCGGATTTAGTGGGTTTGGAAAATCGCTAGTGGGTTTATGAAAAGTGGGTCATTGACCGGACGGTATTGTAGATTTTTACCGTATATATATATATGTTACCGCGTTCGGGAAAATTGAATTTGTGTTGCAGTATCTGTTCTAATGTTGCACTTACTTTATTCTGTCCTCGGTCAATAAAGGAGAAGTCATTCTAGACAGAGGCATTTTATTTTTGTTCAAATCCAGAGTTCCCGTTTTGAGGGAGCTACATTTTCTCCAGATTAAAATCCAACCTTGTGTCTAACTCTGCCCTAGTGGGAAGGCAACTAAATAGGAACGACAGAGTAAATGGTAAAAATTAAGAATAGTTAACAGTCGAGAAATCGTACACATATACGCACATACACTCATATACATAGTACATATACACACATATATATACATACATATATCTAAACATATATACATAGATGCATGTATATACATACATGTACACCCCACACCCTTCCTTCTTCTCCCTGAATCTTCTTTTTTTTTTCTTTTTTTTTTTTTTTTTTTTTCCTCACTTTTTTCCCTCACATTTTTAATACCACAGTCCAAATAAACTTTCTCATGTTCCAAATATTTCAAATATTCCTCACCCACCCTTTCAATTACCCCCCTCCCCCACCCACTCCAATCCCTCACTCATTGCTATCATTTTCCAAATATTTCAAATATTTCACACCCTATCACGACAAATCCTCCCTCTTCCCCCTCTCATCTATTTTCTCCCATACCTCTTCTTAAATTCCCTCATTTTCTCCAAACGCTCTCTAAGACCATAACTTTCGCCCATCCACCAAAATCACAGCCCCCCCCCCCTCCCTCTCTACCCATCCCCATTTTCCCTGCATACACCCCCCACACACAAACATTCCAACTCACTCTTCCCCTTCAATCTCGACCACAGCCATCTGGTCAAACACCCCCTCCCCCTCTTCCTCCAATCTCTCTCTGCCATCCATTTTACCCCTGCTCATCCCCCACCTCTTTCTCTCATCGCCAGCCACAGTAGTCCTCGCTCCCTCCACCCTTTCCCCTTTTTTCTCCCACTCATTTTCATTCTCTAACAAGTACGGACGTCCAGCAAGACGCTGCCATTATTTTTCATTTTATTTTATTTTTATTTTTCTTCCCAACATGTCTACCCTACATGTATCTGTGCTTGCATGATATCTTTTCCCTATATCATCATCCTGATGAAGTCTTATAAATAAAGACGAAACGTTGATGTACACATAAAAAACATCCAGTTTTTGGTTTTCCTTTTTCATTTTACCATCACGTCGGATTACCTTCATCCTTCTCTTCTCATATATATATATATATACATACATATACTTGCACATATATACATATATGCATGTATATACATATATGTACACACATATATATACACATACGTACACACACATATGCATGTATATACACATATACATACACACAATTATATACATTCATATATACACACATTTCATCGGTAAACAAATTTTTTACATATTTACTTCCGTATGTTCCAAGAATTCCACATCAACCAAGGTTTCCTTTAACAATTTCATTGGAATACTAAACTTTGGATTATTTATTTGTGAAAAAATGTCAAATATATATTTTGACAAATTAGGCACTATGTCATCAAGTGTTGGGGTCGCTGGTCCTGTCTTGGATGACTCTTTTTTGGCTATCCTAATCTTAGAGAAAAATCATTTCAGTCAGCACAATACCAGCTTTACTCGAGTGGTCATCTACCTTAAATATCACTAAAATGTTGATAAATTTAATTTTATTCATAACTGTAAATCTACATTCTGATTCTAGGTTGAGGGGCGAGAAAATCTATGTGTCATTATTAAGTCAAGTGAGTCTATTAATCGGAGATATTTGGAAAACTTTCAAAAGATATCAGATATAATTATGGATTTTTGGGTTGCTATTTGAGAGAGAGTTTAGCAGTCCTAAGTATTAACATTTTTTATAGATTGAACATTGATTCAATTAATTTCAGAGCACTAAGTTTAAAGAATTTGAAACATTTATAATTTCAGTGGGGATATACTGAGACCCGGTGACTGCCTGGAAAGAGCAGAGTGTTTAATACTCAACCATAAAGTCTTTGAGAGATGCCATATAGCCACTTACCAAATAGGTGTCAACACAAATTTGAACATTTCAAACGGTCAGATAAACACAAGTGAACTCTAGAATATTCACCCTTTTTGTAAGCATAGTTTATTTTTGGGGCACTCCTTAAGAAGTAGAGCGACATAGTAAATAGAAATGGGTAAACACAAGTTTACAACCAGATAGGTGTGAAATCACAAATTCTTAACCAAGAAGAATGTGTATGGCATTCTTCAAACATACTGGGAATGAACTTGTAAAAAATTTGTTTACCACTCATAAAAAAAATATATATATATATATGTGTGTGTGTGTGTAAGTCCATATATATCTATATATATATATATAAGCCTATGTATATATTTGTGTGTATTTATGTGTATGTGGATGTATATGTATATTTATGTGCATGTCTATATATATATGTGTGTCTGTATATGTATGTATATATATATATATATATGTGCGTATATGTGTTATATATTTGTGTGTATATATATATATATATGTGTTTATATGCATATATATATATATATGTGTGTGTATATGCATATATATATATATTGTCTTGATATGCTATTAGTAAAGAGAGAGAAAGAAATATTGCATGGAAGTTTCGTCTTAGTGTTCTGAGCGATTAGTAGCGTTTCAATAAATTAATAGGGAATGTCTTGCAAAGCGAAGCCTGCTAGTATATATATACATATACGTATGTATATATATATATATATATATATATATATATATATATATATATATATATATATATATATATATATGTATATATATATATGTATATATATATATATGTATATATATATATATGTATATATATATATGTATATGTATATATATATATATATATGTATATATATATATGTATATATATATATATGTATATATATGTATATATATATGTATATATATATGTATATGCATATATATGTATATGTATATATAGATGTGTATATATGTGTGTATATATATGTATATATACATATATACATATATATATATATATAATATATATGATATACGACATACATACATATAATATTAAATATATGTATATATATAATATATGTAATATACGATAAAAACACATATATATATAATATATATATGTATATATGATATACGATATACATACACATATGTATATACGATATACATACATATATATATATATGTATATATATATACGATATACATACATATATATATACTATAAAATATATGAATATATATAATATAGATGATATACGATATACATAAATATATATAATATATATGTATATATATATAATGTATATGATATACGATATAAATACAAATATATATTATATATGTATATATAATATATATATATCATATATATGTATATATATAATATATACGATATACATACATATATATATAATATGTTATATACATATAATATATTTTTTCTCTATATATATATATATAAAGATAGATGTATATATAGCTAGATATATATAGATATCTATAGAGCGAGATATATAGATAGGTAGATCTATATATATATTTATAGATAGATAGACATATACAGATATATATATATATATATATATAGATATGTATATGTATAATATATCCGATATACATACATATATATAATATATATATGTACATATAATATATATATATATATATATATATATATATATATATGTATATATATAATATATATGATATACATACATATATATATATATAATATATTATATACATATAATATATATTTTCTCTCTATATATATATAAAGATAGATGTATATATCGATAGATATATATAGATATCTATAGAGCGAAATATATAGATAGGTAGATATATATATATATAGATAGGTAGATATATATATATATAGATAGGTAGATATATATATATAGATAGTTAGACATATACATATATATAGAGAGATAGATAGATATATACATATAGAGAGAGAGAGAGATAGACATATACATATATATATATATATAGATAGATAGACATATACATATATATATATAGATAGATAGACATATACATATATATATATAGAGAGAGAGATAGACATATACATATATATATATAGATAGATAGATAGACATATATATATATAGATAGATAGATAGACATATACATATATATAGATAGATAGGTATATATATATATTTATAGATAGACATATACAGATATATATATATAGATAGGTATATATATATACATATAGAGAGAGAGATAGGTAAAGATATATATATATTTATAGATAGATAGAGATATACAGATATATATATACACAGATATATATATATATAGATATATGTACATATATATAGATAAATATATATATATATATAGATAAATATAGACAGATATATATCTATATAAATATAGACAGATATATATATAAATATAGACAAATATATATAGAGAGATATATATAGGCAGATATATACACACATATATATGTAGACAGAGATATATATATATATATATATATATATATATATATATATATATATATATATATATATATATATATATATATATATATAATCAAATTGATATTCTTGAGAAACTTGTCATAAAAGTAGATCCCACATGGTAAGTAGAAATAAGGGAAATCAATTTTACAACCAGATAGGTGTGAAATCATAAATTCTTAACCAATGAGAATGGCCCTCTGGGGCCAATATAAACCACCTAAATTTGACCAAATATCACAGTTCACAAGGATACCATCAGACTCAGAGAAACTACTGCCCACTACTATCAACAACACAGGTTAGTGCTAAACATTTGCACACACACACCAAGATTTTTCTTTATAATACACCATTTTCAATTTGGCTCTTTTTAGCATTCTTTCCTCAGAAAAGTGTAGCTTCCCCGCCGGAAACTCTTGGATTCAAATATTTACTATAGTCTGGAACCCTTTGTTTCAGTATGAATTACTTTTGCCCAATTTGCTTGCAAACGGCACTCTACAATACGGTTGAATGTCACTCATGCGAACATTGGATACACTTTGACTGTTTAGAGCTATCAGCTCCTGAAAGAAGTTTTATCAATGGATCGATCTTTGATTCACATTTTTATTGTCCCACATGCATCAAGCAAAATAATTTTTTTCGTTTAGTTTTATCTAAATTATCAGACAAAATCCGAAAGCACAGCTTTGACGAGTTTCTAGAATTTTGCAGAATGATTGATATATCATTAAAAAAAAAAAAAAAAAAAAATTTTGTTACAGAACAATTTGATTATACGTACTTGCCATGTCATAATGAAAGTAATCAAATTTTAAGTAAATTTAATACGAAAGGCTTTAAAGCTTTAGAGACATTATCCGATGGAAATTGTTTCTTTTCAGCAATATCTTTAGCCTTATATGGCTCTAACGAATTTTACGAGGAAATACGGACGAGGACATGTCTGTGCATGGCATTGAATTGGGAAGAAATTGCTGAAACAGTTAGCAGCCCAATTAAAAATTTATCAAGAGATTACAAAATATCTCTAGCAAATTGTGCTGCAGCATCAGGTTGGTCAGATGCATTAACAATGGCATCTGCCGCCCATGCATATGCAATATGTATCAGAAGTATCTATCCTCCAATTAATGGATTATTGGATTTTGCATTTTTACATTTAAATGCTGAATTTAAGAAACAAAATAGCTATAAAAGCATCACAATAATGTGGACTAGCTGTATGCTATCTGAGACATGTTGGGAAAATTTTTGGCAACCAAACCATTTTGTTGCAATTGTTGAATGTACAGATCGAAATGTAAGCATCAATATTTGTAAGGAGGAATCAGAAAGTTTTTCGCCAACAACAAACTTACAACTAGAGACTGAGGAGAATTCTGTGAACAATAGTAGCAGTGATGATGCAACGAAAAAAAATAATCAGCCAATGGATGATCAACTAGAAAGGGCCATATCTATTGATGGTGTGGAAGAATCAAATCAATTGTTTGATATTGTTCAAATTTATAAACTGTTTGAAAAATCCACTATTGTTCTTCAATCTCCCCCTATTCTTGATAAATCAAACTGCTATTTCTTTTGCGATAATCATTCAAATTTGGAAAGGATTCGTAAGAATCTAACATCAAGATTTGTGGACAATGTTGGAGACTGGAATTGCAAGACATATAACTGTCATAATGGTTACTATCTTGAAGAAACGTTTAAATTTATTTATAAGCGTGATGAAGGATTTTGCATTCGAAAACAAGTTGATGGCATCCGAAAATTCATAAAACTTACTTCTCAGCCTACAGAAAAGGAAGTGTTCATCTTCAAAAAGTCTACAGTCAAAAATGTTCATAATGCTTTCTGCAGATGTATATATTCAATAATTTCTACAAAAAATCCTGAATTTTCTAACAAAATTCTTTATCAATATATTGGCGTTCAACCAATGAATAGCAAATTTTTTTCTACAACTCAAAAGACACTGGCCAGAATAAAATCGACTATGGAATTACCAAATAAGAAGATTTTAGCCAACGATGAAGACATTCGAAATTTAAAACAAATTGAAAACTTGAAATACAGAGAAAAAATCAAACAATCTAAACATCATGTGACAAATATTTCTGATGATATTCTTGAGTGCATGAATAAACTCGGAGATGGATTTGTGAGATCAGTCATGAATATTGCAGACGATTTGCCACCAATTATCTGCTATACTGATAACCAAATTGCTGATTTTAAAACGAATTGTAAGGAGAAATATACAATTGTTGGTATAGACAGGACTTTTAATCTAGGACCCTACTTTCTTACTATGTTTACATTAAAAATCAAAGAATTATTAGAAAGAAAACAGGAGATCATCCGATATTCTTTGGTCCAATTCTGCTTCACAAAAAGGCTACATTTGAGATCTATCATTATTTCTTCAGTCACGTTGCAGCAATCCTTCAAAATGATAGACATTTTGAAATGGATGTCAGCAGAATTATTTTTGGCAGTGATCAAGAAAAGGCAGTTGTGAAAGCAGTTAGAGCGGTCTTCAAAAATTCATTCTCTTTTCTTTGTGCAAGGCATTTAAAGGAAAATTTGACTAGATATTTGAGTGAGAACTGCA
>OY744522.1:168901162-168913662 GCA_963556195.1 Sepiola atlantica | reverse complement strand
CAATTAGAAAACCATTACTTTCAAAAGCAAACATTTATACCAGTCACATAACTTAATGTACTATTTTCTTTTGATGTAAAGAAACGTGTTTACCACTGAGTGATTAGCCTATCAGCCAATCCAATATCTTGGCATAAGTTTGTTGGATTATTTCTTGTAGCACCTATGCAGTCTGCTTTTTCCCGCTTAACCAGTTGGGGTTTTGAGATTATATTTGAAAGATGTTCTGCCGTTGGTCTTTCCAACTCGCCAGCAACATGATAAAATCTACGAAGATGCATGACGGCTGTTTTGTAAAGCTTAACTCTTACCTATTTTTAATTCCTTTTCAGCACAGCCCCAAATAAAAGGTATTTTCATTAACCTTTAATGTCGTCTGTTGCCGTCTACTTATTTCATCTATGGAGTTAGATAAACCTTCTATCGCAACCAAATTTTAATTATATTGGATACAGATACCCTTTTCCCCTCATCATTATGCATTGTAAAGCATTTAGAATGGAAGAAAAATGCATAGAATTGGTCCCTGGAACAGTGGAAAAATATTACTTTCTCAGATGAGTCATCCTTTACCTGATTTCCCACCGTCGACAAGTATATGCGTAGAGACAGCTAAAAGAAGCTTTTGAGACAGACTACCTTTTTTTAACTGTTAAACATGGAGGCGTGTCACAGTCGGCTATTCGGCCTATATACTGTCTATTCAGGTTCTATGTTCATCTACTAATCATTTTTACATAAAATCATATTCGAGAGTTAGTTTTACCATGTATAATGATATATTTAATCATTATACACCATTAGATGGTCCATAAGTGATAAATTCAAAAATTTTGTCCCATGAATTTCTGTGCTCCTAAGTCCTCATATTTTCTGTATCAGTCAGAATACTAGCTATGTGCAAAAACAGCAATACTAATGAATAAATCTCAATTTTAGGTGAATTATAGACTGAGAAATAGTAATATGTGTCAGATATAATCTTACCTTTCAATTATCTGATAAATATTTCCATCAAATTATGAGGACTACTCTCGTAAAAAAAATCATTTGGGTCAAATACTGAACGATATTGCAATGTACAATGTAATGTCTTTTTTAGATTTACAGCATAGCTATTGATTGATTTGAACTAATAAAAAGCTTTAGAATTCATGCGTATCGTGATCATAAAACCACTTCCAGGATTTTAAGGGACGCATAAATGAATTCATGTCCACTATCAGTTTGATAGTTTGATAGTTTGAAAACCTGACTAGTCTGCATACTAAACCCTCAGTGATTTGATAAGCATAGAAAATTATCTTTTAGAAAATACTATGGTTTAGCATGTGGACTACAGAGGTTTTGGAGATATTTTGTGCTAAATATGATTTTTCTAGGCAAAATAGGCATATTTTGGTCAAATTATAACAAAACCTTGTCTTCAAAATCCTAAAAACAGTATGAAAACTGAGAAAATAATGTTAGACGATGTATTTTAGATTGATAGATAATGACTCACAAGAAAATGAACAAACTACTTTAACAAATTCAAAAATTATTTTTTAAGATCTTTTTGAAAAAATGTGAATTCTATAAAATTTCCAGGTAAATATACAAACCTTTAGTAAATTTCCGTAACTTCAAATTGCCATATCCTTTTAATGCATAAAGATATTGACCTAATTTTTTTTAAATACGGGGAATTTTATCTAGTTTCACAATATCTTAATGGATTTTCCATTTGAATAACTTAATTTTTCACCAAAGGACACTCCATAGCCGTGGCAATCGTAATAGTAAACTAAGGCCTGTTAACTGGAAAATGACGTCATGCTATAAAGTAACAAACGAGATCTGTCGAATAGTCAAACTATGGGCATTTTGACCCCTCCCTTCACTTGAAAAATCATCAAAATTCAAGAAATAAACCATTTTAAAGAAATTTTTAGTATTTATTAATTAACGTTCACTAAATATAATTAACCCATTACTTTATTAGAAATCTGTTCTGATGGAATACCGGACTCCCCTCAGTCACTAAATAAGTGAACTAGTTTGGACAATAAATACGACTACGAACAGTAGTATGGGGATTCGATTGTATTCTGTTAATCCTATTGGATTACCTGTAGTTACTATTGTTTGTACAAGATATTTACGTTGGAATAAACCGTACTATTTTAAGACCTTTATACTCTGGGTTATTTTGTTATTTATAACTACTTACCAAGTTACATCAAAATCTTATTGCAAATGTATTATTTTGTGTAATTTGCATAGGCTAGACAGCAAACATTAAATTAATACTTAATAATAAAATGGTGTTGTCATAATTTTCTTAATTTTTAAAACGTGAAAATTTTTCTTTGAAAAATAATTTGTCTTATTTAATATTCATTCTTTAAATAAGTTCATTTTTTCTGGATTATTTTTAATGTTTTAGTTGATTGTTATGACAACCTGGTCTACATCGAATGGAAAAATCAGTTATACTACATAGAAATATCTCTTGGTTTATAAATACAATAAGAAGACAAATCCCTTTTCTTAGGGAGTTTTATTCTTTATATGAACATTTCATTATAATTAGTTTTAGCTTAATAATTTGATAAGAATTGCTCTCATTTCTGAAAAAAATAAATGTGTCTTGATTTCTTTTAACAAAAAACACCTCAATGCGCGAATGTATTTTTATGAAAATAAAGCATCGTAGATGTTAATAATAAAAAAATCTTTTAAAATATAGTTCTCATATATTACGAAAAAAACAAGCCCCTAAACTCCGTATTAATAATGACCAATAGATCAAAACATTTTAATAAATTTATTTATTTAATAAAATATAGTTTCTGAAATAAAAACAATAAAGTTTATTTTCACTAAAGTAACATTTTAGCCAAAACATTGTAATAAAATATAGTTTCTGACATTTACAATTATTTTTTTATAATTTAAAATGTTATAAAACGAACATAATAATAATAAAACTATATTTTATTACAATGTTATAATAAATGGTGTTTTTTTTTTTTTAACTTAAAAATAAATCAAGTATGAAAGATTACGAATTCATTAAAATAACACAAAATCAATAATTCAAAATAATTAATTAATAGAACATTTATTGAAATAAATTAGAATGTGTGTGTGTTTTTTTTGGCAAAACGAATTTTTTTTTACGATATAGTAAAAATTTGTAATAAATTAAAACAGTCCTGTTTTTTAGGGGTGGGTGGGGGTTGAATGAAACTTGGATGGGAGTTTTCTGTCTCCATATATATACACACATGGTGTTCGGGATAACTTTGATAATTCTTTTTATTTGCTGTCATTTCAGAATCATTTGAAGTATTGTAAGAAAAAAAAAGAAAGTGCTACATACCGTTGCTGTTGCCGACCTTCAAGTGGGGTGGGGAAAAGCCAATAAGAGCACAGATAAAGACCTGATATTTATATGTGTTAAGATGGGGGTGGCAGGTTGTTACAAACCTATAAATAGAGGTTCTACCTCTCACCGGGGTGAAAATTGTGTTCTGTTCAGTAGTGTTCTGATCAGTTGATGAGAACTGTTATTGTGTTCCAGAGCTTGGAGGAGAAGAGAATTAGTACAGAATTCGACTCACTATAGACCAGACACTGGATCGTTACTCCTGCAGAGAAATCCGTTCTCTGCCCCATTACATATTGTTACCGGACCTATTGGTTGGGTCGCTAAGGGAGCAATTCCTTTTGCAACCCACCCCCAACTGCTGCCTCGGCCCCTTTCAGGGTATTGACTTTGAAGTGGATCTTTTCTTACATAGGGATTTATAATCCCGACAGTATTCAATAACAGTAAAGTGCAGCAGATAGATGTTTCTATGTATTATTGGCACCAACAAAGAAAGACTTCTTCTCTCCTGCCTCTGTCAACTTGACGCTGAGCAAGATTATCCTCCACTGGAATATATATCGCTCAAGAAAATACTTTTGGCGGCCGTTTTTTCTTTTCTTTTTTTAATCTTTTAAAATTTTATTCACCCCAAACAAGGCACATTGCCACCGACACGTAAGGGGCTACTGTGAATTAGTTAGAGACCATACCTACAGGGACATCCGAAGTAGGGAGTTGAGCAGTGAGATGTCTGTTCACATTACATTTAAATTTCTGCATGTTAATACAGTCGGGGAAACAGGGAACAGGGAAGGAATTCCAAAGTCTAGCAGTTCGAGGGAATAAACTATTAGAGTAGAAAGCTTTCTGGCATCTGAGGATCTCTACAGTGAAGGGGTGGGATTTTGCTGCTTGTCGGGTTGGTAGAGGGTATTTATGTCGAGGGAGCACCAGAGTTCATCAGAGCACATTCCATTGAAGAACTTGTAAAACAAGTATAGGGATGCAACATTGCGGCGATGGGACAGGGGTTGAAGCTTGGTCGACAATACAGGACCTATTAGGTTGGACACTCTTTTTTACTTTCTTACTTCCTTCGATGTGACATTGTTTTAATTTTCGGCAACCTACACCCAACAGTGTAGATCACTCAAATAAATATATTATTTGTTATTTATAGAAGGACTTTGTTTCCTTTTCATTTGACAATTCTTTTGTTACAAAATATTATGGGGTTGGTTGTACAGTCTATGCGAAGATCAGCATCCTATATTTTTATCCTCTTAGTAGAACTTTGAATCTTAGATTTGTAAGTAGGTATCCACAGCCCCATAACCTTGTCATCTATGGTGAAATGCCGTTCTGCCAGATTTTCATGTTTAGAAATAGATGAAAATCGGAGGGTGCCAAATCTGAGAAATAGGGTGGATGGGAAAGAAGTAGAAAGCTATAGTCATGGATTGTTGCCATCTCCACAACAAATGACTGCCCGATACTCAATATTCTCTATTTTCTAGAAAAGAATCAGTTCCTTCAATTCAGCAGACATGCAAAAATAAAATAGAAAGTGTTTAAAACCTATAAAGTTGATTGGTTTCTGCACTCAAAGATTTTCCTTAATATTTCAGCTGTTTTATCAGTTCTATGCATTGTTTGGTGCCGATCCTCCCTTTGATTTCAATTTCTCTGTGTCTTTTTTTCAGATTTTCGGAACTATTACTAACGCTCCTACAATTATCGGTACAACAGTAACTTTCTGCATGTTCCATATTCCTTTCAGTTCTCTGACAACTTTCATATTATCATAATAATTTATTATTATTATTTACTCGATGTTCTTATGCAAGTCATTACCAATGATCGCTCACTGGTAAAAACAGCTTATCTTTCCTGGAGTCTGAGGTAAAACAAGTCTTCCTAGAGTTCCAGTACTCTCTGCTGTTTACCATTGGTTTCTTGTTGACAACAGCTGTTGGAATTCTTTGGAATGTGAGTGACAATAAGCTTCCTCAGGAGTGATTTCGGTATTCTCCATGCCTCCCTATTCATCCTCCTTGACCCTTCAAGACAATTTTGTATGGTATCAAATACCAGCACTTTTTTTTTCCTACCCTGGCAGCTTCAGTTCCCGTGGATTCATGTAATGTTCTTTCTGTATTTTGTTGTTTCTATTTTAACTTACCTGTTGTTAGTCAGTGTTAACTGGTTATGTAGGTCGGTTTCTGCACTCAAGGATTTTCCTTAATATTTTAGCTGTTTTTATCAGTTCTGAGCATTGTATGATGTCAATCCTTCCTTTGATTCCAATTTCTCTGTGTTTTTTTTTCCATGTTTTCATGGAACTGTTCTTAGTGCTCCTACAATTATTCTTTATGTTTCAACTCTCTGGCAAGCTGCATGTATTTGCTTAATTTTTCTGCCTCCTTGATCTTCACCCTGTGAACTGCTGGGGTGGTGAAGCCTACAGTTTGGCAGATTCTTCTTTTTTCTTATTAATTATTGTCATGTCCAGTTTCCTTGCTTGGATGAGTTTGTTCGTTTGTACTTTCATATCCCAGAGTCTTTCTGTTTTTCATTTTCCACTACTGGCTCTTGTTTGTGTCCCTACCATTTGTCTGCTTGTTATAAGTGCAGATGTTTGCACAGTTCCAAGTAAACTGCCTTTCCCATGCAGTCGTGTCTATTTTTGTATTCTTTTAGGGTCGGTGGCTGCATTCACTTATTATGTGGTTTACCGTTTCATATCTTTTTAAAAATGTTATTATTATTTTACTCACTAGATGTTGTCACATGAGTTATTATCAGCAATCGCTCACTTGCACCAACTGGTGGTGTTACCTGGAACTGAGTGACAATAAGTCTATCCAAATTTCTAGTATTCTCCACTTCTTTTAATAATCGTTGCAAACTATTTTGTGTTATCGCAACAGCTGTCGGCCATTGATTTCTTGATGATAATGACCATAGGCTCTCTCTGGAATTTGAGTAGGAAGGTCCCAGTACTTTCACACCCTCTCAGTTGAGGTCTGGATGGTGCTCTCTCTACTTGGTCTTTTCATCCTCCTTGAACCTTCACAACCATTTTGTGTGGTACCACCGATTTTCTTGGGGGGGGGGGATTATTATTATTATTGTTGTTTTTGTTGTTGTGGTGATGGTGGTGTTTTTTTTTTGTTTTTTTAAAACTCACTAAGAGTTCTCACACCAGTCATTATCAGTGGCAATAATTAGAAGTCGTTTTTGCTGGAGTTTGAGTGACAACAAGTCTCTCCAGATTTCCAGCAGTCTCCACCACTTTCGATAACCATTACAAATTATTTTACATTATCGCAACAGCCGTTTACCATTGATTTCTCGTTGACAACAACCATTGGCATTCCCTTCAATTTGAGTAGCAATCACCTTTGCCAAGGTACCAGTGGAGATCTGGTTAGTGCTCTCCTTCTTCAGTCTTTCCATCCTCCTTGATCCTTCATGACCATTTTGTGCAATATCAGCCGAATCTGCTGCCACTACGTGTATGTGTGTGTTTCTGGAGGGGGTTAGGGTTAAATTATGGGATTTCTGGCAGTTTCAGTTCCTTTGGATTCGTGCAATGTTCTTCCTATTTTTTTTATATTTCTATTTCAAATTACCTGGATGTGTGGGTTAGTTTCCACACTCCAGGATTTTCTTTAATATTTCCAATGTTTTCATCGGCGTTGTTAGTTGTAATTTGCTAATCCTCCCTTTGATTCCAATTTCTCCTAGTCTTTTTTCCATTTTTTTTTTCCGAAACTGTTCCTAGTGCTTCTACAATTATTGGTATTAAAGTAACTTTATTCATGCTCTGTATTCCTTATCAAGGTTCAAAGCAACTCGAGGATGAGAGTTAATGAGATTACATGATTATCAGTTGAATGATGAAGAATATTATGAAAGGATTGAAAATGATGGGAATGAACACGGTTTTATTACTTATGGGAACAGTTTATGACAAATAATATTTGTTAAGATTGGATTTGAAGACGACCATGTTCTAGTCTGCAGGGCATCAGTCTTATGGTAATGTGTTCCACAGACAAGGAGTTTTTGGAAAGAAACTCTGTTTGTAGAAATTTCCCCTGACACTAAAAACACGGAGGAAGTTGTGATATGAAGATGAGTTCTTGCTGCTAATGTCTTCCAAGAAGGAAACAATATAGAGAAAGAATGTTAAGCAAATATGTCTTTATTTCAATATTAATTTTATCACGACAAAATCTTGTAGGCTCCCAACTAAAATAGTGTAATTTGCTGGTATTCATCTCATAATCTTAATTCACAGACTAATGTCGACACGACACCTGTCATCAGGTCAGTGAATGCTTTCAAATGTCATCTCGACCCTGGTTGTACTGAGAGCGGATGTGACGTCAGTGGGTGAAAGAGAAAAAGGAAGAAATGGCAGTTGCGTGGGAGATTTTGAGGGTGACAGACATGCAAGAATGTCTGGACACCGACGACAAAATCTGGAGCCTGTAATGTGCCCCACCCCCGCCGCTGGTAGAAGAAAAGGTTCACGCACACCATCAATAAAAGCTCTTTCTTTGCATCGATGGTTCTTCATTCTTCGTGGTTGTGAAATAATTAATTGCAGGTGCCCTCAGTCATTGGGAGGAGAACCGACGAGCGGCAGGATTGCATGAAAAGGTACGTTATGAACCCATGTATTAAATTGATTGTGAACTGTAAAGTGTTGGGCCTCTCCTAAGAAGGGAGGTATGCAACATAATAATCAACTTGAGGATAAGGGATAATGAGGTGGAATGATTGCTAGTTGAAAGATGAAGAACCTGTTGAGAGGATTGAGGATGATCAATGTAATTAACAAAATTTGGTTACTTGTGGGGACGGTTTATGACAGAAATCTGTTGACATTAGATTTGAAAACGACTAAGTTGTAATCTGCAGGGAAGCAGTTTCGCAGCAATGTGTTCCACAGACAGGAAGCCCTTGCAAAGAAGCTCTGTTGCTGAAAATGTCGCCTGAGACTAGGCACACTGAAGAAGAAAGAAAAGTTTTTATTTGTTGCGGTAATAAAGTGGGATTTTGCTGTAAATGTTTTACAGGAGGGAACCAAATAGTGGAGCTCAGTCGAGCACGTTCCATGGAAGTATAAAAAAATGGAAAGAGAGTAGCGATATCTCTTCTGTGAGAAAGGGGCTGTAACGTGGCCACCGAGAGTTACTACAGGCCAAGCAACTAACTTCCTGCCCCCCTCTGACGTCACTGACTTCCGTGTCAAAACAAGGACCGTAGTAATAACAATAAGAAGGCATTTCGACTTCTCCATTTACTAAATAATCCATCAAAATTCAGGAAATCAACCAATTTTAATGAAATTTTCAGGATTTATTAATTAATGATCACGGAATATAATAAATCCATTACTTTATTATAAAGCTTGGTGCAAATGTATTATTTCTTGTAAACAAAAAACACCTTTACTAAAGTTATTCAAAATATCAAAACATGTTGACCATACGATATTATTGTAAATATTTAAAACAAAGCATTAGACAACTTTAAAAATTGCATGTAAAAAAGAAAAGAAAAGAACACGATTCGATTCATCTTGAAATTGATCTTTATTCAATATAAATTTAAAGAAAATAATAATTCACGATCAAATACTGCAAAAAACTGAATTATGAATTACCATTATTTAAACTTCTAACCCAATCAACCGTAAGTAATTCAGACTTTGAAATTTGTTTAAAAATTATACAAAAAAAAATTTCAATGTTAAGTGTTTGTTTAATAATGGAATCAAAATTCAGGAAATCAACCAATTTTAAAATAATTTCGCGCTTTTTAAAATTTCATTTCATAATTCACAAAGTTAAAATGCCTACTGCATATGTTTGGATTTCCAAAAGAGAAATAATTACTGCAAATATGGATACACGTAATAATGTTTACACCGACTAAATATAGTGTAGTAAGTTTGAATTTTGTTTTAATTATATAAAAAATCAAGTCTGAATTACTTATTCATTATTTGATAAAAAAAGTAGTGTTCCATTTTTTTTTATTACTTTTTTTCGATGTCTTAAGTGTAGCATAGTTTATCTTTTCTCTACTTTTGTAGATTAAATAAATGAAATAATAACATCATATTTAATCAAAATTTTCACAAAAAATATTAATTAAACAATGCTTTATTCAATGATAATATCGTTAATTCTTCGAGTTATACTGATTTTATTAACAAGAGTGTAGGGGCATTTTCCGTAATATATACGAAATAGTTTGTTTTTTTAAATATTTAAAACATATACAGATCTTATTTTCATTTTAAAAAAATCATGGATTTTTTTTATATATATATAAAAATATACGTTTAGTAAAGGTGTATTTTATTTTTAAAAAAATAATATATTTTCACTAAGATTTAAAAAAAATGTTTCACTATATTTCCTGTGCTTGTTTATTAATAAATATTGAAAATTTCATTAAAATTGGTTGATTTCCTGAATTTTGGTGAATTTTTAAGTGAAGGGAGGGTCAAAATGTTTTTACATTTTGGGGATCGGCCTTTGATTTTGCACGTACCTATCTCTTAATAGCAAGATAGGAGTTGGTGATTCCATTATTAAACAGACAGTTAACATTGAACTTTTTTTTGTATAATTTTTAAACAAATTTCAAAGTCTGAATTACTTACGGTTGATTGGGTTAGAAGTTTAAATAATGGTAATTCATAATTCAGTTTTTTGAAGTATTTGATCGTGAATTATTATTTTCTTTAAATTTATATTGGATAAAGATCAGTTTCAAGATCAATCGAATCGGGTTCTTTTCTTTTCTTTTTTTTACATGCAATTTTTAAAGTTTTCTAATGCTTTGTTTTAAATATTTACAATATCGTATGGTCAACATGTTTTGATATTTTGAATAACTTTAGTAAAGGTGTTTTTTGTTTACAAGAAATAATACATTTGCACCAAGCTTTATAATAAAGTAATGGATTTATTATATTCCGTGATCATTAATTAATAAATCCTGAAAATTTCATTAAAATTGGTTGATTTCCTGAATTTTGATGGATTATTTAGTGAATGGAGAAGTCGAAATGCCTTCTTATTGTTATTACTACGGTCCTTGTTTTGACACGGAAGTCAGTGACGTCATTTTCTAGCCAACCGGCCTGTAGTAACTCTCGGTGGCCACGGCTGTAAGGGACAGAAAAGAGTGCTCTGAGTAAATTGAACCAAGACCATTTGAACCTAATGTTAAATTTGGTAGGTGGACCTTTTAGCCAGTGGATGAAATTTTATTTCCTAATTATTTACGATAAATGGTGACTTAATTATGATTATACAGAGTAAGGAAATAACATGGTGAATGTGAGTGGAGTGGGAGGATTTAATGATAGGAGAGTGAAACTCTTTGCTACCTTCTTTGTGGGAGTACGTATTTGAGAGAAGCAGTTTATTCAGAATAAATGTAATAATTTGTAAACGGAGAAGAAATGTACACATAGTTTTGTGAAACACACTTTAGGAAGTGCTGTTGATGTTGAGTTGAAAAGATTTGCATAGGAAGTGTTCGGTTATTTTCCTATTGTGAGTGAAGTGACACGGGAAAAATCCACTTTACTTTATTAATATAGAGATTAGCATGATTACCCGATGTTGAGCGGGTGGGGGCAAGGATAAGAAAATAAAAGAGTTAAAAAAGTATGTAATATCTTTATTTTAAAACTTCTCTCTTTCTACCTTTCCCTCCGACTGCTCACCTTCTCTCTCTCTCTCTCTCTCTCTCTCTCTCTCTCTCTCTCTCTCTCTTTATCTCTTTCTCTGGCAACTGCTTAAATATAATAGAAAGAAAGAAAAAAGAAAAGGAAAACTGACTGAGCTAATTTCAGTGTTATTTTTTAAACATTACCAGTAATAATAAAAAAAATGTAATTTCTTTACTCCACCTCAATCCCATGAACTAACTTGATCCTAGGTGACACCCATACCACAACCAGAACGGTGATACACAGAATCCGATGATGTATGGTTTATAGTTGTATCTTATGTAGTTTCTGACGTTTACTCAGACAGACAGAATTATGACTTTCCTTTATAGAAAAGAACATGAAATAGTTTTCATTTATTATTTTTAAATTATTTTCTTAGAAACATTTATGTAATGGTTTTAATTTTCTTCAAATTTATTTTTGCATTTGACACGCATTTGTCAATAAAAATTTTTAAAATATTGATTTTTCTATGAAAAAAAATGAATTTTGTTTTTTAATTAATTAAACCTTAAAAATGTGTCAAAATTAAATTTTTTAAAACAATCTATCATATTTTAAATTTAAATGTTCACTTATTTCATGTATTGGCTAAAAAAAAATAGTTGGCCAAAATGTCCGTTGCCTCAAAAATCCTACAGCCTCTCCAAGGTTCCATAAGCCTTTCCATGGTTTTAGTATTTTCCGCGCCCTTCCTGTGGAGGTCTGGTTGGTAAATGATTAAACTTTTCCGAAACTATATGGTTTGGTAAATGCCCTAAAATCCATATTGTTAAACACCAAAAACTCAACATAACAAAGTATACATAATTTGAGTAAAAGTCTATAATGCCATCTCAAAACTGGATGTGAAATCGGTACAATTAGTGCCCTTCTGAAAAAAAACCCCGTTTTTTTTTAAATTTTTTATTTAGCAAGAAAAAAATACATTTATTAACCCAACCTCAAACCCTAAGTCCAGATTTAAGATTAGTGGTAGAGTTAATGACGGGCACCAATCGTATTAATTCTACATCCAGTTTCTCAGCGGCATAATAGATTGTTACCAAGTTATCTTAACGTCACTGTGTTAATTATTTGGATGTTGGTAATATTGAGTTTAGGACCTTAAAGTAAACATTTACCCATATTTTTCTCTTTTTTTTTCAGCAAATGTCATTATTGATGAAACTTTAAGAATAAGACAAAATAAAACATTTGTTGTTTATCTATTTTTGTATGGTTCCCTGTGTGTTAGTGAGTGTGTAAGTGTGTAGTACCGTGGCCTTCGTAAAGTAAAGACCTGTTCATTGAGTCACGTTAATCTGCTGACGTCACTGTGGTTGGTGCAGGCAGATAAACAAGACGATTCTAAGGGAACGGTTATATGCT
>OY744522.1:168693662-168896162 GCA_963556195.1 Sepiola atlantica | reverse complement strand
TTTCAATACATTAAAACAAGAGAGAGGAATGGGTGGGAGAGAGGGGTGTGGAAAAACGGAGAAGGAGGAAAGAGAGAAAGATAGAGAGAAAGATAGAGAGACGTAGAGAGATTGGAGTTTTAATATAAAGATGTTACACACACTTTTAGCCTCTTCTATTTTTTTTTGTCCTAGGCAATGCCTAGTAGACCTGCTTGTTTACAATAATACCAATATTTCTATCAATAAAAAGACACTTATCAAATTTAAAACTCACAAAAACAAAACAAAAAACATGCAACAAACATTACACCCTCTCTCTCTCTCTCTCTCAGCTGTTTCGCAGTATCACGGCTCTTCAATGTGGCTAGTTGTAGATTCTGTCGCTTTGCTTGTTCGTTTGTTCATGAACACCTCCTAGGGTTTGGGAGATAAACCCCCATAAACTTATATATTCTAAAACTAAATAACCCAGTGTACTTAGATAGGTATATTTCATGTTAAATAATATTATCGTGAGGTTTGCATTAACACTTTACATCCATAAAAAGGAAATATGACTTTTTTGTACCTTATTTTCTTTATAACTCGAAAATTATAGATATTAAAAAAATAAGATTAGAAATGTTAATAAGTGGCTCAGGGCTTGGAGCAGGGGTACACAATGATCCCCATTGATAATCGAGAAATGCCGGGTGTGCCTCAAGGGAGGGGAGGGGTAAAGACAATAAATTTACATGTAAAAGTGCAGTCAACAGTCGAGAAATCGAAAAAGATATATATACAACAAATAAATTTTACTAAACGCACTAAAATTTAAATTTCTTTCGACCTGTATACTTTTAACGTTCTGAAACTGTTTTCAAGTTGTTGTTTTTTTTATTTCAAAATTAGATTTCGTTCAAAGCTCTCTCGACACGAGAGAAAAAATGGCGGTGTGTCGCTAATCTGTTTGGGTGTGTTATTCTTGAAAAGAAAAAAAAAAGAAAAAACTAGTTACAATAAAAGAAATTACTTACTTTACCACTAACTCTAAGTCTGAATGGCAAGAACCCCTGAACTTAGGGTTGGTGGTAGGGTAAGTCATTTTTTAAACTATTCTATTTTGGAATGACGCCTCCGACAAACAATTTTATTTTCTCGTGTTTTGAAAAGAGAGCTTTGAACGAAATCTAATTTTGAAATTTAAAAAAAAAACAAAAAAACTTGAAAACAGTTTCAGAACCTTAAAAATATACAGGTCGAAAGAAATTTAAATTTTGATGCATTTGGTAAAAGTTATTTGTTGTATATTTTGTTTTTTCGATTTCTCGGCTGTTAACTATACTGAAATTTTATCAATTTACCACTTGTCACTTTATTTGCACCCATTTCCACTCAATCGATGCTAAGTACATCCTTGGACCCCACTCCCAAAATTGAATGTACAGAATGTAAAAAGTGAGAATAACAAGGATAGTATGGTAATATGGGTTGTGGCAGGAGGACATAGGATTCTTCACTCAATCCCAGGAAACGCTGGGTATACAGCTAGATGTATTAAATGATAATAGCTTTTAGTTTCGTACAAATGCAAAGCTTAAAATCCAAGAGAGATAACTCGTTGCCTATAATGATTCATAGGTGTCGCTTGTGATTGTAATCGTAATAATAACATCGACGCGCATTGACGATGGAATTATGTTGAGTGTCGACAATGGTGCATTTGCGACTTTCATTTTTAAACCGAAAAAGAATCACCTGATCTATAACCAATCAATACAATTCATCGTCGATTAAAAAAATAAGATATTTCAACCTTTTCCGAGGATATTATGTAGAAAAAAAAGATTTGCTTTTATTGGAAAACCAGGAATATTAACAAACAAACACTCATCCCCCCTCCTGCAATTTTGTGAATTTGTTGTTTTTTTAATTCACAAAATAAATCATTTTTGTATTATTATTTTTTTTTTTTTTAAGTTACCACTGTAGCTGCTATGTCGGCAGGACTCTGCTACTCCTGCGGGACGGAGTTTGGTCTTTTTAAAAAAGAGCACGGATGTAAAAACTGCGGATTTGCTTTCTGCTCCAAATGTCTTAACAAAAAGATCGAAGTCCCACGGCTGAACAATTCTCGGGTCAGCGTGTGTAATAGATGCTTTGGGGTCCTGAAAGGTGACATCAAACCCGACACGAAAGGATCCCAGTCGCCACCTCTCGCGTACAAAAAACGGGTCGAAGCCCTGAAGACGGGGGCATCGAGCAAAACCACTTCGACGACTAGCCACAAGAAAGGGACAGCATCGTCGTCATCTGATGCCAGCAAGTACCGTGGAATGGCAAAGGCGGATATAGAAATCGCGCAGAGACTCGAAAAACTACGAGAGAAACCCGCAGACAATAATAAAAAAAGCGAGACCTTTGAACAGCTGGAAGATAGGTTGTCGATACTAAAAGGAATGGACCCGTCGAGATATAAGGAATTAAACAAACCTGCTTTCAAACCAGCTGATCGTCGAACCCAACAGGAACAAGTGGACGATTTACTTGAAGAGATAGCAGCCACTGTGGCTTTAGACGAATGTTTACCCGATCCCGACCAAGCTATCCGCGACCAACTGAAACGTCTACGCCAGGACGAGGGGCCGAATAGCTCAACCCTACCCAATCAGAGTACAGAAACTAGTATGAATAACCCAAACATTAAGAATACTGCTGCCAGCTCAAATAACATCACTAACAACAGTACAAATAGTACTACTACTAATAGTAGTAATGATTTCCCATCTGGTCATCCGTACTTTTACACAACACAAACAAACTCTTTCGACTCTCACTGCTCGACTTCGTCAGGGGCCGATCTAAGTGATTTTAAGATTGACGGCAATAATTTAAACAAGATGTCCTGCACGTTGGACAAACAATGTAGCTACGAGAAAAATATCAACTTCTATCCTGCCTCCAGCCAGCCGCCCGTCGAATATTACGGACTGGTGGACCCGGTCAATATAAACGCCCTGGCCACTGAGGTGAAACAGGTGAAGGAGGAAGTGGCCCGGAACTTGAAGTATTCCGATTCGGACAATGTCGCGAGGGCGGGGGATCGGAAATCGTGGAAACACTTCGACTACGAGGAAGCGGAATTGGAGAGGGAGGCGGAAGAGATCGCGAGGAGGTTGACTGCCGAGGCGATGAGGGAGAAAGAGGAGGAAGAAAAAAGTAAACAGTAATGGATGATTAAAATATTTGGTAAAGTACAGTATAGTTAACATTTGAGGACTCGTAAACCAGAAAATATAAACAAATAATTTATAACAAACGCAGTAGAATTAACTTCTCTACCGACCCGTATACTTTTAACGTGTGGAAACTAAGATTGATTTATTTCGATGAAAGCTGTCTTATCGACACACGAAAAAAAACACGAGGGGTCTTGTTTGGGTAGGGTGCCACTCAGACTTAGGGTTAGCGGTAGGGTAAGTATTTTTTACTATCTTTTCATCATACCCCCCCCCCCACAGCTAAGCAACATCTCGGCCGCTATTTTAGTTTTCACGTGTCGATAAGACGGCTTTTTATTGAAATAAAATTCTGAAATAAATTATTTTTTACCGTTTTCACACGTTAAAAGTATACGAGTCGGTAGAGAATTTGGTGCTTCTTGAATTTAACCCCTATATGTAAAAAAGGAACTCTCTTTATAAGAGCTAATTAAAGGCAGGATAATCATTGATTAAAATCTACAGAATAATTCACAAGCCCCCCCCCCACTCCTTCCCACACTAAGAATGTGTTCCTAAATAATAACGTTATTATTTCAGCGGCGAAAAGTATTCTCATTATTCTTCAGCGGCATTTTTTTTTTTTACTTCTGCAGTTTACAGATCGTGCTGAAATAATAATATTATTTAGAAACCCATTCTTAACATTGGGGGGGGGGGAGGCTTTGTTAACTATTCTGTAGATTTTAATCGGTGCTTCTCCAGATTAGCACCCGAGCTAAAATCGACTTGGCGTCTTTAGGATCAAGGTTAGCTCGGTCCTAATCTGAAGTAGTACCTTTTAATCAATGGTTATCTTCCCTTTAATTAGCTGTTTTAAAAAATAAAAAAAGGATTCCTTCTTTTACATATAGGGGTTGAACTCAAGAAGCGCCGATAATGTAATTCTACTGCGTTTGCTATAAATTATTGTTTTAATTTTTGTTTACGAGTTCTGGATTTTAACCAAAATATTTACCTGCCCCCCCCCCCCCCCCCCACACACACACACACACGAGAGCTGGATGTGATACAAGATCCAGCTTAATGTAGGTGTGGCCATTTCGGAACCCCACAAGGTGGATCATGGCCGGTAACAAATTATTACAATGAATGAACTGAAGAAATGTGATATAGATTTATTTATTTATTTGGTTTTCATTTACCTTTTATTGACAATAATAACAATTTTATGTTCTTTAATACGCCAGGGGCGCGTGAGACTATGCCCCCCCCCCCCCCTCTTGTTTAGGAGTATAGATGAAGCACTTTACTTTTTTTGCTTTTAAACTTTAATTTGAGGCAGTGTCCAATTTTCGGTTAACGGGGATCAGTTTTTATTTATTTATTTAATAAGTAATTTGAACAAAGATAATTATAACACAAAATAGGGTGATTGTCGCGATGAGGTCGCAATTGGAAAATGCAATTAAACTCAATTCCAAATAAAAATTATTGTTTATATTTATGTATTAGGCAATAATTAGTAAAAACAGAAAAAAATTAGGAGAAATTATCGAGTAGATTTTTAATTACGTAAAAATCAATTTTATCGTATTTCTGAATTCACGGGTAAAACGTTAGGAGAGCTACCTCCCCCTGTTTTACCTAATTATTCCGAAGTGCGGTCTGCCCAATGTAAAATACGATAAAATTGATTTTTACGTTTAATTAAAAATCTACTCAATAATTTTTCCTAATTTCTTCTGTGTACGAGGGTCGTTCAATAAGTAATGCTCCTGACCAATTTCCCATAACAGTAGATTATTGAAACTTGGCACAGTTATTAGTCTTTCTCTACATAGGAACCACCCAGAGTTATGCATTTCTCCCATCGTTTGATGCAGCTCTGGACACCGTTTTTTGTAGAACACCCCAGGTTGGTCCTCCAACCACGTCGTAACTTCAGAAATCAAGGCTGCATCATCTGGGAAACGCTTTCCTTTCAAAAACAACTTCATGGCTGGGAAGAGATGAAAGTCAGAGGGTGCAAGGTCAGAAGAGTAAGGGGATGGGGGAGGATTTCATAGCCACACGCCCGAGCTTCTGATCTGGCGACATGCGAGTTGTGGACCGGAGCGTTGTTCTGCAGGAGGAGGATTCCATTGTTGATCTTGCCCCGCCTCTTGATTTTGATAGCTTCTCTTAATTTCATCAAAAGTGAAGCGTAATAGGCTCCTGTAATTATGGTACCCTTTGTCAGGAAATCTGTCATCACTACTCTGTCCTGGTCCCAAAAGACTGTGAGCATGACCTTGCCAGTGGAGGGCTGCACCCTTGCCTTCTTTGGAGGTGGTGAGTCCAAGTGCTTCCACTGCATTGACTGGGCTTTGGTCTCTGGATCATAATGATGGACCCATGTTTCATCCTGTGTAATCAGTCTTTTGAAAAACTTTGACTCGTCCTCTTGGCACATTTCCAAATTCATCCCTGAGCGCTCGACGCATTCATGCTTCTTGAAAGGTGTGAGCAACCTGGGAATCCATCTGGCAGACACCTTATGCATATGCAAATGGTCATAAATGATAATTTCAACAGGCCCTGTACTAATCTTGACCTCTTGGGCTATTTTGCGAATAGTAATGCGTCGATCTTCCAAAATAGCAGCCTCAACTTGACAGACAGATGCCTCATCAATGGCAGAAGAGGGACGACTAGGTCTTGGAGCTATTTCCACAGACTTCCGGCCATGTTTGAATTAACGATACCAGCGTTTGACAAGGTCATATGATGGGGTATCATCACCATAAATTTCTTTCATTTCATCAAAAGTCTCCTTTGGTGTGCGTCCTTTCAAATACAAAAAACGGATCACTGCGCGACACTCAACAGGCTCCATTTCACACCTGGCTCAGTTCAAACACCTGTAAATCAGAAACCACAAATAGTTCAGTGCTGTTTTTTGCAACATAACTCATACAGATATAAATCATTAGACATGTAAAATTTCACATAGATCACGCAACTGAAAGTGGGTCAGGGGCATTACTTATTGAACGTCCCTCGTATACTAACTATTGCCTAATACGTAAGTATAAACAAGAGTTTTGTATTTGGAATTGCGTTTTCCAATTGCGACCTCATCTCGCCAAGCACTCAAAATAGTTACCGTACTGTTTAATTCATGAGAAACATCATGGTTGGACGTGTAAAAGTCTTTGGGATAAATGTAATTGTTTAGCAAAAGAAAATGATTTCACACTTTTTATTTGCCCCCAAAAACATCTTGAGTTTACGATAGACCACAGAGTGTGTAAAAAGAAAAAAATGTAACACTTTATTTTACTAATGAAATTTGAAATGATTCTACAAAACTGATATTATTTATAAATATGTTTTTAAACAATGGTAAAATATTTTTTTCTTTTTAAATTGCTGTTGGTAATGTTAATTTTTTTTTTTTTTTCACAACTAAAAAAAAAACATACGGGATTCAAAATTTACGTTAAAAGTTTATATTAAAGCGGTTAGCTCTTAATGGCTGCCAAATTTTATCGACTATTCTTGTCTAATTTGCCTAGCGAGACGAGATAAATTAATTTGTCGTATAATTTGTTGTCTGATTTTTTTCGTATTTACTTCGGCACTTCTGCACTTTAGCGATGGAGCGAATTTATTTGTTTTTATTTCAGAAGAACTACAATAGTGTAAGGGGCAGACAACCCTCTTTTTTTAACTTTTGGTATATTTTTAGTACATAATTTCTCCGAAAATGAACGTAAATGTCCTGAATATGAATTTTCAAAATTAAATCTGGAATAAATAAAAACTAATGCAAATTCAATTAATTAATAGAACATTTAAAATTTGTGAAAATCAACGGTATTTTTTTTTTTTCGAAACGAATGTTTTTTTTGTTGTTTTTTTTTCAAAATTAAATTAAAACAGTTATGATGTTCGTTTTGTTTTTGTTGTTGTTTTTTTTAATTTAAAAAATAAAACAAAGTCTTTATTTACAATATAAAAAATTCAATTAAAACTGTCATCTTGTTTTAATTTTAATTTTCTTACAGTTTAAAAAAATAAAACACAAAATTTTTATTTACAATTTAAAAAAAAAATGAATCGCGCATATTCAGGGAATTCACGTCCATTTTCGGAGAAATTATATACTAACAGTGAATAAAAAAGATAGGGTTGTCTGCCCCTTACACTATGGTAGCTCTTCTTAAATGAAAACAAATAAATTCGCCCTGCCCCTAAAGTGCAGAAGTGCCTTCTTTTTTTGTGTGATTTTTGCGGATTATTTTACAAATATTAATTTGTTTTCTGATTTTTGCGGATTAAATTTTATTTTTAAAGACAGTTTCTTCGGTAATATTCTATATTGGAAACGCCATTATTATATTTGTAATATATTTCTATTTCATGTTTAATAAACGCTGTTTAATTTTATGTGTTTCTTACAAAACATACCCTACCACTAACCCTAAGTTCGGGTGGCAACATTTTTAACAAACATTATTTGATTTTAGTGTTTATTAATTAATATTTGCAAAAGAAAGAAATCCGCAAAAATCAGGAAATAAATTAGTATTTGCAAAATAATCTACAAACATCAGGCAACAAATTAAAACGTTGAAATAATTTGCTCTGTCACCGCTTGGAAAATCAGACAAAACTTATAGGGAAAAGTTGGTAGCCATTTTGGGAGCTAACCGCTTCGATATAACTCGTTAAAACTTAAAACCTCGTATTAGAAAAGGTACAATTATATTACATAATTATCTACATTATTCAAATTACATCAAAAATGAAAAGTAAGAATTATCCCCATTAACCGAACTCAAAACGAACAATTACTTTTGATTCGCCAGTTTAAAGGCTTTAAAATTACTCTCGAATTTCTAAATGATATGAATCAATAGTATACACAAGTGTATGAATTACACAGTCGGCCTTTTTTAATCAATAAAAAATGTCTGACGTCTGTTTTAGTTATACCTATCGTGACCCCTCAAAATTCTAAAGCGGGTGTGAGCAAACTACGACCTGTGGCTCGCCAAATGTTAATAAATTCTCATATTTAAACCGAGTTACTTCATCTTGCAAATAAATCCATTCCATGTGAGTAATTTAAGACGTTAGGCATTTTTAACGACAACTAACAGAACATTTATTTGTTGCCTATTTGTTTTTTTTTTACCCCTTTTTCGTTCTGTTAGCTGTCGTTAAAAATGCCCAAAACGGTAAATTAAAAAAGATAAATTGCATTTTTTTTTCTTTTTAAACCTTTTATTTTGTCTATTTTAAATACTGGCACTTCTGCATTCTTTATGAACCCGCAGCCGATTAAGAAATCGAAATTGAAGAGTTCCGTTTTTTTTCTCCAAGTCCCATTCATTCGGAATTCACCGGAAGTTGAATTTACCGGGAGTTGAAGTAGAATTTAGTTTTAAATACTAACTATTTGGGGTTAATATATTTGTGAATGTAGCCCTTGCAAGGAAAGGTTTTCCCACCCCATAGAATCTAAAGTAATGTTGAACCCTTTAAACTAGCGAACCAAAAGTATTCTACTTTGAATTTAAGTTGAAGTGTCAAGTATTATGTTTTTTTGTGCTTCGAAACCAAAGGAAAACATTACAATTTTTTTCACGCACCCTTGTCTATTGTAAACCCAATATATTTTTAGGAGCTAGTGTACGAATAGAGTACCGTTATGATCGTCTGCAAACTGGAATTTGTTTCACAGCGGAAGTCACCGTTTTGGCATACCTTACGAACAAGGTTCCGGGTCTCCTACGAAAAGAGACATGTTCAGCCCCCCCCCCCCCCCAATAGAATAAAGTATAAAGATATGTAAAAAATCAGAAATAATTTTTTTTTATGAAACAAGTAATTTATTAAAAACAAACAAAATAGAATAAATAATCTTTTTTCTTTCAAGAAACAAGTGATAAATTTTGAGCAACGAAATGTGATTTTTTTTTTCTTTTGAGAATAATAAATAATAATTTTATTTTTCAAGAAACAAGTCATTTAGAAACGAGTAATATATGAAAAAAATAAACAATGTTTTTGAGCAACGAAATAATGTTTTTCGAACAACGGAATGTGATTGTTTTAATAAATTATTAAAAGAATAAATAATGATTTTTTTTGTTCAAACTTAATTCACAGGATAAAAATTAGAAATATGCATTAGCAGGTTTCGGTCTCTGTGCGAGCGTATTGTTGGCGCCACATAAATTCATCCAAATGGGATGGTAACGTGGATGCTGAGGCATCAAACATGGCTTTGAACCTGCTTTTACACTTCATCCACATGTGTTCAACAGTGTTCGTGTCGCGAGTTATTATTTCTACGGGAGGAGTTTTTGTGTATTAATTACTTTTTGTTTATTTGTTATTTACTTTAAGTAAAAAAAGAAAACGAAACTTGTTTATTTGTAATTTACTTAAAAGAAAAATACCAAAAGGGTGGGGGCGAAATTTCTAGTATATGGCTTTTCCGGGGGGGGGGGGAGGGATACCACTTCTCTGCGAAGTTACCGACTATCCGGAACCTTTTTCGTAAGGTATGCCAAAACGGTTACTTCCGGTGTGAGACAAATTCCTGTTTGCAGACGATCATAACGGTACTCTATCGTGGCCACCGAGAGTTACTACAGGCCAAGCAACTAACTTCCTGCCCCCCTCTGACGTCACTGACTTCCGTGTCAAAACAAGGACCGTAGTAATAACGATAAGAAGGCATTTCGACTTCTCCATTCACTAAATAATCCATCAAAATTCAGGAAATCAACCAATTTTAATGAAATTTTCAGGATTTATTAATTAATGATCACGGAATATAATAAATCCATTACTTTATTATAAAGCTTGGTGCAAATGTATTATTTCTTGTAAACAAAAAACACCTTTACTAAAGTTATTCAAAATATCAAAACATGTTGACCATACGATATTGTAAATATTTAAAACAAAGCATTAGACAACTTTAAAAATTGCATGTAAAAAAGAAAAGAAAAGAACACGATTCGATTCATCTTGAAACTGATCTTTATTCAATATAAATTTAAAGAATATAATAATTCACGATCAAATACTGCAAAAAACTGAATTATGAATTACCATTATTTAAACTTCTAACCCAATCAACCGTAAGTAATTCAGACTTTGAAATTTGTTTAAAAATTATACAAAAAAAAATTTCAATGTTAACTGTTTGTTTAATAATGGAATCAAAATTCAGGAAATCAACCAATTTTAAAATAATTTCGCGCTTTTAAAAATTTCATTTCATAATTCACAAAGTTAAAATGCCTACTGCATATGTTTGGATTTCCAAAAGAGAAATAATTACTGCAAATATGGATACACGTAATAATGTTTACACCGACTAAATAATGTAGTAAGTTTGAATTTTGTTTTAATTATATAAAAAATCAAGTCTGAATTACTTATTCATTATTTGATAAAAAAGTAGTGTTCCATTTTTTTTTATTACTTTTTTTCGATGTCTTAAGTGTAGCATAGTTTATCTTTTCTCTACTTTTGTAGATTAAATAAATGAAATAATAACATCATATTTAATCAAAATTTTCACAAAAAATATTAATTAAACAATACTTTATTCAATGATAATATCGTTAATTCTTCGAGTTATACTGATTTTATTAACAAGAGTGTAGGGGCATTTTCCGTAATATATACGAAATAGTTTTTAAAAAAAAAATATTTTAAACATATACAGATCTTATTTTCATTTTAAAAAATCATGGATTTTTTTTATATATATAAAAATATACGTTTAGTAAAGGTGTATTTTATTTTAAAAAAAATAATACATTTTCACTAAGATTTTTAAAAAATGTTTCACTATATCTCCTGTGCTTGTTTATTAATGAATATTGAAAATTTCATTAAAATTGGTTGATTTCCTGAATTTTGGTGAATTTTTAAGTGAAGGAAGGGTCAAAATGTTTTTACATTTTGGGGATCGGCCTTTGATTTTGCACGTACCTATCTCTTAATAGCAAGATAGGAGTTGGTGATTCCATTATTAAACAGACAGTTAACATTGAACTTTTTTTTGTATAATTTTTAAACAAATTTCAAAGTCTGAATTACTTACGGTTGATTGGGTTAGAAGTTTAAATAATGGTAATTCATAATTCAGTTTTTTGAAGTATTTGATCGTGAATTATTATTTTCTTTAAATTTATATTGGATAAAGATCAGTTTCAAGATGAATCGAATCGGGTTCTTTTCTTTTCTTTTCTTTTTTACATGCAATTTTTAAAGTTTTCTAATGCTTTGTTTTAAATATTTACAATATCGTATGGTCAACATGTTTTGATATTTTGAATAACTTTAGTAAAGGTGTTTTTTGTTTACAAGAAATAATACATTTGCACCAAGCTTTATAATAAAGTAATGGATTTATTATATTCCGTGATCATTAATTAATAAATCCTGAAAATTTCATTAAAATTGGTTGATTTCCTGAATTTTGATGGATTATTTAGTGAATGGAGAAGTCGAAATGCCTTCTTATCGTTATTACTACGGTCCTTGTTTTGACACGGAAGTCAGTGACGTCATTTTCTAGCTAACCGGCCTGTAGTAACTCTCGGTGGCCACGACTCTATTCGTACACTAGCTCCATATTTTTATTATTTTTTGGGGGGTGCTTCTATAAAAGGGGACCAATATCGGTCCGAATGTTTCCGTTTGCTATTCACGGAATAAACCGGAAATATCCGAAGCAGTTTACGATTTGAAAGCTGTGAAAAACATGTAAAAAGACAGACAATATTAAAGCAAAGAATTATGATGCAAATCTGTCCGACAGTGGCTTCGTTGCTGTCGGGCTGAGGTATAGTTCTGTTCAGTCCTAGGAGGTCCATCCTCCCAGGCTTTATCTTCTCTCTGAGAAGGAGTTAGTTTATTGCTTGAAGCGCCCCTACCAGGAAATGCCGACGGAGCTGCGCAGGCATTTTTTTTATAGGCGCTTATTCTAATGCGATGACTTCTCAAAATCACACCTGACCATGTCTAATCTCCTGGCAAGAAGGTAAATAATATATTAAAGCATACAACTGAAAAACTAAAATAAATTTAACCGCAATGACAGCAGCTGTTCAGTCTCCCGAAGAACAAATCATATTTTGCCCCCCCCCCCCCCCCCCCCCAAAAAAAAAAATACAACCTTATTACAAAAACCCAAGATTGCAACAAAGGCAAACGGAAAGGTACCCTTTTTGGTTAGGTTAGGATAATGGTTAAAAAAAAGTTGTTTTTTTTACCCTAAGTTTAAGTCAGGAAAAAAATGAAAAAGTTCTTTTATTTAATGTTGGTACTAATTGACTGCTCGGCGATGTCTTAGCCATTTCCGGTCTGTTTCGTAAATAACAATCAGAAACATTCGAGCTGATATGCGCACCCCCCCCCTCCTATAAAAGCACCTTTTATTTTTTCAGAGGGGGGGGGTAGAAACAAAGCGTAAAATGATTTTCTTTTTACTTAATGAAGGTGTGAATATTTGGCGACGCCTCAGAATAGAGACCGCTCAGTGTTTTTGCTTTTTATTCAAATTTTGTTTAAATTAAAGAAACTGTTAAGTTTGTGAGGTTGTGTGAATAACTTTCTGATCCATTCATTGTAGAATGATGTGGAAGGAAATGAAGTGAGAGCTTTAAATCAAGTGAAGGAAGAATATAAAACATGAAATTTTCAGATATATTTATGAAAGTAACGGCAAACATATTCCTGCATAAATGCGGTGACAACAAGTTCAGCATATATCTGCTGCTAATTATTTTCTAGTAGTAAACGACAGCTTACACACACATACGTACACGCATATGTACGTACGCACATCAACGCACATTCATATCAGAATATATTAAACGAAAACTGCAGACTATTGTCAATTAGCATATTGAAAGCAGCATAATTATTCAAAACTTTTTTTAAATCGTTTACTTTTATTCACCGTGTGCGGAGAAGGGGTCACTTTGCTATTAGGTGTTAATTTTAAAATAAGACGCTTGCTTTATAGTCGGTGTAACTAAAAATCCTTCCTTTTAGTATGTAGAATGTTGTTTTTGCAGTAATTGATGATTTCAGTTCCACTGCCCTATGCCCATTTTACAATGATGGATAGGTAAATTCCTATTTGAGTCATGTAAATTATTTACGAAGAAATGGGTTTCGGCACTATTCTCAAACAACTTAGTGTTACTTAGAACCATGTTTTAGCAACAACAAAAAATTAGATTAAAAACAGTCATTTATAATTAGTTTACTCATCTGTGAGACATTAAATTATTGTTTATGTGTAGAAAAATGGTGTCCATGTCCAAGTAGTAGTTTCAGAAACTAGAACTGTCATTATCTTTCTTTTCAACTAGTAATTTTTTTACGGAAAATCGAAGATAGAGGTATTGAAAATGGAGATAATTGAATGACATTTCCAGTTTATGAAACTACTATTTTGACATGGACACCATTTTTCTACAAAATGCCCCCCTGTGCATGAAAATAATAAATCCTTTTTTTATATATAAGCGTCCTCTAAAAGTGTTAGTCGATAGTAGAGGTCGTCCAAAAACGATGCGGTCTCTATTCCAAAGTTCCGCCAAATATTTGATTAAGCTAAATGAAAAAAGAAAACGCTGCAGGACAAGAACGCAACAACAAAACTGACCAAGTTTTTTTTAACAAGATTTTTTTTCTACATTTATTAAAAATTAGATTTCAATAAATCACTCGACAAGTCATCTTGTATATTCCAGTTCTGCACTCAAATGACTTATTTAAAAAAACAAAACTTTTGTTCAGATTTTTTTCCCTTTGATTTAAAAGTTTTTCATTATAAAAATCTTATCAAAAGATTTAAAGTGTATCTCTTGAACTGCTTGGGTTTGAGTTGTCAAAATGTCCGAATTCAAATTAATTTGCAGACACTTTTTAATTTTATTTTTTATGGTCTCTCTTTCTTCTTAAGAGAAAGTTCACAGATTAATTTATTGTAAGAAATTGTATTTTTAGGTTCAATTAAGAATAGAAACTGTTGGAATATCTTGCTATGGCAGTATATTTTTTAATTGAGCATGCACATTATATACATATATATATATATATATATATATATTACAAATAGCACAATACATTAATTCAATTGGCCATCAATACTTGTGGTTTCACGGAAATACTAGAAATCCCACCCACTTGGCTAAAATATACCAAATGTATCCGTTGCTCAGCTGATAGTCTGAAAAGACTTTTCAAAACAACTTATTTGGGATTATTTGGATTATTCGGACTACTGTTCTCATCTTGAGTGTTATTCTCACAATGTTTCGATCACTGTAACCTCTGGCCTTCTTCAGGACCCGTGGCGTAATGGATAAAGTACTAAGTAACACTCTGCTGAAGGTTGAAGGTTCAATCCTCAGTGCGGGCGATACTAAAAATACAATTGCGAATTACTCAAGACTTCTGTCCGGTCATGGCTAACAGAATGAGAGTATGCTACCTCCATAGATTAAATAAAACGTTCCATTCAAAATTCCGTACAGATTCCCGACTTAGACAGAAAGATTCCTGAGTTCAACAAGATGCACCTAAAGAAAGTCGGAGGTTACATCGGCCGAAACGTAGTGAGAATAACATCCAAGATGAGAACTGTAGTACAAATAATACAAATTATTAATCCTCATCTCAAAAATTCAGAAACCTATTTTGTACTAAAATCATGATTTTTATGTCTTGAGTAAAAACAATTCTTAATTTAAGGGGCAAATAACTGTGGTTACTTTCAGCTTGGAAATCTATATTAATTCCGGTGAGGTATTCTTCATATCAATTAATCCAGTGAATTCATAATGTGTTTCTATAACAGTGCCCAATAACAAGTAAATCTATATATTTATTTAGTATAAATTTTTATTCATACAAACATTTGCAGAACCTTTATGTTAAGAACTTGGCCTTATGAGTCTTGGCTGATTTCCAACTGGAGCTGAAATCTGTCTGCACATGTGTAGCCAAAATGTTTGTATAAAAATATACATATATATATATATATGTATATATATATATTTATGCAAACATTGTTAAAAATAACAGAATTCGTCTGTTTAATTATACTTTTTTTATTTTTTTCAATTTTTCTGATGGTCTTTTTTGTATTAAAAGCAAAGAAATGAATAAATGTTCCATAGGTTTCATGAACGTTTCCGATTCTTTGTCGAATCACCCTCAGGTGTCAAAAGCAATATATATATATATATATATATATATATATATATATATATATATATATATGTGTATGAGAAAAGAAGGATGAGAGTAATCCGACATAATGGGAAATGAAAAAGGAAAAAACTAATAGATATTTTTTTATATATTCATCAACGTTTCGTCTTTATTGTAAAACGTTGATGAATATATAAAAAATATCTCTTGATTTTTTCCTTTTTCATTTCCCATATATATATATATATATATATATATATATATATATTTCAGGGTAGTTTCCTAGTTTACTGGCATGAATTCTTGATAAATATATATTTCCAAGCCGGAAGTAATTAGTTATCTGTCCCCCTACATAATTTTGTTGCAGACAAGCTGTGATGCTGAATTTCGATGTTAATATTTCGGTAAATATGCTAAATAGCTAATATTTGTTAAGTATCATTTTCACTCAAGAAAATGGCATGAATTATGATTTTTGTCCCCAAAAAGTAGTTTTGAAGTAATGCTCAATGTCAATAAGAAATCCAGAATTTCCTCCCTTAAACTACGCCAAAGTTGGTACATTTTATTTAAAAACTATTCTGTTCAATGTTATATGCTTTTATTGACCACAAAAAAATTACAAATCACAAGTTTCAGCAAAGATAAGTTGTTTTGAACTAATGGGCACGTTCATTTACTCATCAACCACTTAGACGGAAGACTAACGCTAAGGTAATGTCGGTATCTGGGTAGAAACTCTAAAGTCGGTTCTACCTCATAACTTAGTGGCAGTTGATACCCTACATTCAGCTTCGCTTCATGTAAACAGATTGTAAGGCAGTAAAAAGAGCTACCTTTTTAAAACTCATTTCTGAAAGATGAGGAAATTTGAAAATCTTCAATAAAAAAAACTAACTGCTACTTTTTTTTTTTCACTAAAATTTGAAATATTACTTTTCTACACGATAACAAGCCAACATAACATTAGTTTTGTATTTACTGTAGTTAACCAAGAATTGTTACCAACTTTTTTAATGTTTAGTGTAAAACATCATTTTTGAAAAATAAAAATATTTTTGCTGTAATCAACTATGGTGGCCAATAATTAATATCTAGATTTTTAAGACTTTAAAAAGTAAATTAAAATAGGATTTAAGACCAACAATTAATTTTTATCCAATATATTCCAACAATCCCTATAGTATAATTGAATTGAACATTCTTGTATTTAATCTTAGAAAACAATTTTTGAATAAAAGTAAATAATGTATTTATTATTCCCTAAAAATAAATAAATGTTGATAATTAGAATTATCAGATAACCAGTAGTATCTTTCGAATCATTCCAATATTCGGTTAGATTTCCGCCCCATCCCCCCCGCCTCCCCCCATCCATCGCCATTTGTATAAAACTATTAGTGTTTAATTTAATTTGTTAGTGTTTAACTCCAAATATTTTTACAGAAGAATAGCAACAGATTGACATATCTGACACATCTGATCCCAAGTGTAAAAACTCTTGTATAAATAACAGTGTAGACCAGAGGTCTGGTGATGCCCGGGACCAACTCTTTGATTGTCTGCCCCAAAGACTCATAGGTTCTAGTAATGAGAAAGAGAGATAATTTGAATATGATTGGATATCCCCCCCCAACCTATTTTGAATGTCTGGGGTTATTTCCCCCCTCCTCCTCTGCACACCACTGATGTAGAGCCAAATTAAGTCTATATATACACACGCGGTCAAAGGTTTGGTCAGGGTGAAGTTCGATCATCTTGAGATCTTGGGGTAGGGTATCGAATCACTTTTGTTTCGAGCCGTACTCTCGACATCTTCCCAGGAGCTTCCATCTTGAATCCTGTTTGTGTACAGCTGCTTGTACGTACCCGCACAGATGATTTTTACATCATTTTGCCTGAGATTGTCATAATGGTGATGGAATATCTATCAAAAAAATTACAGGGTAAATGAAAAACTCTAGAGAAATGGAGAGAGACTGATATCAGTCGTAGAAAATAGTGTGAACTATAAACTAAGCAACTGACTTTCACTCTACACTGCTTTCGTGTGAAACGAGAGACGGTGTATTTTCATGTGTATCAAAAAATTTAAAAAGGATAATTTCTTTCCTGTCTTTGAATCTCTTTTTAAAAATTTCATTTCTTATCAGAATGCTTCCGAATAAGTCTACACCGCTGACAAAATTGAAAAAAAGAACAAGATTGACTCCAGGGTTTATAAACAGTGGATGCACCCATGCACCACGCAACATAACTATCAACAATTCTTAAACATGTGCACACTTCACACTGGATTTTGTTATTTTTGTGATAAAAAATTATCTAAAACAAAAAAAAAAAAACAACCCAAAACAAAAAAAAATTACTAAAATCAGTGAAATAAAGGTTAATATCACGATCATGCTCACTGTGAAACTTGACGAAGTAGTTTCTGTGTTTGTTTATTCCAAGAACGGGCGAGAGGGAAATAGATGTTTGTTTTATGAATGATTCAATTTCAGGTTTTGTTTTCATTTAATTTGAAGTGAATGACGACTTGGCATATCTGACATTCAAGATATTACAACTAGTTTAAAGTAAATTTTTTTTCTCCATTTTGTGGTGTCAGTAAATGAATTCAAAGAGAAGCCAAAAGAATACATGGCCATGGGAGGTTGGAGGTTATGGAGGATCGGTACACAGGATCAAATAGAAGATACTCAGCATCATCATCATCATATTCAGTTTAACGTCCGTTTTACATGCTTGCATGTGTTGAGCAGCTTTTAGAAATTGACTTCCAAACTAGCCTATCTCTGACCATGGCTTTTTTTATCCCTCATTCTCTTAAATCCATCCTTATCACTTCTTCCCATGGTTTCCTTGGTCTTCTCTTGCCACATCAACTGTTCTACACTTACTATCTACTAACCCAAGCACTCTCACCCATTCTTTCAATGTGACCAAACCAACAAAGTCTCCTGTTCTGCACGCATCTCCCTATAGTGTCCAGACTGTGAACTCTATGCAGAAGTCCGACTCGCCTACCAAACAAACCAACATAAAATTCTAAAATTTTGAGTACTGAAAAGAAATCTGGTACATCAACTCCGATGAAAAGTTTTGTTATTAGCGATAAAGTGATAAACTGTTCTTGATGGCATCTTTTTGAGATTCTTTTCTTCCACCTGAAGTGTTCGCACTGATTGGCGAACTTGCGTGAAAACTAGAAGTGCCTCGAAACAGAGATAACATAAGGAAAATAGTAATTGATGAATATCAAAATCCTCCCCCCCCCCAAATAAACTAAACCAGTTTGTATACTTGAAATTGTATGCATGCATACACCACTGTGTTAACTACTTTGCCATTAATGTGAAATATGTCGAAAGAAAATGTTACTAAGACCTTAGCTATAAAAGACACAGAAGGCTAAAATTCCAGTAGCTACTTTAAACAACAAAAGTATTCAGAAAATTCATGTATCATGCATTATGTTAAGTATGGTCAAACTCCTCAATAAAATGCCAATTGAAAAGTCAAGTACAAAAGAAGAACAAGATCATCACCTTTTTCTTCTTTTTCTTTTTCTTTGATTTAACGTCCATTTCACATACTGGGATGCATTGGTTTGTAAAAATTGACTTCCAAACTAACCTATCTCTGCCAGATCTTTATTTATCCCTCTTTCTCTAAAGTCCATTCTTATAACTTTGTCCCATGTTTTCCTTGGACTTCCCCTGTAAACTCAACCTGTTACCACAACTGTTCTACATCTATTAACCCAAGAACTCTCATCCATTCTTTCAACATGGCCATACCATCAAAATCTCCTATTCTGCACATATCTTCCTTATACTGGGCCAGTTTTAATCTTCATCTGAGGTCATCAGAACTAAGCCTGTCTTTAAGAGTCACATTACACATCCATTGTATCATTCTCATATCATTTCTCTCCATGCTACGTATGTCTGCAACTCTCACTAGACAGGTTTCACTTCCATACATCATCACACTGCATACACATGCCTGAGAGTCTCTTCCCTTGGTCGACAGCAGAAATTCTAGAAGAACAACCGAGTCACAGTAGTCAGCAAATTTTTGGGGATGACTTGATAAAAAACTAAGAAGATTGTAATTTCTTTGAAGGGTTTGATCAAGTAGACTATAGAAGAGACGAGTTTACTGAAGCAGCAGCAGCAGCAGCTCATTTTTCAGAGACTGAACACCAGTGTTGTTGTGTTCATACACACCAACTTGCAGTCTTAAATGTCATCATTCAAGCAACTTTATAGCCAGAAAGGTTGCTAACTGCAGCAAGAACACCACAAACCTGATGCCATTCTGAAAAGAAGAGCTGGAAAAGGAGCCGGTTGTTCATTGAGGCAGCATTTATATGGAAAACCGGCTTGTTGAACTGAAACCAGTTCTTATTGACATGGCTCAACTAGATGTCAGTCTATCTGAAGCACAATGGAATCAACTTGAAGAACTGGAGAGTTGTGGGAGGGGAGAGGGAGAGACAAAATCAGGCGTGGCGAAGGTGTCCTCCCGCTCTCTCATCTCAAAGGCTAATTTTAAAAAGATTAAATAAACATGTCTCATGTCCCCTCCCCCGTTCATAGTTTGAATTAATTTTAACCGTTACCAATGTTCGCCCCCACACCTTCCACAATTATTGAAATGTCTCTCCTCCTACCTAATGATCTTATAACTCCGACCACCGCCCCCCCCCACACACACACACTCTCTACTGGCAACTCAATCTCCCACTGCCACCATCTATTTGTAGCTCATAATTTATTTTTTTCACAAGCGGCCCCAATTTTAATCTCAACCGCTACCACCTTGTGTTTCAAATATTTGGTACTTGTATTAGTTTTTTTTTCAGACAATCATCTTGAGGAAGTCTTATAATAAAGACGAAACGTTGATGAATACATAAATAATATTTTTTGGGTTTTCCTTTTCAATTTCTATTATGTCAGAACACTTTTTCCATTCTTTATCATATATATATATATATATATTTGTAAATAACAGACACAGACGAACAACACAGGTAAGGAGGACATTTTTTAATAACAAAATAAGTTAGCAAAACATTAATCTGGAACAAAATATAGATCTAATATACAGAACGTTTTTGTTCTTGTTTTTTAAGGGAAGTGGGCTCTGATCAACTCTGCTGGGAAGCCATGAGATAAAATACTGTTTTGTTTTTAAATTCCCGAAATAGTTTTTCATGATCCCTTAAATAATGTTAAGACTAGCATAAATTCTTGGAAGCATACTAATATAGGACTTGGGATTAAAATTTTTTTGTTTTTTTTCCATATAGTTTTAATGGTTTAAAAACTTCCAAGACTAATATATATATATATATATATATATATATATATATATATATATATATATATATATATATATATGTCCTGAGTATAAAACACTTTGAACAATGTTTTCTTAGATTAAAGTTTATTGACTGGATGAACATTTAATGCACTTGCTTCTTCTTCCCCAAATAGAAACTCTTTTTTCATCATTTTGATATTGATCAAAATCATTCCTTAATATGACTTATGAGCAGAGATCAAAAATAGACTGTAGCATCGTTTTAATGGATGCTGTATCCATCGACCTCATTCATTTGGTAACTTGATCTACGAATGGTGAACAAGGGATATTTTTAGTGTATAATGCGCTCAGTTGCACAATGTATAGAAAAAAGTTGAAATGATTTTTATATTTGTTCACAATTAGCTTTAACAAAAAACCTAATCTAGGAATTCATTTAATCTAAAAGATTTGGCAGAATGGTAAGAGTGTTTGTGATGAGCTAGGAGACCAGGGTTCAATCCTCAGTCCAGTCATATTAAAGACACAAAAAAAATGGTATTTGATGCCCGTTTGCTTAAACACTCAGCATTATAAGGGTAAGTGGAGTGATCTTGGGAAAGAAGTGACGCCCTCCTCTACATCTCGGTGTAGTAGCTAAGAAAAAGGGAGCCTTCATGTCACCTTCAACTATGATTGACCACTTCTTTACTTTTTTTTAATACAAGAATATGTAAAAAATAAAATTAAAATAAAATAAAAAGATAAATTCAAATAAATCTATATTGTAATGTTTTTTATTTATTTACCAATGGATCTCCACTTATCAAGGCTAAAAGTCATTCAAGTATGAAGGTTAATGAGATGGATAGATTGACAGTTGAATGATGAAGAATATTATGAGAGAATTGAAAATGATGAATGGAATGAAGAAAATTTGATTATTTATGAGAATGGTTTATGATACGTCTATGTTGACATTGGATTTGAAGACGACCATATTGTAGGCAGCATGGAGGAAGACCTGTCTGGTAACACGTTCCATAGATTGGCAATTCCTGGAAAGAAACTTTGTTCATCGAAATTCTGTTTGATGTTAAGCACACTGAGGAAGAAGATAAAATTCTTTGCAGTTGTAGTAGAAGGACGAGTTCTTGCTGTGAATGTCTTACAAGGAGGAACTAGAGATTGAAACTCAGTCAAGTAATTTTCATTCTAGTGCGATAAATGGCACAAATTTATAAATATACAGATAAGAAAGTAAGAGCCCAGAAGTGCATGCTGGTGAGTATTTACAAAATTCTTATTTTTTTAGGGGGCGATTCCAATGCAGAGATGTATCGGATATAAGTGCATTAAAAACAAAATAATATCGATATTAAAGTGAAATGAGTTTTTCGTTTTCTTTCTTTTTTTTTTTTTCTTATTATGTATGGGGGCCGTATAACATAATATTTTTCAGATGCGAATTCTCAACTCTGTTTTTAAAATGTGCAAAAGATGGCCGCTGGAATCAATTTTGCAGTGCATAAATTTTGAGTTTAATATTGATAGGCTTTAATAGTTTTATTTGCTTTATTTTTTTAAATAGGACTTTTATGAAAGTCAAATTAATTTTAGTAACGTACCATTTGGTCATTAAATTAATTGAATAAAATAGTTTAAAATTAAAACTAAATTTAAACAGTTATGTTTACTCATGAAGTCACACAGACGGTATCTGATCTTATAACTTTATTATATAGATATGTACCTGGTACAGAATTGAAGCAGTCACATATTCTAATTGTTTTATGTACTGTTTTCCTTTAACGTAAATAGAAAGATGTACCGTTGGAGTGATTCTTCCCCCCCCCCCCCCCAGTCAATTAGAAGCTTTGGCGTAAGAAAACAAATCGTCGGATTACTTCAGACAGAACCTACGCGATTTCGTTTCCCGCTTGCGCAGTTGAAACGAGTACACTATCCAGTGCGGTTGCATGGCATACTTTATAAAGATTGACTTTTAGCTGTTTTAATTTATGGTGGATAAATGAATGAGGATTAATTGGGTATCAATAACCATTATAATTAACGTTTTAGTTGAAGTCACTGGACCTTCTGACTCCATGTTCGAAACAGTTGGGTAGAATGTTCTTCTGGTTCACAAAAGAAAGGGTAGATGGCATTGTTGTTTAACAGAGAATACCTTTTATTTTGGCAGAACTGAAAAGGAATTAAAAACATCCAATAATTATCTTTCTAAAAAAAAGGGGGCGTCATGCATCCTGGCAGATTCCATTCTAGGTTGGTGAGTTGGAAGCGACTAACCTCTGCATATCCAATTCGTACCACTGTATGACTCCAACTGTCAACGCGAAAAAAACTTGCGTGATCGCTTCAAAGAACTACTCCAACAAACTGTATTCATATGCCAAGCCAATCGATTGGTCGATGGGCTAATTACTCAATGATAAAACCTGCCTGTTTACATCATATGAAAATCACAATCAAAATATGTGACTGCTACAAATTCCTTTTTCAGCACAACCCAATAAAAAGTATTTTTATGTAAAACTTTCATGTTGTCTATTAATTCATCTCATTCTTAATTCTAATACAGCCCACTTTTATTATAATGGGGAGTGGATACCTCCCCACGCATAGAATTATATATTTTCACACTTTATATACATGTTTTAGTTTTTAAAAGAGATTTTTCAAAGATACAACTTGAAGAGAAATATAATAAACAGTTTGTGAATTGAAATATGTTAATTAAATAATTCTCAAAGGTGACAGAAGAGTTCCACTTGAGGCTTAAAGAAAAAAGACAGGATTTAGTGTGAGATGAATCAGATTGTAATACTAAAGTGGACAGAGTTGGCAGACAAAAGTAAAAAGACCTTTCTGAGTGAGGAAAGTATCACTCGAGAGCTGTAGAAATCAGGATGTCTGTGAGTAGGTGCGAGGTGGTCTGTGGGCATGGCATTAAGCTGATGGTTGCAGGAGAATTAATGGCTGTAACAGTGGATGTGGTGATGAAGTGGATATCGGGGGGGGGGGGTATCCTGTTGGCCAGAAGGTGATGTGCAGAGCTTATGATCAGAAAGCTATTTTATCACTTTTTCATTCTGTGGTCGTAGTGTTCACATCATCCGATTGGCAAGGTCTTTTTTTATGGTATGAATCAGAAAGAAATTTTTTGACTTAAAAAAAAATACCAGATGTACCCGTAACTTGTTGGGTCACAACCACTTTCACGATTTATTCCACTTTTATTTCATTCAAAAGTTCATAAACTCTGACATATCTTTTAAGACATCCTTACTGTTATAGCTGACGCACCAGATTTCCGTGGCTTCGAGTCGGCAACGATCGGGCAGGTCTAGGAAGCGCCCGAGAGCTGACGAAGTATTAACCAATCAGGTTGCAGCATTCATTCGCCAAGCAGGCTATAGCAAGCAGCCGACAATATTTGGAAGAAAAACAATAATCGCGTTCTATTGCAACAACAATGAATTATTATCAGCTGTGTCAGGTCGTCAAATCTCCGGACATTTTCATTTCTTTGTTTGTTTTATGTTAAAAAGAAAAACATTGACAAAATTTTATCCCCCCCCCCTCCTAAAAAAAAAAACATTATTTTCACAAACAAATCAAAACATTTACATCTACACATTTGATTAACAATGGTTCATTTGGCCGACCAAAAAATAAAAATATATTTATTTACAGTTCTTCAGCTACGGTTTGTTTGTTTTTGTTTTTTTTCTTTTTATCTATGTATTTTTTCTTTGAAAGTCTTCCATTAAGCGCTTGGCAGTTTCAGCCTCGTTTTCGTCTCGTCAGCTCTTGGGCGCTGTCCAATCGTTGCCAACGCGAAGTCACGGAAATCTGGTGGGTCAACTATAACAGTACCCATTCTTCTTGCATGACTAAAGTTTCTTTACTTCTATATTATTATTATTATTATTTTTATTATTATATAGAAGTTATTCTTTATTGTTCTTATATAGAAGTAAAGAGAATTATTATTTTGCTATCTAATTTACATACATGTTTGTGGTGTGTACCGACACACATATGTAAATTAGATGGCAATGCTGAAAAAAGAGTCACCTTTTCTTTAAATGTTCACAAAGGCATTAAGAAATATTAGAGAAAGGTTGAATCAGCATAGAGTGAGAGTGGGTGAGTGAAAAGAGAGAGATCGGTTATTTGTTTAGTTAATTATAAATTATGGCTTATTAGAACAATTAAAACAGAATTTTTTCCAAGCATAACTCAATCCCAGAACTAAAGTATCTTTTAGCATGTATTTTGTATTATTAAAGTATATAGGAAAAAGCTTTAGGGAAACAAGCGTTGATTAACTCACATTTAGTAAAATAATGGTAGTATACATTTTATATTATCTAAAAGGACTTTCATATTCTAATAACCTCAAGTAGAAGTGAAAGGTAGAACTAACTTGACTTTTTTCAATAAGGCCGCCCATTCCTGTTTTTCAAAACCGATGTGGGAGAAGGAGGCCGACACGGACCAGGAAAAGCCTGGTAACAAAAAAGAGAGACTGACCGTCTAATTGAGGAAGAAATTATGCTAATTAATTATTCCCCTATTTAGCATGATAATCAGCAATTTTTTTTCTTTTGTTAGTTGATGTTTTGAGCTCTTAAAAGAAAGATATCCCGCATTTTATTTTTTCTGGCAACTAAACGGTAGTTGGAATTTCCCCCTCGGGTTGGTGTTCTGCTAGCATTCACCTTCAGTGCTAGTAGTTCCTATGTTCAAACTTTCAGTACATTTGAAAGAGTTAACCACAAATTCCTTCAAGCTATTTCGGCTCAGAAAGAATGGCAAACAGGCAGTTTAACATTCATTTATCTCAAAATTCAGTGGAGCAGTTACCAATTTGCCAATAATAGAAAGGCTCAAGAATCTGGAGCGTGTTTGTGATTTTTGGAAAGTGGAGCATATCCTTCCTTTGACCTTTTCCTTTTCACTTCTTGTTTTTATTACACGCCCAAAACAAGGCAGGTTTTTTATTTGCTTGATTATCCTTTTTTTTATATTTGACTAGCTGACCCGTGGCCTGGGCCACGGGTCAGCTAGCCTGGGAAAATAGATTAACTCAAGAAATTCCATGCACAACCTTGAATGATCCGGCGCGAACACAGATCCCCACAATATTAGAAGCACATCCCCAAAATTTTCTGTCATTTTGGGTCGATGTTAGCTATTATTAGTAATAGAATTTTCACAAATATCATGGCTGTAAAGGAGCCGAAACCAGTATCCCTGTAGATACCTATCTTGTTCATGTGACTGCTTGTGTGTATTGATCTATGGGGGGTAACTTGAACAGGAGAAAATTCACAGGCTTAATCAGATCTACATACATAATATCTATGACGCCCCTCCCCCCTCAATTTAAAAATTGTAAGTCTTTTCGCTGCATAAGAAAAACAAAAAGTTACCCCTCTATTTGTAGGGTGGGGTGGGGTATAATGGGTCAGTGGGGCATAATGGGTCAACTCACCGATTTCTTTTATTTTCTCCCAACTCAAATTCTTCCTATGCTCTCCTTCCTGGAGTTACCAGCTTTGGAAAGTGCTACAGGTTGGCTTGCTCAGTTTTTTATGATAAAGTCGTCTCATCTCCTACTTGTGAAGAAACGAACTTTGGTTTGAAAAACATAAACAAAAATTAAGATTAAGACATTACTGACATAATTATCAAAAATCAATTACTTTCGAAGTTGGGGTCTAATAGATCACCTCAGATTTATATTGGTGGGGGCACTGATTCGGCTCCGTGTTGCCAAAATAGTATTCAGAGGATATGGAATGATAGGAAGGATTGTCTATGTGAAAGTACATGTTGCTTGAGAGAACTTGTTTATGCCATTTGTGTGATATTCTATATTTCGCCTAGTTATTAATATAGTTGGGATGTTCTGTGTTTTTCCTGTTAAAATCTTGTTATAGCTATAAATATAAAGCTCTCTAAGTAACTATTGTTGTTATGTTGCAAGTTGGAACTGTTTATCACCTTTTGTTTTGACGAACATATTTTTTTTTTATTGAAGATGCACAATGGTGACTCATTATGCCTCACCATTAAAAGAATACCCTATTTAGTTACATGTTTTAAATTATTGTTAAAGCAGAAAAAGAAGCTAAATTCGATAAGTGAATAAGAGTATTATTGTATGCTAGAATACTAACAGTTGTTGAAAGCTAGTAATCAGTTTTGTTTTTGATTTGAAAAAAACATTCATTAAAAGTTAGTAAACGATTTTCTGGTTGTTTTTAGTAAAAAAAAAAGTCCTTAAAAGTTATTGAGTGATTATCTGTTTTGTTTTAGTAAAAAAGAAAACAGTCGTTTTAGTTTTAAAACACCATTGTGAATACGATGTGAGCTGTTTGGTAATGTATTCCAGCATTCTGAAGAGTGATTAAATGTATTTTGAATAGCTAGACGGCACTGCTGAAATGAAGCCATTTCGCTATTCCGTTATTCATCGATTACATTCAGGACGCCAGGTAGAATGTAAGTAAAAATCAGGGAGCGTTTGTTATTTATTTTTAAAATATAGTGTAGCATGTAGGAAATAGTATGAGTTAAAAAATGAAATAATAAACGGTGGCTTAATAGTAATTATACCTATGAAGTAAATAACCTGGTGTATGTGAGAGACGTGGGAGAACTTAATGGTAGGAGAGTGGAATTGTTTGCTACCTTCTTTGTGGTAGTACGTATTTGAGAGAAGCAGTTTAGTCGGAATAAATCTAATAATTTATAAACAGGGACGAAATGTGCGCATATTTTCTAGACACACACATCAAGAATTACTGTAAGTGTTTAGGTGAACATTTTATAATAGGAAGTGGTCGTTTATTTTCCTATAATGGCATTTTGTTACACAGGAAAAATCGACATTATTTTATTATATAGGAGATTATACCCAAACTGTTTCATTTACATTTTTCACACCATTAGTTTTGTAAAGTGAAATTTTACTTTCAAATGAAATCGTTTATATTCATCAGAAAAGAAAAGTTACCTTTTTTCTCAGTATCCGTTTCAATTTGGAATGTTGAATACAATACAGAAATAAACTAGTGAAAAAGTATTCTTTTGTATTTTGAAAATTTTATCTAAAACACACAACAATTGCTAAAAAAATGTTAATGACTTGTGATTAGCAATAAACATAAGAAAGAAAAAACAGAGCAAGACTAAAACACTCGTGGAGTACTCGAGACTCATAAAAAACGGGAAATTATTGATGAACAAAGGATCTTGGGCTGGTAAATTTAGTTTTAATGAGAGAACATAAATACTCGGGAATTGGCACAGCTTGAGTAGGTGTTTGTACTAGTTGGGGATACGTTCTTGATAATTAGTCTGAAAGTTGCTTTGTTGCTGTCAGGCTGAGGTATGGTTCTGTTCAGTTCTATGAGATCCACCATCCCGAGCATTACTTTTTCTTTGAGAGGGGGTTAGTTTAATGCTAATCTCTTGAGGTGCCTCTATCAAAGAATGCCGATGGGGCTGCTCATGCATTTTTTATAAGCAAGCGTGTGCTTATCCTAGTGCGCTGACTTTTCAAAACCCCACCTGACCATGCTGACCATGTGTCTAACCTGCCGTAAATCTAACGCAAATAGACAAAAATTTATAGCATTAAAAAAATCATTGCAGGAGTGTAATAGCTGCAGTTAAGAGTAGGTTTGCCGAGATGACCATAAAACGCATTGAGTCGCAGAAATTAGCCACTCGTGATTTCTGGAAAATTTATACTAGTGTGATAAATAATGGGCAATCAACAATTCCCCCGGGATATCATAAAAACTTTCATACCTTCAAAGCATGTTGGCCTGATCTTATTATATTATTTATAGTCTGATGGGTAATCAACAATTCCCCCGCTATCCAACCACTATGATGTTGCCTGCACGGCAACTGATAAGGCTAAACTGCTTGCCCAACGGTTTGCCTTGAACTCCATCTTGGACTACACAAACCACTTCCTCTAAAACTTCCCACTGCGGACTGAAGCCACACTAGATCATCTGATCATCACACCTTCCCAAGTACGGGATATCATAAAAAAAACCTTGATACCTCCAAAGCATGTTGGCCTGATTTTATTCCTGCTATAGTCTTAAAGAAATGCTCTGATGAGCTGGCCCCTGTCTTTTCCAAATTCTACAACAAATGCCTTGATGAATCTTTCTTCCCTGATAGCTGGAAAAGTTCCTCTGTGATACTAGTCTTCATGAATTCTGGAGATAGAACCGACCCTCAGAATTATCGCCCCATCAGTCTATTCCCGCTCTTCGCTAAAATCTTTGAATCATTAATCAATCTAGTGATAGTCCATCACTTCGTTAATGCTAGGCTTCTTTCTGACAAACAGTATGGACTTAGACAAGCCCGTTCTACTGCAGATACCATAACGGTCATCTATGAACGCATTTACCATACATTGGAGAAAACTAGTAGTGTTTGATATATCCAAAGCCTTTGACAAGGTCTGGCATGAAGGTCTTCTCATGAAAATTAATTCGTATGATATTACTAGGCGAATATTTTATATAATCAGATCCTTCTTAGCCAAAAGAAAGATCCAGGTTGTCCTCGATGACTGTACATCTAAACAACATGACATTAATGTGGATATGCCCCAGGGCTTGATCTTTAAATTGTTATTATTCCTAATTTTTATAAACGACCTCCTTGATGCAATCGTGTCTGAGATGGGTATATTTGCCAATGACACCACGCTCTATTTTCGACATATGGGAAAAACGAACACACACATATGAAAGGCAATGGCTGAATCCTTAGAAAATGACCTCCAGTCTGTAGTGGAATGAGGACATAAATGGATATTAACATTTAATGCCACTAAGACAAATCTCCTTTCCTTTAACAACTACAAGAAACCTCTTCAGTCACTGATTGCCATGGCTAATAACACTCTACCTGAGAGTTCATCATTCAAACTCCTCGCCTAACATTCACAGATAACATGAATTGGAACAAATACATAGAAGACATTGCCCAGGCTGCTGCAAAGAAAGTGGGCTCCCTCTACCAAGCTGGAAAACTTCTCTCACCTGACAGTATCCTATATCTTTACAAAGCCACCATTCGCCCATGCATGGAGTACTGTTGCCACATCTGGGCTGGTGCACCAACCACTAGCCTCTCCTTCTTAGACAGGGTCCAAGAAAGAGCCTCTAATCTAATAGTTCTCACACTATCTACCAAGCACCAGCCCCTGTTCCATTGCCACAATGTTGCATCCATGTGCTTGTTTTACATGTATTTCAATGGAATGTGCTCCAAAAAACATGCTGCACTGGTGCCCCCTCGATGTAAATACCCCCGATCGACCCGATAATAAATAAAATCCCACCCCTTCACTGTAGAGGTCCACAGATGCTGGAGGGCTATCTACTTTAATAGCTTCTTTCCGCAAACTGCTAGCCTTTGAAATTCCCTCCCTGTTCCATGTTTCCCTTACTGCATCAACATGCAGAAGTTTAAATGTAATGTAAATAAATAGCCTAAAAGTAATTTCACATTCAAATAGCCTGAAAGTAGTAAGTCTGATTGAACAAGATGTGTGTGGGCTTATAATTCCTCCAAAAGATGACCAAAGTTAGTTGGAAACTTAGACTTAGTAACTCCAGCGTCCTGCGAAACATGAGGCAGTATAAGTGATTCATAGCATAGCCAGATCTACAGCATCTTTCCAACTTCTGCGCATTGCTTGCAATTTTTTCTTAATTGTTTGCTTCCAGTTTGTCTTCTTCTTTTCCCATCAAGGTCCACTGAAGCACTTGATTAGTAATTTTCTCTGACGCCAATCTCAGTGCATGCTTCAGCCAGCCTAGACGCCGTTTGCAGATTATTGGTGTTGGTTAGTGCGGTCTCTGACTTTTTGGTTGGTAATTTGGTCTTTCTAAGGCGTTTGGAATCAAACACGTCTAACTTCTACTCTTGGCTGATTTTGAGATGCCAAGTTTCACTTCCATATAGCTCTGTGAACAAAACATTGCTGTTATGAAATCTTAATTCAAATCTGAGGGTGAAGTTTTCGTTTTTCCAGATCTTGCAAAGCTGATTAAATTCTGCCGAGGCTTTTCCTATACTGCATTGCAACTCGTAGTTCATGTTGCCTTCTTTGTTTATGGAACTTCCTAAGTAGGTGAAGTTGTTAACTGTAGCTATTTTTTTTTTTTGGGGGGGGGGTGATAAAGACGTTTGTGGATGGTTGGTGTATCCCAGAGAGTTGGAAACTCAAAAATTAAATTGAAAATTTGTTTAAAGTTCATATCAACACCATGAGTTTTGGGAAATGTGTATTTGACCAGATGGTTTGAAATTTTAGGAATCTTTCTTAATTGGTCTCTAATATGTATGATTCAAATCACATGCAAATTGAACATATCTATTTTATTTTTATGGGAGGGGGGTATTAAAACCATTAAAATATATGAAAACTATTACTGAAACATCCCCAGTAATGTGCTGATTATAAATATGTTATTGGTTCTTCAAAGTGATCAACCACTGAAAACTAATGCCTGGACATCCACGCGCATTTTTGCTATTGTCATGTTTACTATCACAGACGGGCCATATATGTATGTCCCCACTAGCAGAAAAAGATTTGAAGAAATGAAGATAACTTGAAAATGGTCGGGGAGGGTGGGTAAGAGTGTGAAGGAAATAGTCAAAAGGGTGGGAGACTTGAGAGGGGAGATTTTTGTTGTGGTCAGATGTGAAATGTTTTTTTTTTTGTTGTTTTTTTTTAGGCTGGAGGGAGGGAGAGATGGAGGAGTATTGACCAGGTGGCTATGTCAGGAATGTGTGAGTATAAGTGTGACCAAACAAAAACTAAACCTAGATCATGGTTAACCCTTCTTCTTATCGTTCTCACTTGCACTTATATACAACTCCCCACATACACACTTACATACTGACTCCTTTCTCACATATATATTTATTCACATACTCATGAATCACCCACCACGAATCAAAACTACTTAACCACAAATAACAGCCTTACAAATTAACACAATTTACACATCCTTACAAATATTTAGATATTTAAACCCCTTTTGCTCTCAAACCATCAATACATCCTGAATGAAACCACATTTTACTTATCACTCCCCAAAAATTAAAATAATTTTTCTTTCTTCTCATGCTCACAGCACACTTCTACACATTCTTTCAAACACATTTATACTCACACATTCCTGACATAGCCAGCTGGTCAATACTCCTCTCTCCCTCCAGCCTCAAAAAAAAAAAAATTTCACACCTGACCACAACAAAAAATCTCTCCCCTTAAGTCTCCCACCGTTTTGACTATTTCCTTCACACTGTTACCCCCCCCCCCCCCCGCCCCGCCTATTTTCAAGTTATCTTCATTTCTTCAAATCTTTTTCTAAAACTATGATACCACCTACATCAGGGGTGGGCAACCTTTTCAGAGTGAGGGCCAGATGAGACTTTTGGAAGGAGATCGCGGGCCGGAGTGAAAAACGAAATCTCAGAATTACTATATTTTGTTTATAAGAATAAACTGTACAAAAATTGCATTGAACACTCGACAAATCTGATATTTTTTCTCAAGAGACTTCTGTATGTGATGTTATAAAAGGTGCCGGCGAAGAGCCATTTTGGAATCATAAAAAATAATGACGGGGGAAGTAGCAAGTTGATCCAGCATTCGTTTTGACACACCTCACATAAGTTCTATGTTTCATGCCCTTTCCTCGTCTCTAGTTTCCTCTTTGTCTCTCTCTTTCTCTTTTTCTATTTTTATCTCAGGTCAAGGATTTGAAATTAATAGTTAAAGAAAAATGAAATATACATGCATCATCACTCGCTGATATTTATACATTTTTATCCCACTGTAAATCTTAATTGAAACCTACTTTTACGTCTATGTCACAAAATGATATGAGTTTTACTGGGAGGTCCGCGGGCCAGATTGCAATAATAAAGCATAACAGGGTGGCGGGTCGGACACTAAGCATTCGCAGGCCGGATGTGGCCCGCGGGCCGGAGGTTGCCCGCCCCTGACCCACATGCTAAACACACAGTTTCCTCCTTCCCTCCTCTTTCCCCAGCCTCTCAAAATCCATGCCACACCTCACCACGACAAAAATCTCAGCCCCCCCCCTTTTCATCTCTCCCACCCTAAGGCAAATTCACTAATATTCTCACCCTCCCTATTTCATTGCTGCCTAAATGGTACCCACTCAAAGCTTTCCATATTCATTTCATTCTTCGCCACCACTGACTTCTCGCAGCATGGACTCTCCTCCAGCGCTCACAGTAGCCACAGCTACTAATTTTTCTTCATCACTCCATCATGTCAACCCAAAATTTCGATGTACTTGCATGACATTTTTCTTCAAATTATCATCCTGAGGAAGTCTTACAATAAAGACGAAACGTTGATGAATATATATTAAAAAAATATATCTCTTGTTTTTTTCCTTTTTTATTTCCCATATCACATTATATATAGAGAGATGGTAACACCGCTGGGTACACACTACACAGTGTAGTATGAGTGGTGTTATAATGTAATGCAGGCTAATTAAAAATGAAATCAGGTATGTTGGTCAGCAGGTGTTAGTAGAACGCTGTTAACCGCAGAAACTCATATAAAGCCCGACGCTGTTGTAGAAAGAGAGAGGGGGAGAAAAAAGGGCGAGAAAGAGAGAGAAAAAATGTAAAAAGGAGAAAGAGATAAATAAAAGGAGAGAAAGAGAGAATAAAAGGGGTAAAGAGAGAGAAAGAGAGGAAAGACGAAAGACGGGGAGAGGGAGAGAGAGAGAGAGAGAGAGAGAGAGAGAGAGAGAGAGAGAGAGAGAGAAATCGAAAAAGGGAAATAGAGAAAATGGAGAGAAAGACAGAGCGATCACGTGTGGTAGAACTCTTTAATATTGAGAGATTAAAAAAAGAAAATTTCCATCATCTGCAAGACTTAGACTTACTCATTTTAAATTAACGATAATGATAAAGTCTCAAGTCGGGAATGGTCATGGAGGTTGGTATTGTTAGATCGGCTTAATATTATTAAAAAGGCAAAACATTAAAACATACATTTTCTCATACCACAAGCAAACCAACATTATTACCATGACTACGTGTCCTGTCTTCACTTACTCTCACTCACTACCGTTGTTGTTTTTTTTTACTTTCACTTTAAAAAACATTAAAATGTAAATCTGAATTATTAAATTGCACTTAGTTATTTTAAAAACTAAATTTTTTGTCCGTAGGATAGTAGTAACTTCTATAAAGGATTTATATTTTGCATTCGTGTCATGGCGCTAATTCGTGTTCGCTCATAGTCCGTCTCTAGTTAGTAAGTCGCACCTGCACTGTTGTGTACACTACACAGCTTTAATATTGATAATGGATTAATTAACTAATCTCATAATTTTGTTTAATCTGTTACATAAACCTATAAATTAATGCAAACCATCATTAATCTCTATGTTAATAAAATTGTGTAACAACTCGTGTGTACGTGTTACTCGCCTCTTTGCTATGAATCAGTTTATTCAAATAACAAATGCAATTGCATAAAATAAAACGAAATTTTACAAATACTACTTTAAAAAAAAAATTAATTACGAAATTAAATCCACCACAATGCATTTCCGTTTCTTCGTAAACAAGTCAGCTATTTTTGGCGATATTGAATCATCTAACCTAGACGGCGCTATCAATAGACTGACTCTTTTGCGCCAAACCAAGGCCACCGAGCGGTGGCCTTGGCCAAACGGTCATTATTTAAAAAAAAAATAAAGTCACATAAAAAATTTTTCAGCTAAAATTTTATTATTAAAATTTGCTGGAATAATTTAAAAAAATTATATATCAAGTAAAAATGGAATCAAATTTTTTTTTTAAATCGATTTTTTAAAAATTTGATTATTTTTAGTGTGCAATCATTTATATCGGTTTGAAACCGTCTAAATTAAACTTAAAATGTTGTTTATGACCGTTTCGTACAAGAGAAACAGTCCATGGCCACGAATTTGGAATAGCGGTGTCTAGGTTAGATAATTTTTATATTTTCTTAATAGTTGGAAAAAAAAAAAGAAAAAAAAAAGAACGAATGAATGAATGATATTTTTAGGATATTTATCCCAAAACTAAATATTCAAAGTCAATATGGTGATCTTGGCCTTTTGGCTAGGAACAAAGTGTAGTATCTGTTCTGAGGCTGCACTTAGTCTATTTTGACTGAGGCAATTTAAATTTTTGTTCCAATCCAGAGTGCCACATTAAAAACCGACCTTGTGTCTAACTCTGCCCTCGTGGGGAGGTAAGTAAATAGGAACATTGTCATCTTGAACTTTTCAGCTTTAAGATGGCTAACATTTCAATTAAAAATAAACTAGAAAGAACATTATCTTAACCACGTTAGTTCTAGTTTTATAACAATTTGTGTGAATTAATAATTTAATGACCAAACAATATTGCCATAATATAACCCAATTAGTACGGTATTGTATGATTATAAAACTAGAACTAATTTGGTTAAGAGGTACTTTTTAGGAATAGGTATTCTAAGAAAATTACAGTACATCATCAATTCCGAGTTTCTTCGGATACTAGTGAACGTTAAGGAACTTCACCGAACAGTCTACACTATACGAACCGAACCGTTTTTTTCTTTTCATTTTTACCCTAACTTTAAAATAACCGTAACCTAACACTAAACTAAGTTTTAGTTTGCAAAGTCGGTTTGGTTTGGTTTGGTTTGGTTTGGTTTGGTTTGGTTCGTATTGTGTAGTTGATTCGACTCTCTCCGTTCATAGTGGAACTTCTTACGTCACAACTACAATTTTCTGGATACCTATTCCTAAAAAGCACCATGCGGTTTTACCCCAATAATTAAAAAAAAAAGAATAGGATTAATATGTGTTTCGATCCTATATATTTATAAACCAACTGCGTGAGAAGCAAAAACATTATTCCGTCACCCTTTGAAGTTTGAAAGGATTTTTTCCATGCATGTACAATACATTGGGCACTACAGCCTCATGATTCTCACATTGTAAATATAGAATTTATATAAACGGATAACCTCTATTTTGAGGTTATCAGCCGCAATTCGATTTTGACGACTTTAGTCTTTGCAGGGAGGTGTTATCGTCTTTCCACATACAACGCCTGGTATTCCCAAATGGTCACCCATCTGGTAATGACCCGGCTCAACATTGCTTAACTTCAGTGATCTAACGAGGTTTAAGTATTTAAACTACCAGATAGAAAAATCGTTTAAACTGGCTTTAAACTTCTTAGCAAATCCTCATTAAATTAAAAGATAATGTTATAAATAGAGATTAAAACAACATTACCTTAAGAAAAACAGTCATAGTTTTATAACAAATAATAATTTAATGATCAAACGTTGAACCTCTTGTCAAAGGGAACATAGATGATAAACCTGGGTAGTAAGTGAATTAGTGAAGCGATATTATGTCTTCCCCTTTAATTACAGTTTTCAACATTGCAGCCTTTTTTTATTGATTTGCTAAAGTTTCTTAAAAATTTCAATGATTTTTTTTTTTTAATGGAAATCGCTCCAGACAAAGCATGAAGCCACTTGATGTAAGGAGCTAACAAGAACAAATATGATTATCGCAATAACAGGGGATACCTATTGGCCTTAGTCTTGAAATGACCATGGTTATAGGTAGAAGGAAAACAGTCAGCAGGAAGAGAGTTCCAAAAGCTTGCGGTTCTTGGAAAGAAGCTACTGGAATAGGAAGTTGTATTACAATAAGGTATCAAAACAGCGAATTGATGGAGACCACTAGAACAACAAGTCAAACGAGCTGGAACAAAAGCGGGGAATAGATCACATAATTCTGAAGAACACATGCCATAATAATATTTATAGAAAAGACTGAGCCTAACAACCTCACGTCTGTTAGAGAGAGGGTACAGAGAAGAAAGGGTAGGGCCAATCAAATTACAGATATGCTTCTGCACCTTATCAAGAACCCTCAAATGGGACAGAAATTCACCAACCCAAATATGACAACAGTACTCCATACATGGTCTGATTGTAGATTTGTAGAGATAGAGAACAACCTCAGTTGTGAAAAAGTGTTTGGAGCGATAGAGAGAACCGACTTTACGAGAAGCAGAAAGAGCAATGGATCTAATATATGAACGCTAAGAAAGATTTGATGAGAATGAAAGATCAAGAAGTTTCATAGTTGATTTCTTCTCAAGAGCAGAGGTATCCATGAGAATCTGAGGAAGAAAAGGGGCACGCCTACGATTGAAAGACACAAGCTGAATCTTAACAGGATTAAATGGAACAAGCCATTTTGTACCCCAATCCACAACTGAACCCAGGTTAACTTCTAGATCAGCTGCATATTTCGACTGATCCGAGGGAGATGGACGAGAAACAACACCAGAATAGAGAGTGGTATCATAAGCATAGATGTTAATTTTCTGAACAATATTCTCTGGAAGATCATTAATATAGAGAATAAACAGTGTTGGGCCTAGAATAGAGCCCTGCGGATCACCAGCATTGATAGGAAAAGAGAATGAAGAGACACTGTCCAAAGTTACTTGCAAGCTTCGATCGGAAAGAAAAGACCTAATAATGTCAAGAACCTCACTACCAATACCATAACCCTGAAGTTTGTGTAGGAAACCAGAATGCTACACTCCGTCAAACATCTTCGAAATGTCATGCGCAATGGTTCTTCTTTCTCCTGCATTATCCATAAATCGACAGATCTGCTCAGTTACAACAGTTAAAAGATCAGCAGTTGAACGAAAACCACGAAAGTCATACTGAACATCACTAAAGAGACCCAGACTTTCCAGAAAATGAACAAGCTTGCCGTTGACCAACCTTTCAAAAACCTTGCTAATAACGGAGAGGAGACTTAGTTGGGTCTGACCGATCACCAGCATTTTTAAAAATAGGGACTGCAGAGGACTCCTTCCAACAAGAAGGGAAACAGGACTTAGACAAATATACCCAATAGTCTAGACACGAGCTGTTAGACAACATGTCTGTCTCCTTCAAAATCTCATGGAAAGCGCTGATAACGCATCCTCCTCTTTATATTACAGATTTCAACATTGTCTATTGATTTGTTAAAGTTTCGTAAAAATTTATCTAAGTCATTTTTTTTTCTTATATTGATTGATTCAATTTCACAATTTACTATTATTTTGCAGACTTCCGGCGTCCATCTTGGAGGTGGCCATGGCCAAAGACCTTTAATGACCGTACAGCTTTATCCATTTTTACACTGGGTGGATTGTTCCTGATTTGGTATGAGCTGATTTTGATCTTGCCTACATACTATTCGGAAACCAGTGCTACTGTCATTGCCCACTGGGTTTTCGTGCTGGCTATGTCTTCCCAGATATACGGCAACATGTTTCTGCTCATCACCACTGATACATCGATAAAAACTGTCGACCAGCCTCCGATTCTTTTGAGCGACAACTGGAGATACTGTAAGACATGCCAGGTGAAAGTGCCGCCCCGTTCACACCATTGTGTTATCTGTGACGTGTGTATTCTTAAGAGAGACCATCACTGTTGGTTTGCTGGTTACTGTATTGGCTACAAGAACCACCGTTATTATCTTGTTATGTTAATATACATGACGATTACTGCCATCTACTGCAATTTATTCAACTACCAGTTTGTAGTGACCATAAAAGGGGAGCTGGGCGTGTTCAACGTGATTTCTTTCTTTATGCCCCATTTTGGATATATATTTTTCTTCTACGACACTTACACATTTCTGATAACGACCCTCAGTTCCGTTGGTTTTCTGATTCTTCTCGTCTTCTTGTGGCTCTTGCAAATCCAGCTGATGCAGGTCGTCACTGGCCAGACACAACATGAAAGGAAGAAGAAGATAATCGGCAACAACGTCGGTTGGAAAAAAAATCTCCTTGATATCCTCGGACATCGATGGGTGCTTGTCTGGTTTCTTCCATGGATTCATTCACCTCTGCCTGGCGATGGTTTTACAATTTCAGGGAAAAAGATATTTTGAATGTGCACGTGTGTCTTTTTTTATTTTGAAAGCCACCTTTCGTCATACTAATTCGTCTGAATCAAGCCTTTAATTTCAGAAGGATATATAGAAGGCAACAAAGATGATAGTGTAGTATATGCTGACTAATAGAGGTTACTAGGACAAAATTGATCTCCTGTTTATTTGAAAACCATCTCAGCGAATAATTCTCGTCACCAATAAAGGGGCTTTACTCCTGAAATATTAGGACAGACATGAATATAAAAAAAAAAAAAATATATTACGGGTAATTAGATATGTGATTTTTCGATTTTGGGGTAATTCTGCTTTTTTTTTTAAATAAGAAAAAGCTGATTCCTGCCAAATCGCTAGAGCCATACCTCCTTATTTTTTTTGTCGCTATTTGGTTGGATTTTATTTCTCTTTCTCTTTCTCTTTCTTCCTCTCTTGCTTTATCTTTCTTTCTCTTTTCCTGTTTTTTTCTCTTCCTCTTCCTCTCTCTATCTTGTCTTGCCTTGCCTTTCTTTTTCCTCTTATGACAGTTTTCTGTGAAAACTAAAAATGTTAATTTTGTTGTCAAGATGGGGGCAGGGGAGTTAGATGACTTTTGTTTCATCAAAGAAAAACTTCCTGTCTCCTTCCCTCCACTCGGTGTCTTTCTCTTAATTGTAACTTTCTTAGTTGAAACTGATTGGATTTAAGAAAAAAGTTGTTTTTTGCGATGCCCTCTTCATGTGTGCACACATACACACAGGGGTGGGGGGGGGAGGTTGGGAAATTCATCTCAATTTCAGCTTTCTTTGTCATTGGCTACTCGCATCCTTCGATAACACTTCATCATCTTTGCTGCCTTCTATTATTAGTTTTTCTACATGTTTGTATGTTTTTGTGTCTTATAGATAGATTTGGTTTGGTTTGTTTATTCTGTGGCAAATCAACATCTTTGGAGTGATTTAATCTTAAAACAATACCTATTATAAACAATACCTATTATAAATGATTTATTGTATACGATTAATAGAACACAAGTTGCTATTTTACCGTGAGTTAAATCATGGGTTCATACCCCTCCCAACAATATTAGTAGAAAAATAGATGCAATAAGATTTGAACTCAGCATAGCCAATTCCATAAGCCGCAACTCCATTCGGCCAATTACACCCCTCCCCCGATAGATGGGACTTATCTAAGTACCGACATACAGAAATTTAAATGTAATGTGAACAAACATCTCGTTGCACAACTCCCCACTTAGGATGCCCCTGAAGGTATGGTTCCTAATTCACAGTAGCCCCTTACATCTCAGTAGCCCCTTACACCTTGTTTAGAGTGAATAAAAATAAAAAATAAAAATTTTTTTTTTTAATTTACATTTTTATGGATTATTTGTATTATTCGAACTACTGTTCTCACAACGTTTCAGCCGATGTGATATCTGACCTTCAGGTGCATCTTATTGAACTCGGGAATCCTTATGTGAAACTTGGAAATAAGGAATTTAACATTTTTAGGCTTCTTTCGTTCCATCAGCCATGACTGGATAGAAGTCTTGAGTAATTCTTATATTTTTAATACCGCCCATACTGAGGATTGAATCTTCAACCACCAGAAGACTGTCACTCACAACTGATTATACTTAGCACTTTATCCGTTACGCCGCTGGAAAATTCTGGTATGAATTTTAGGAGCCTTAAACCTATTCTTATTTTAGATGTGTAGTCTTACTATTTATTATTGTATTTATTTATTTATTTTATTTTATTTTATTTACTTATATTTTTATGGTGTTCTCATCTCACTTTTGAAATATATTTGTAAAATTCAAGTAAATATATGGTAAGTTTTCATTATTTTGTGTTGTATTCTAGGGGGACCATGGTTAACTATCAGTTTAGGTGGAATTTGGAACCAGATTATTACAATATGAGGAAAGAGAAGCCATAATTAGGGGTGGCCAAAGTCACTCTGCCATGGTGTGACTTTGGCCACACTATACCAGCTCTATTGTAACTAAAGTAATACTTGCATTGGGGGGTCGTCTATGGCCACACAGAATATAATAATTTTAACTTTGCTTCACTAGAAACTTGTAACTAAGCCTTTATTTTACTTTAACTCAATATAAGAACATATCTATTGACAGACAGCTGTAAAATGACAAATGGCTGTAACGAATCAAAACGAATTTAATTATTTTAAATCTTAAAAGTATCAATAAAAATTATTTCAATGTTTAAACCTTTTTAAATACATTCTTCACTGTGATATTCTTTGTTTAATTTTATTTTTGTTTTATGAACTAATCCTATACAATTGGTCGATGTCAATAGTTATTGTCTGTTTATGCATTAAATGATCCAAAACATGTTAATATGTCATAAAAACAGACAATGCAAACCGAGTTTCATGGTAATGCACTCATCAGACTGTTGTATTTTTGGTGTGCTTAAAAGAATGACGACAAACACTGATGTACATTAAATAGAATATAAATAAAAATTGGCTAGTCAGAATCAAATATCCATTTGTTGAATTGAAACTATCGAGTACAAACTTGACAGCGAGTGATGTCACATGTCGTTGCAGTGAATTTTGAAAACTACCAGAGATTTCCCCAATTTTTTTTAAAGGTATTATTTATACACCCATCTTCTATTAAAGTCTTCTTTATACAGTCATCTTCTATTAAAGGTATTATTTATACACCCATCTTCTATTAAAAGTATTATTTATACACCCATTTTCTATTAAAAGTATTATTTATACACCCATTTTCTATTAAAGGTATTATTTATGCATCCATCTTCTATTAAAGTCTTCTTTATACAGCCATCTTCTATTAAAACAAACTAGTTAAACCAAATCTAACTAATGTCGATTTGAACACAGATTGAGTAAAACCTTATTCTTATATTGTGTGCTGAATGGTGTATACATGTCAGATGATTAGGATAACCTTTGCATGTGTTTTTGAATCAATCAATAATTATTTGATTTCCGAAGAGTTGTGTTTCCATGTAAATCAGCCGTGTTTTCTTTTTTCCGGCCAGGTGTGTGTCTCAATATCCAACAAAAGGGGTTTACAGTTATTTTGATATTAATGAAAATAATTTTAACCTCATGGATACTGTGATCTTGTTTGTTTTAATTGCATATTTTATCACTGTGGAGATTGGTGCTACATCTTTCTTTAAATACGTCCAAATAAATTTACGCTAATATCTAGCACGAACGCAAAATGCAGAGTTTCCACCACTTCACTGTAGAGGTCCCCAGATGCCAGAAAACTTTCTACTCAAACAGCCTTTTTTTACTTGGACCACTTGCGTTTGGAATTCTCCCCTGCTCCGTGTTTCGTCCACTGTACCAACATGCAGAAATTTAAATGTAATGTGAACAAACATCTTGCTACACAACCCTACACTTAGGATACCCCCTATAAATCTGGACCCTAATCATAGTAGCCCCATAGGTCTCTGTAGCAATATTCCGTGTTTGGGGTGAATAAAAGTTTAAAATTAAAAACAAAACTGGTTTACACCTGCTCACCTAAACAAAATTTTGAAAAACCAGTTCTTGAATTATTTATGGCTGAAAGACTAGGTTTGTGAAGTCGTAAAGTCGAAGTCAGAGTCAGGGCAAATTTATTGAGTCAGAGTCAGTGAAAATTGTCAGAATCTGGTTAAAAAAAAAGAAAAAGTGATGCATGCTGAAAAATACCCCAAAACAAAAATGTCAAAATCTTTGTATCGATTGTCGCCTGTTTAAAAATTTGTCATAGTTGTTAGTGTTTACTAATGAGCTGGGAGACCAGCGTTCAATCCTCAGTTGAGTCATACCAAAGACTCCAAAATGGTATTTGATGCCTCCTTCTTAAACTCTCAGTATTATAAGGTGAGAATCAAAAAAAAATGGAGCCATTCAGGGAGAGTGGCAATCTCCCCTACATCAGTTGGCCTCAACTCCGATCGATTCATTTAATTTTATTTTTTTATATTTGTATTGAACATTTTTCGTCATGTTTCAATTTCTTTTTCTATTGAATTCTTTAAAATTTAATTTTAACATTTAAAAATATCGAACAAATGTTGAATTCACAGAGCCTTGAAAAACCTAAAAATGAATAAGATGCCCATGTTATTCACCATGTTGCCTAGAATATATATTCCAAAATTCATAATGATCCCTTCATTAGTTTAGGAGATTGCCCTATATATATATATAAATTCCCGAAACAGTTTTTCATGGTAAACAACTGATGATTCCTTAAATAATGTTAGAAGCAAACTAATATAATAACTGTAAAAACTAAATTGACTTACATGAATGATTTTCCACTGAACGACTTGGGACTTAAGGTTTTTTTTAATTTTTTTTTTTAGTTTTAATGGTTGAGAAACTTCCGAGACTATATATATATATATATATATATATATATATATATATATATATATGGTAGTGTTTCTTAATATGATTTGAATAGACAGCAGACGACAGGATGTCAATGTGTTTGATCGACTTTCCTATTGATTCGTGACCTTGTATATCTCCTTTTTTATTTTTATTTTTCACCTTGTAGTTTTCTGGGGAAATTTGAATTTTGTAATTTCATTTTTCTTTTTGCAACAGTCTCGCAAAGATGTAAACACATCGAAACACGAATTGATTAGCGTTGACTGTACCAGTGTTTATTTAATAATATATATATATATATATATATATATATATATATATATATATATATATATATATATATATATATATATATAAATGGTGGCTGTCTATTCGATTTCGGATATGACTACTTTTGGCGTATCGATGTGATATTAGGGGCAGGTGTTGTGTAAATGAAGCCACCTCTTGTCTGTGCTTGATTTTGCAAAACATGCACTCGTTGGTGATTCAACAAACCTGTGCGTGACATAGTTACTAAGTTGCACACTTGACATCTTAGGTGTTTTATATATATATATATATAAATTTTCCAGCAAGTGCTAAGTCTGCAATATTTTGGATTTAATTAGTATGCTTGGGAATTTAAACTGCATTTTCTATCTGTTTAAAATGACTCAAAGCTTCTTTAGACTATATATATATATATATATATATATATAGTAAGCAATGAAAATATATATGGCAATCAAGCTACACAGAGGCTCCCGTGTTTCATCCCCGGGGCACTGTTGAAGTAAATACTGAAAACTGACACATAAAAAATTATATCTCCTTATAATATTTTATGTGGATACATGAAGTACTAATATATATATATATATATATATATATATATATATATATATATATATATATATATATATATATATATATATATACACATGCTTAATTTTATATATAGAGAGAGAGAAGAGATATGCGCCAAACAAAAAATATCAAACTCTTTGTGTCACTCGATTGTTGTCTTTGTTATATATATATATATATATATATATATATATATATATATATATATATATATATATATATATATATATATATATATATGCATTGTGTAATGTTTGTCTACATATACTTCTGTTTTAAGATGTTATTATTATAAATTTATTTATTATCATTATGATTTAATAGACAAAAATGTAATTAATTTTTCTTCATTATTTAATTCCTATAACACGCCCTCCCACACACAGACACACACACACACACACATATATATATATATATATATATATATATTCCCCCATTGGGGAGTGATAATTTTCAGAGTCCCTCCTTTTTCAGTGGTAAATCTGATAGAAATTGACCCATTAGTTTCAAGCGCCTGTTAAAAATGTGTGCATTTTTTTTAAATCTTAAAATCTATACAATTCTCAACCGGGGTTTTTTCCCGGGCATAATCTATATATATCTAAATGAATAGATGCAAAAGTTTTTCCATTTCTCCTAAGTATCTTAACATCAAAATGGCTTATTTAATTCTATAATACAACACAATTCTTTTCTGTAATATACATTTTTAATTTCCATTATCATTTTCTCATAGTCTACACAATAATTTAGTTGATAGTACGACGTCTGATGTCGCTGTAATGTTGAGAACAGATACTACACTTTTATCTTAGCCAAAAGACCAAGGAATCATACACAATAATGTTTGTAAGACCAGGCATTTTTAAACGAATGAAAAAAAAAACTGATTTAATCTATTATTGTATTGTCTTTTAATGGGAGTGGGTAGTGTAGTATTGGTTTTGTTGTCATAAGGTTATCCTCCCAGGAATTACCTCCTCCGTTTCTTTATGGGGGAGGGTAATCCTCCCAGATATTGCATCCTCCTTTAGGGGGAGGGGATAATGTAATATCTGTTCTGTTGTCACGAGACCATACTCACAGGCTTTACCTTCTCCTTTTAAAGGTGGGATCCTCCCAAGGATTATCTTCACTATTTTTTTTTCTGGAGCAGAGGGGGTTAGTGTACTCTCTATTTCGTCGTCATAGTATCATCCTTTCAGTAATTACCTCCTCCTCTTGGGGTCAGTGTAGTATATATACGTTCACCATGATATTATCCTCCACGGGCTAGCAAAAATATGCGAACAGAGGGAGCATATTTTTGCTAGTATATATATCAATGTCTATGTTCCCTATAGAAAGAAATGTTAGAGAATCTACATAAAAAACTAAAAGTGTATTTATAAGTAAAATTTTCCAAGGAAGACAATGGAAGTGGTCCAGAATCTCTAAGAAAGCTATGGGGACAGAACACTTCTTAAACTTCAAATATATCCTATTTTGATGAAATGTTAATAATATGTATGAACTTTTTTGGGGGAGAAGACAATGGAAGTGGTCACAAATCTCTAAGTGCCCCCCCCCCTCCCAAGCGAGCTAAAAGGACAGAACCATCCTTAAAACGTCAAATACGTATATCCGATTTTAATAGAAATTTAAGCCATATATATAAGACACTAATTCAGAGAGTTTTCTAAACTTTCAGTTTCTTCCGACTATATTAGGTGGCGAAATAGGTGGGGGGAGTGGTAAAATTAAAAAAAAGAAAGTAATATGGTGTTATGAGCATAGTGAAGAAAGACATAGTGTTTTTAATTAAATCCCGAGCAACGTCCGGTCGTCCTGTCAGTATATGATAAATAATATATCGTATATACAAATTATTGGACGAAGAAGATCATCTAGGCCAGTGTCAGACTTTTTAAACAGTATTTTCGATTCTCAGGGAAAAGCGTCTCTGCTGCAAAATGTAAAGAACTGGAAGATGTTGTTTCTTTGTTTTCTTTTAATCAAAATTCTACACATGACGATTGGCAGTGAATTTGTTACCCTTATATTGTACCCAATGTGATATCTTACGCACGTGCTGCACAAACAATAGATACGCCCACGCGGTCTATATAAACTGTTAATTGCCTTCCCCCTTCATTTTGTAATTCAGTCTTGTTTAGCGAAATAAAGCTTCATACTTTTTACTTCGATTTTCAATTTTGTTTTAATTATCACAAATTACAGGTTGTGTGCAAAATGTGTAAGACAATTGAGATGGATGAGAACTCAGTTGTGGAAAAAGTATATTTGAATGGCGAGGTTATTGATGCCGTTCAGAAGTTTTACTACTTTGGTGATACCATTGGAGCACAGGAGTGGAGCTGGTGCTAGTGTGATTGCAAGAGTTAGGAGTAAATTGAACTAAACAGCAGACAAGCAATATGGATTTTTGCCATTACTTTCTGCCATTACTAATCAGCGACAAGCAATATGGATTTCGTCCTGGAAGATCAACAGCTGATGTGCTGACTAATATCAGTGAATCTATTGACAGGAACTTCATTTCTAGAGCAATAGCTCTCGACATATCAAAGGCCTTTGATAGGGTTTGGCATAAAGGTCTACTTCACAAGATTTCTAGCTATGAAATATCTGGAAATGTCCTCTCCATCATCAAATCCTTTCTCTCAAGTAGGTTCATAAAAATAGTCGTTGATGGTAAAAAGTATAAAGTTCATAGTATCAACGCTGATGTCCTCCAAGAATCCATTCTGGGGCCAAACCTCTTCCTGATTTCATCAATGATCTCCCAAATCACATTCTAAGATCATTCGTTGACATTTATGCAGATGACACAACCATCTATAGCAGCACTTCGAAGTGCATTAATGATCAAGATCTTTCTGATTCTCTCTTTTCCGACCTGGAGAATGTCATCCAATGGGGAAAAAGGTGACCGGTTATTTTTAGTACATCTAAAACAAATCTTCTCTCCTTTCACCACCAATGCTCTGATCCTCACTTTGCCCCAATTGAAATGAATAGCTCTCACCTTGAGGAAGCCCCCTGCTTTGATAAGCTTCTGGGACTGACCTTCACTACAGACCTGAAATGAAAGACTTACATCAAATCCGTTGTCAAGGTCGCTAGAAAAATGGTTGGATCATTCTATTGCTCCAAAAAAAGTATCTCACTTCTGACACAATCCTCTACCTGTATAAGAGTCAAATACGCCCTAAGAATGATTACTTTTGCCACATCTGGAGAGGTGCCACTCAGAGCACCCTTTCCTACCTTGACAGAGTACAAAACTGACTTTGAAATCTTGTGGGCGATGTCCTCTTCTCTACCCTACAGATACTTTCTCACAGAAGAGACGTTGCTAGTCTTTCCTTACTCTATCGTTATTTTCATGGCAGGTGCTCGACTGAGCTTCAACCTATGGTCCCCCTCCCCTCTGTAAAGCGTTCACAACAAAAGCTCGTCTAGCTACAACCACTGTCAATAAATTCTCTTTCTCTCTCTGTGTACCTAGAACTAAACAGAACTTCCATGAGCAGAGTTTATTTGCTAGAACTACCCGTCTATGGAACACAATACCATGGAACTGCTTCCCGGCTCACTATAACACTGCCGTTTTCAAGTCAAATGTAAACAAATTCGTGTTGAGCCATCCTCTTAAATAGTCACTTTGTGACTAGTTACAAACATCGTTATTAGTCTATCTGTCAAACTCAATAACCCTTATCCTTGAGTGGCCTGTGGGCCTTAATAAGCGGTGACTCGTTTGTAAAAAAAAAGGTAAGAGCCAATCAGGAATCTGTGCTCAGTGTGATGCATGGAAGTGAAACGTGGCCAATGAAGGTTGGGTATATGTGTTGCATGGGGAGAAATGATATGAGAATAATACAATTAATATGTAATATGAGTCTGAAAGACAGGCTTAGATCTGATGACCTCAGAGATGCGTCGAGAAGGGATACATTGCCAGATACTGTTCCCAGAGAAACTGGTAAGAGGGAATTACTGCACCAATGTCTACCCCATTGGATCAACAATTCTGTGACATCAAACATTATCGATTGAAGAGGTGGTGGTAGGAGGAAGGAAGCAAAAACCTTGTGGTTATGGGATGCGCTACAAGTTTGGTGATTTCTGGATTGGTGTGAATAAAAGCAGTTGACAGAAGAGAGATTAAAAGCATACGATCTACCACTGTGACATTGTCAGTAAATAAAGTGCAATTCGATGGTATAGACGTTGCCATCACCATTGACGAACATATGAGAACCATATTCAATTTAGCAATGTACCAATATGCAGTGAACATGCCATTCAAAGTAATAGACTGGTTGGTTAAAAGGTTAAAGATTTTGTGTTGAATTTGATGGCAAAAAATGAACAGTTGAATAGTGCTCGACAAGTTTGTAGAATAGGACGGTAAAGTCTTATTCTAACATTCAAAACAACTTTATTGGTCGTCTTCGTTAACATGTGAATAAAATGAGAATGAAAGAGAAGGGTGTTAGTAAATGAATACGTCCATGGTTAGAAAGTACACATTGTGTTAAATTGGAAGACCACGTCCGTCTCTCTCGACAATCGCCGCTAACCCCAACATTGTGTGTGCCGTGGTTTTCTTCTTCATCGTCGTCGCTCTCAATCTGGCGGAACAAGCACTGGTTTACAAGTTGAGAAAAACGAAACAAGGCAAACTCACAAGATAAACACAAACTCAGATACATTGTGTTTCAATCAGTTGTCCTCTGAGTGTGTGTGACACTGTAGCGGACTGTCAAAGCCCCCATTGTCAGTACCAGAAGTTGTAAGCTCACCTCGGGTCTGCTACACGGCAAGCAGAAATGACTCACCCTCTGAACAATAGGAACTCACTACTTCCAAGCTCGCCTTATCAGCTACACCCATCTGACTATTCATACTATATCCGATTTCCTCTTTGTGCGTTGGTGAGTCATTTCCTATCATTGTCAGGGGTCTCGGCTCTGGACGGGGAGGGGGACGTCCATAGTATCATAAAATAAATGTCCCATTATTAAGAAAGAGAAAGAAGTTCATAGATGGAGAGTAGGATGAATGTCCTGTTGGTAATGGAAGGAAAAATGAGTGTGATGATGTATGGAAGTGAAACCTGACCAGTGAGCATTGAAGACATGCGTTGCATGGAGAGAAATAATATCTGAATGATACGATGGATGTGTAATATTAGTCTGGAAGACAGGCTTAGATCTGATGACCTCAGAAGAATATTAAATCTAGACAGTATAGGGAGATGTGTGCAGAAGATTAGACTTCGATAGTATGGCAATGTTGAAAGAATGGATGAGAGTTCTTTGGTTAGTTGATGTAGAACAGTTGAGGTAGCAGGTTCAGTTCACAGGGGAATGTCATATTTATGTGAGGAAGTGATAAAAATGGATCTGAGGGAAAGAGGGACAAATAATGATCGGGCCAGAGATAGGTTAGTTTGGAAATCGATTTTTTAAAGTCGTCCAATACATGTCAGCATGTAAAACGGACGTTAACCCGAATATGATGATATGATAAAAATAGTCCGAACATGTCAATGATGCCAATCGATTGATCTCATGCCAAGTACACATGAGACCGATGGAATTCAGATGCCAAACAATTTTTTTTAAAATGACTAAAACAGTGCATATATGCCAATAGTTGATTGTAGGCCCATCATATTAGGTCATATGGAGATAAATGGGGGAAGCAGTTGCAGGGATATTTGTTTAACGACACCACAGGAAAATTGAAAACGGTTTGATAGATAACAAATTCCATCTAGAAAATAATAATACTTTTAAATATTTAATATTTAAAAGAGAAATTGAATATTCCTCTAAATTAAAGGGAAGTAACTCTTTACCCATAAGTTATCTCCATTGCCCCCAAAAGCATTTTGGAAGCATGAGTTATCTGCCCTTGATTTTGGGACCAGCTGCTAATAGGAAACATTCAATGGAGGTTCGCACAGTAACAGACAATTAAATTTCTCTTCATTTCAAAGTAATTCCCTTTTCAGTTGTAACTTATATAATAAATAATTATTATTGTTGATCTACATAGCATCGTTTTTATCCAATTATTTTTTCATATTTGTGCCTCACAAAATCCACTTTTCAACAAAAGAAATGGCCGAAATTGGTCAAATATACCACTTGAGGCAGCCTACTGGCACTGTGATACTATAAAATGCCCCCACCCACAAAACCAAGACCACAAGGAGAGATTAGCTAGAAAATGAATGACAGTAAAAAGACATTAACAAGATGCAGTAAAAGCAACGTCAATTATAATACACAGATAAGGCGACGCCATGAACAATTAGCTGTTAACAGTCTGAATGTAAAGAGAGAGAATTTGGAAAGATGAGAAAGAAAACGGACATCTGTTGTTTCTGATGGAAGTCAGGTGAGAAAAACCGGCGTCTCTGATTTCCGGTGGAAAATAGATATATTTGGGAGATGCTGGCTGTTAGGTGAGAGAACGAGAAAAATCGCGGCAAAAGACGCCAGAGTCAATTATCTGAGATCCTGAATTTAAGAGATGAGAGGCTTAGCTCAGATGTTGAGACACTAGCGACAAGGCCCTTACGGCACACACACACATTCGTGGCCAACATTCGTGTCCAACAATAAGAAAGAAAACACAGACACATGCATTGTATACAGCAGTATACAATGCATGTGTCTGTGTTTTCTTTCTTATTATGTAAGTAAATTGTGGACTATGGCTTCGCTCACCGGTGACCGTTAACACTAGAATCTAGACACGTTAATTTTTTTATTATTAGTTGCTCAAACACTAGTCGACGTAGTAATAAATATAAAGTTATTTGACACATCGTTTAATACGAAAAAGTGACCCTAATTAGATTTATACCATACTAACCGGCTTCACCAGCTCGCTATCGCACCGCAATGTTCGTTACTTGAAACATTAATTAAAAATAATAAACATTTCATTCATAACTTTGTTGTAAATACGAAACAAAATATTGCTCATTTATTCATATAGATATATAAACATTAGAATTTCGGTAATTTCGATTTATCTTTTAAATGTGCCCGTAAAGAAAGAAAAAGAAAAAAGAAATCAATTTGCTTTCTTATTTGCAATTTAGAAATAGATTTCAACTTGTTGAAAATCAAATCGGTCCATCTTTCTTAGATTTGAACACAAATGATAAATATTTGAAAATATTCTTAAAGAATATTAAACTTTTCTGAAGACCATTCTGAAAAAGGTTTTAAGAATATTAATTTTTTCTGAAGACCATTTAAAAAGAAAGAAAAATATTGTTATGTTATTAAATAAACACAGAAGCAAAAGAACGTGTGTATCGTTCAGATCCAAGATGGCTGACCTCTTTATTCAACTCACGTTCAGGTTACACAGCAGAACGTTAATCTCATGGTAAGGGGGATAACTCTGTTTGGTTAAAACATATTATAACAACTCCCCTTTTAGGTAGTTATTTTTAGTTTATTTATTCATTTAAATGTCCAGTCTGATAGGTTGTCTTGACACTCTTCCGGACCTAGTTGTTATGTGGTCTGGGGGAGTGGTCGGTTGATGCACAATTTCCTCACTTTCAGTTTGGGTATTTTTAGGACTTTCCACTTCCTCTGTCTCTCTGTTGGGGGTGGTTTTGGTACGATATGTCGGCGGTTGCGTCGGATGTATCCTCTGTTGTCGTCTGTTCCCACAATGTACGATCGTTGGGAGGGGGCATTTCCAACTACAGTGCCTTCCTGGCTGGGGGTATTTGGGCTTCTAACTCACACACGGGTTCCCGTCTCAGCTCTCTTGCTCTGTGTGTGTGTGTGTGTGTGTGTGTGTGTGTGTTGTTGTTGTTGTTGAGCCTTCTTGTACTCATCCCTCTCCCGAATAGGCTTGAAGTTAGGCCACTTGGATGTCAGTAGCTTTGGGTGGATTGGAACATTGGTTCTTAATTTTCTTCCCATTAAAAGTTCGTGTGTATCGTTCAAATCCAAGATGGCTGACCTCTTTATTCAACTCACGTTCAGGTTACAAAGCAGAACGTTAATCTCGTGGTAAGGGGGATAACTCTGTTTGGTTAAAACATATTATAACAAATATAACTAAAGACCAACGGAAGAAAAGGGAAGCTGAAGAAAAAGAAAAAAAAGAGACTTTCGAAGAACGAGTCTAAAAAATAGACATCATATTGAATGTCTCTTTTTCCCCTGCTTCTATTGTTCGCGTTTTTTCGTCTCATTTTGTATTGTTATCGATAGAAAAACGAAACCAGTCATCGTTCTTTACCCCAATGATAACCATTTATATTATCGTTTTAAACGATAACATTTTCAAGAATTTGGTATAACTTTTTATCGTTTGAAACGATATTTATTATTAAAGAATTGTCTCTTATGCAGAAACCAACTTTAAATATTTACGAGCAAAACCTACCCGCCTTCCGGGTAGTAATTATTTGGAATGGGAGGCCGTTAATTAAATTAATAATTGAAACAACAAACTTTTGTAAATGTGTAGATTAAAACACTCAGCTAAATTACCCCCCCCCCTCCGCCCTAAAAAAAATATGAGATTCTCCTTTTACGGTCATTCTAAATTATTAGGGCAGTTAACTAATATATTTTTTTACACTAATCCTAAGTTCGACTGGTAAGGTCGTAAAACCACACGCAATTGCCCCAAAACAATAACGTACAGAATTCATCTCCAATGGCAAAAAATGGTTAATGCCATAAAACCCTAGAATGGTTCGAAAATGGAGGATAATTTTACGTTAAATTTATTTGTGAAACTAATCCCCCAGGCTAAATTCTAAAATATTTTTGTTGTTTCTCTTTCCGCCAGTTTTTAGTGTATTCACACGTAATCGCTTAAAAGAGTAGAATCTCATTTTATTGGGAGATGAGTGTTCATCTACAATAATATCCAAACTTTTAATATTTTTATTCATACCATAAAAATAAGGTTAGATAATTTAAAAGTTTTTTATTCAATTTTCACAGGAAAAGTAAACACAACTAAAAAATCAGTTGCTTAAAATTAAAATAAAAAAGGGACGTATAGTTTAAAAAAAACGTATAAGATTTTAAAAAAAAATAAATATGGGTTAATTTGCAGATTAATACCCTCAAATATCCCCCCACCCCTCCGAAAAATGACATTCTGCTTTTTTAGGTATTATATTGTAATAACCATGTTTTTATTTTATTATTTTTATTTTTTCACATTTCCAAAAAACATAACATTTCTGTGAGATATATTTTTTACGGTCCGTTTCATTTGTCTTGTGCCAAGCAACATTTTTATGTCAATATCGTCTCTGTAACATTACAAAATCATCAAATATTTGTTCTGTTGTCACTAATTGACAATCATCGAACTGAATCTTTTAAGGAGACTGCAAAGTAAAAGGGCACTGATAATATATGCTAATATATATATATATATATATATATATTGTCATTAATAATTATATATATATATATATATATATATATATATATATATATATATATATATATATATATATATATATATATATATATATATATATATGTCAAACGTACTATGTTCCCAATTTCCGGGCCATTCTATCTTTTAAGAGGACTTACTAAAAGTGTGTACTACTAACTCTAAGTCCGAGTGGCAAAGTCATAAAATGACATGTAATCACTTAAAAAAGTAGTCACCCCCCGCCCCCCCCCCCCCAAAAAAAAACCCGCAGCGGATTTAACTCCCATAGAAAAAAGAATTTAGTTAACTGCTCGAAAATTGGCCCGAAAAATAAGGATCATTTTACATTAAATTTATCCACAAAAAATTTCCTCCACTTTATATTCCAAAATAATACTTTTTTTTTTTTTTTCATCTTTGTGTGTAGTTTTTCTGGGTGTTCACACATGATCGTCTAAAACAGGTAGAATACTTTTGGGAAGGATGCGGGGTAATTTCGCGGAGGATGTTAATCTACAATCATACCAAAATACGAATCAATATTTTTTCGTAATTGGGACAGTGCTATTAAACTATTGTTTTAATTTGTTATTCAGAATAGTGATATGGTCTTTGTAAACATTAAACAATAAGTTTGTTGTTAAACTTTACAATTAAGACATTAACTTAACTAATAAAAAAAGTTATTTATTTTTCAGTGAAAATGTAAAAACTGATAAAAGAGGGCGAAGAAAGGGATCAGAGAGAAAGCTAGCGAGATAGTTACATTATCTCTCCCTTTCTATTCTCGCTTATGCCTCGCTATACCTTTGGTAAGGTCGTGTGCGATCGCTGGTTGCTTAAACTGAAAGTGTTTCAGTTATTTTTCGATTAATTTATCAAATAATTTTTTTAAGTAATTACTGTTATTATAGACGAAACTAAATGTTAATTATGAACGGTTTAAAAAATAGTTATGCTAATTACGCAGTCAAAAGGTTCTATTTTAATCATTTATCTGCACTAAATATTCAGAATATCAACTATTGAATTTTTAATATTGATTAGAATAACAGTAACCCGTTTTGATTATTAGTGATAAATGAAAAAAAACAACTTTCGCATTTATTCATTTAGGTTACATTAATTGACTTTATATAATTGTCGTTTTTTTTTATTTTTATTGCTAACGAATATGTTTTGGGAAACAAAAGTAGCGCTAGCTCTTTTTATATTTTAATAAAATCGGTTAGATTTACTTGCCCGAGTCTACTTTATTATTTGCTCCTTTTGTGTCTTTGTTTCTATTTTTTATTATTTTTTGTTACCCAAAAGATTAATTTTGTTGATAACCGCAAACATTACGTTAAAGTTTGGTTTTTGATATCGACGGCTGACTCTGATCTGAAGACTGAATGATAGTATTATGCGTCCACCAAGGCAACAGTAATCATTTGTCAGCAAATGCCTCTCTCTTTCTTTCCACATGTGATGAGTCGACGCCGTTTATGTTGACTTATTCATCACGTCATCGGCATCAAAAACACTTTCCATTTCTGGTATTTGTTCGCCATCTAATTGGTCCATGAATCGAAATCCAAATGTTTGAATTTTAATTCTAGTTAAACTGGCCACTGTTCCATATTTTGAATTTAAAAAAAGAGTCAAAACAGAACGGGTAGAGAAATTAATCTAGTTTAGTTGAGTTGGCCAATGTTAATTTGGGGTTTAAACCGAGAAGAAAATCAAAATGACGAACTTGGAAGAGTAATTTGTCTGGCCGAATCTGACTGAAATAGAATAAGCAAAACGGGATTACCATTCCTCACGAAATAAACAATGGCTTCACAACTTAAGAGGTGTGCAGATTTATTTACTGTAAACACAGCAACAGAATGAAGGTTGTACAATGGATTAGTTAACATAGACAAGACAAAATAACATCATCCTGGAAGTCCACGACTCACCTACCGCAGGCCAGTTAGAGAGCGCAGAAATATACGTCTTGTCGATTTGAGATACAGGCTGGAACTGAAGATCTCCGTACATCACTTGGTTTGTGTTCGTGCCAAAATGCGATTCATTGCGTATGAATCATGTACAGTAAATAGACGATGATTACATAATCGCCAATCCGAATTACATCTCACTGTCGGTCACGTAGTCCGATAGAAAATAGTTCACTCATGTAACTGCTACAGTAGTAATCTTTATAGGTCAGTTCGTATCCAATCTCTAGGGGTTCACTACAGTTCCACAGATCACAATTAATTTGCAACATTTTGACTTTTTTATCCTGTCATTTTCCTATTTTATTCTTGCTTCTATGAAAGTTAATATCAGTCTTTAGTAATTAGGTATCTGTTGATCATGTTTTTGTTTTTCGAAAAACTACCCAAGGCCACTATTAACATTACTTCACAGGCTAACACTTCATATTAAATATTAAATTCTTTTTAATGCAAATACGCCAAACATGAGTATTGATTTACACCTCTCCAGGAGTTAGGCACAAGGCCAGTTTTTATCTTACTCCCACAAGTCAGATGTGACCCAAGGTCGGGTCGGGAAAGTGGGGTTTAAAAATTGCCTGGGCAGCCCCGTCGGCATTCCCCGGTAGGGGCGCCTCAGGCAGTAAGCAATAAACTTACTCCTCCCCAAAGAGGAGAGGCGAAGCCTGGGAGGGTGAACCTCCTAGAACTGCACAGGACAAACCCACAGACCGGCGGAATCAAGCCCCGAAGGACAAGACGACACCGGTCTATAGGGTGCAGTATCCATCGGAACAGATACTACACTTTGATCTTAGCCAAAAGGTCGAGAACATGAGTAGGTAAACCAAAATGAATAGTTTGGAACTAATTTCCCAACTGTATTTCCTTTAAAATGTCTTTTCTTTTCAAGCAATATTGGAACATGAAACCTGCGAAATTTGTCGCAGTATCCGTTTACAGCTCCTAAAAATAACAAATAAACCCAGAACAACTACTTGCCCCAGTATTTTTTCAACTGGGGTTTTATTTACCTCCCCACGAGGTTAGGCACAAGGCCAGTTTTATCATACTCCCACAAGGTAAGATGCGACCCAAGGTCGGGTTGAGAAAGTGGGACTTGAAAAGCCAGCGCCCGAGAAGGTGAGCACTGTGGCCATTAAAAATTGCCTGGGCAGTCTCGTCGGCATTCCCCGGTAGGGGCACCTCGACCAGTAAGCAATAAACTTATTCCTCCACAAAGAGGGGAGGCAAAACCTGAGAGGGTGGACCCCCTAGAACTGCACAGGACAGACCCATAGACCGGCGTAAATCAAGCCCCGAAGGCTAAGACAATACCAGTCTATGGGGTGCAGTATCCATCGGAACAGATACTACACTTTGATCTTGGCCAAAAGGTATTTTTCCAGCCGTGGTAAATCTCCACTCTGTTTTTGGTCGTTGCTCTATGTCAAACATCATCGCTTTCTCACCCTAATACGAAAATACCAGCATCTGAAGGCTGGCCGAATATTATGCAAACACGGTCAACAAACTTTCCAGTTTGTTTTGACCGTGATAAATTCGGCTATAAATTAATTTCAGTTGTTTGTTTGCTTCATGAGATCGGCAGAAGTAACCCCATTTCTTCTACATACATATAGCGTAAGGAAAAATTTTAAGATTGCCAACTTATTTTATAATAGCCTAAGTAGGACGGCCCCTAGAGCAAATGTGGTATTGTGGTGACTGAGATGATTCTAATTAAGAGTAGGATAGACAACTTTATTACCTTAGACAAAGGATGACCAACGACACCCCCACCCCACACTTTTGATGGCCTTGTGCCTAATTTATTTTAAATATAAATATGTATTTTCTGCAAATAAATATTTCAAAGTGTAGTATCTGTTCCGATGGATACTACATCCTATAGACCGGTACCATCTTGGCCTTCGGGTCTTGATTGTGCTGGCGGGTTTGTCCTGTGCAGTTCTAGGAGGTCCACCCTCCCAGGCTTTGGGGAGGAGTAAGTTTATTGCTTACTGCCTGAGGCGCCCCTACCAAGGAATGCTGACAGGGCTGCCCAGGCATTTTTTGTAGGCCAGAGTGCTCACCTTCTCGGGCGCTGGCTTTTCAAATCCCACTTTCCCGACCTTGTGTCACATCTTACCTTGTGGGAGGAAGATAAATAAAACCTCCGACTGGGTGGACCAGTCGTCGAGCCAGGAAGCAAACAATGGCAGCAATCAAACAGCCCTTTTCAGTACTAAAACAAACTACTAATGCGATAAACCTTCAATATTGCTGCTGCTGCCTGCTCCATTCACCTGACTTCAGCCTGCCTCTCCCCAGCTTCCTCCGGTACCTCCTCCAGCTCACTCCAGCTTCCTGCAGTGTCTTCTCCAGCTCACTCCTGCATCAGCTTCCTGCAGCGATTGTTCCAGCTCACTCCTGCACCAGCTTCATGCGGCACCTGCTCACCTCTGCACCAGCTTCATGCGGCGCCTGCTCACCTCTGCACCAACTTCCTGCCGCGTCTGCTCACCTCTGCACCAGCTTCATGTGGCGCCTGCTCACCTCTGCACCAGCTTCATGCGGCACCTGCTCACCTCTGCACCAGCTTCATGCGGCGTCTGCTCACCTCTGCACCAACTTCCTGCCGCGTCTGCTCACCTCTGCACCAGCTTCATGTGGCGCCTGCTCACCTCTGCACCAGCTTCCTGCGGCGCCTGCTCACCTCTGCACCAGCTTCATGTGGCGCCTGCTCACCTCTGCACCAGCTTCATGTGGCGCCTGCTCACTTCTGCACCAGCTTCCTGCAGCTCCATCTCACTACTTCATCAACTTCCTGCAGCACCAGCTCCCAGCGGCTCCTGCCATAGCTCTCTCCAGCAACGCCTGCACATCGTTCCAGCATCAGCTTCTCCAGCTCCTTTTTCCTGTTCCTGTCAACTTCCTGATTCATGCTGATCCAGCGCTTGGCCACGTTCACACGGACCGGCCGACCCGAGGCACATCCTTACTCCCCAGGGACGTCCACATCAAACCCCATGTGACGACTTCTTAAGCTGACCAGGTACCAGTGACGTCTTTCCTATCCATCCAGCCTCTCTTGCTTCCTGTGACGTCATTCCAGCCTTTCATGTTTCCAGTGACGTTACCCCTGTTATTTCGGTTTCCTTCTCAGTTTTTAACTTTATGGTAAATAAATTTCTTTATTTTTGAACTGTTTATCTTCTCTTCTTTACCATTGTCGTAATTTGCATGTGTCCACTTTCTTAGTTGTAGGACTGATCGCTCCGGTGATCAGCCCCCACAACAAATTACCACCAGATTTCACCTCCCAAAAGTCACCTCAAATAATTTCGACCCCATAATATATTTATCAAAGTATCATGGGAGGGGATGGGGTATATCTCCTAAAAGTTAGGAAAAGTTCGTGAACAAGAAAGAAAAAAAAAAGAATGATTTTCTTTACAATATTGATGATAATTATTTAGAGTATTGATGATGATGATGATGATGATGATGATGATGATGATGATGATGATGATGATGATGATGATTTTCGTTTTACAGTTAGCTTTGATCACGTGTTTCCTGACGTAATAGACGCTACCATATAGCATTAAAAAATTGTGTGTTGTCTTTTTTTTAACACAATTCCTTTACGATATATGGTAGCGTCTATGACGTCAGGAAACACGTGATCAAGTTGGCGTTAAAACGAACGTCACATCATCATTATTATTATCATCACCATTATCAACTTCTCATTCCTCCATGAACTTTAAATTGAAATAATTTTTTGAGATTATAAACCTGTCTCTGCAGTATTCCATTGGACCATGTTTCGTCGTTATGAGGACGGAAAGTTGCTGTTTCTGGTGTTCGTTGTCTACTATGCTGATTTAGGAACGGCTTCATTCTCAAAATTCTTGGGAGCGAATATTACTATGAGAACTACTGTGTTTAACGTAGCGATAAACTGTCTAGAGAAAGAATACAACGATATAATGACTGGTAAGATGCCTAGGAGTTCATGGAGGTCTAGTTTTGTTCACACTGACTGTGTCGCAAGATCATTACGATTTTTTACTGTTATCCCGGTGAGGGGCAGCTACGTCAATATAACCATGGATTGTTTAAAAGACTGTTTAACATACGACCCAGTAGATACTTCTATGATTGCTAAATACACTTGTGTGAACGAAGGTAAGAGAATAGCATTGAAAAAAGGCGCTCCAGTTGACTGCTTGCTTCCTTATGCAACTTCGCGTCACCAGTTTTTCTGTGAAGCAAGGTCTTATACTCCGCAAACATACTCCAGGACTTCGGCGCAGAAAAACACGTGGTTTGTAACTCTGCCTCCAGAATTAATTCTTCGAGAAGCGCCCGCTGTTATAAAATACGTCTTTAAGTTAAATCTAAAGAAAATTCCATTCTTAAACAATTGGAGTCAGTATCATTTCCATATGTATGTACAGGTAATGCCGTATGCTTTGAATGATCGTTGTCAAATCAAACCTGACGTCGGCATGTCAGCTGCTACATGGTTTTCTGTTGACTGCTCTGATCTATCTGAGTTCACCCAGAAGAGTCAGTTTTACTATAGCCTCTATTTCTATCAACCGGTACGAAAGACAACTAAATACGTCCTTACTAAGCAGCCATTAACGCGAGAATTGAACATTGCTTTCCAGCTACCCAAATCAAGCCAGTCGATCCAAACAGAAGTAAGTTTATACGTGTTCAATGAGGTGAGATACGCCGCTTGCTTTGAGACGAAGGCTTTCTTCGTTATAACTGGGCAGCCATTTTTCGAAGGTAAATCTTTAGACGCTGAAATCAGATCTTTACCAATCAGCGACAGGAGAGTAAATTTTCAAGTAACGTCTTCATTGGTTCAAGATATAAACGAATTTAGCAAGACTACCACTGCGATGTCTAATCAACTGTCTCCGTCTGAACTACGTTTCAGACTAGATAGAAATGCTTGGAGACGTGAGAAGATGCTTGAATTAATGGTGGATTTGAAACCAGTCAATGAGACACAGGAAGACGAACTGGCAAAATTGGTTAATCATCTGACTTCTATGCGTAGCGAGCTAACATGGTTTGCTTATAGATCAGTCAGCCTTCTCTATAATAAGCTGGCTGTGAAATTGGTGAAAAGATCGTCGCCACTTAGAGCAAAAGACTTCGCTGAAAATCTCATCACAAGGATCGGGTCTCTCTTGAACGTTATCTCGGAGGAGGGCGTAAACATTGCGGGCAAAACTAACAGCACTGTCACGTCTTTATTCGCGGATACAGCCACCACCCTTATTAAATCTGCAACGATAATCGGCCACGGACTTTTTAAGGTAAATAAATTTGCATCTGGATACAAAACAAATAAAATTCCAGACATGCTGTTCAGTTTAAAAGCATCAAACTCGAATGAAATATGTACAAATCCAATGAAAGTGTCGTTGTTGTCGCAGTCTAAATTGATCTCTGCCACTTTTTCGTGCGCTCATTATGTGTTGCCCAATGCCATTCGGTGGGCGATATCTTTATTATACGCACTACAAAACCCTTTTTCAATTTTGGACTCGTTTCAAACAATGAATTTCCCCATCCTGTCAGTGAATATATTTGACGAAAAATTCAACAAAATGTGGGTGAAATCAGTTGTTGTTGAATATTCGGAACCGAAAACAAATTTTTATATTGAATGGGTAAGTCAAACCCTGAGGTTCGTTTTTCAATTAAACGGAACTTACCTCATTCCAACTTTCGACAAGTATTTTTCGATTCCCTCAATTGAAGCCACAGGTCCGGCTACGAGTTTGCGTAAAGTGTTTATAAATGTTATCGAAGGTCCATTTGAACTGGACATCGTCGTGCAGCATAAACAGAAACCGACATATAAGCAACTGATAACAGATAGCTTCCAGAGGGACGTAGAGAACAAAGTCCTTGTCAACAATAGCCAGAACTATTCAGTCATCTTACCAAGCAAAGGTGGCGAAAACGATACGTATTACATCGTGATGATGCCACTTCAAAATTATACAAAAGAGAGTGTTTTGCCATACATAAGCGCCAAAAGGAACGACACCATTCTCATACACATTCAGGTCGGCATGTTAGGGAAATCCTGTTTCCACTGGGATCTTCAGCGAAGTCTTTGGTCGACAGATAATTGTATACCAACGTTTGAATCCTCCAATAACGTTAATACTGTCAGGTGCGAATGCAGCCATCTTTCAATAATGACTGCGCAAGTTTTTGTGCTACCGAATTTGATCAACCCGATCGCGGATATGTACCTCTTCGGTCAGTTATTTTCAAACCCCATCATCTTCGCAACGATGGTCTACATATGGACGCTTTACGCCTGTCTTTTCTATTGGTGCTATCGGATGGACCAGGAGAACAAGTTTCTTTCCATTATTACCGTTTTGGCCAACGATTTGACCGAACACATCTATTTTATAGGAGTACATACAAGATGGCTGCCGCAGGCTGGTACGACTGCCAGAGTGTTTCTGATTCTGTTTGGATCGGAGGCTAACAGCACCGTGTACTATCTGAGAGACACGTACAAAGATTGTTTCCGAACAGGCGAAGAAAGCTGGTTCTTATTGACTACTGAACAGAGCATCGGTGAACTGCAGAGCGTTTCTCTCTGGCATGATAACTCCGGAACAAGTCCGGACTGGAAACTTGATCACGTGATAGTACAAGACTTCCAGACCAAAAAGATCTGGGTACTTCACTGTCCCGACTGGATTTCACTAGAAAAGGGATTGAAGTCGCGCCATGTACTTCTCGCGCCGCTGACTCTGACACAATTACAATCGAAGCGGTCGCATCACTTCCGCTCAAAAGTCGTCGAGGGCTTTCGTAATTCGCACGTGTGGCTGGGCGCTTTGTTAAAAACACCCGCCAATAGCTTCACGCATACACAGCGTCTCATGTGCACCTTTAATCTGATTCTATCCATCATGCTCGGGAATATTATGATTCATGGAGTCCCAACGGACGTTCCCGTGGACCAGATCTCAAGCGGACCTACAGAAGTATCAATCAAAACACTAGTGATCAGCATTGAAACTTCCTTAGTTATCATTCCTATCGGGTTTATCCTCACAAAATTGTTCTCTTGCGTTCGATCTACCGAACACATGACAGAAAATGAAAATGTAGACGAGAACTTGAAATACTCGTCAGAACTAAAATTTCGCAACATAGAGCAGACAGTCGGTGCGGAAGAGGCAGGTGCGAATCAAAACGCGGGAAATAAAACTTCAGAATCGCCATATTCTGAAAACGATGATGGTGGAGGTATCAGGAAATATCTAAATTGTTTTTTGTGCAGCACACCAACTGCTGGTTACCTGCCGGGTTGGTTTATTTATGTAGCATGGATGATTAACATAATATACTGCCTGACATGTACCTACTTTATCGCACTTCACGGTATAAAATACGGCCCCCAGCCAAGTTTCAACTGGCTACTTTCGTGTTTTCTCACTTTTGTCCTGTCCGCCATTATCGAGCAACCGGTTGTAATTGTCGTGGGGGCATTTCTGTCGGTCGTCTTCCATTTGAAACGAATAAAACTGGATCATTTTAGTTTTAAAATAAGAAATGTGAGCGACGACAAGTTTTTGGAAATGATCCGCGAGCATTGCCATTTTGAAGAAGAGTATACATCTGTCATACCGAGTCAGTGCGGACAGCGTTTGGTCACGAAGATGACCACCAATGAACTATAGCAATATCAGCTAAGTGAATTTTTATTATATACGAGAATAAATGTGATTGAGCTTGGTTTAAATTGTTTGAATTAGTCAAAGAGTGAGTTTGTAAAGCCAGTGGAATAAAAAAAAAATTAAATAATAAGATAAAATAGAAAATATACTTCGTTCTGCTTGATCTCTCTCTCTCTCTCTCTCTCTCTCTTTCTCTCTCTCTCATATATATATATATATATATATATATATATATATATATATATATGGTGCTTTTATCGATCCTGAACCAGCTGTCGTGACGTTCGACTCGGAAGAGTTCGGCTGTTCTACGCAAACGGCCGAGAGTTGCCGAGCCGAAGCAGCGAGCAGCCGACATTTTTGATACGGTGCTGCGTCCTATGATAATAATGTTTTGCTTGTTTTTTTTGTTTTGTTTTTTTTAGGGTTAGAGGTTAGGGTTGGGTTTAGGGTTTAGGGTTAGCTGTTCCTAATTCATTTTGGGTTTATTTTCTTCAAATAAACTTCCTGACAAAAAATCCGTCTTCGAAAGAACTTATTTTCAATTAATAACAAAGTCGCTGCTTCGGCTCGTCAACACTCGGCCGTTTGCGTAGGACAGCCGAACGATTCCGAGTCGAACGTCACGACAGCTGGTTCAGGATCGATAAAAGTACCATATATATATATATATATATATATATATATATATATATAATGCATTTAGGCAGCAATCTTTCATGTGTGAAAACGCTGTTAAACAAAACGGAATTCTTTCTGTTTAATCATAATTTTTCCAATAATCTTGTTTATTTCTAAATCAAAAAGATTAATAAATGTCCCATATGTATTACGATATATATATATTTCGATTCTTTGTCGGATCATCATCGGGTGACAAAAACAAAGAATAACAAACTGGATGAAAAGTAAGATTTGAAAACAAGAACAACCGAGACCGCTATATTTTAGATCGTTTAAGTTAGCGTTTTGTCACGAAGATGAGCGCCAATGAACAATAGAAACATCAGCTAAGTGAACGTTTATTATATACTAAAAAAAGTGTGACTCGTTGGTTCACCTAGTGGGCTCGATATACATTGTTTGAATCACGAAAAAAAAGTGAGTTTGTAAAGCCAGTTAAATATTTTAAAACAGAAAAAGAGAAATCGAAAATAAGCGTCTTTTTGAGACTTTGTCTCTAGTTGTACATGTAATGTAGAGTTAAAAGCCAAGTCCCATCCTAACATTTTATATTACCTTTATTGGCCGTTTTCGTTTAACATGTAATGAATAAGTGTTAGTAAAAGAGAGGTTATTCTAAGTCCATGAGTCTGAGTGTCCACGATAGGAGAAAGCTATTCAAAAGTCCATACGTACAAACAAGGATCAGAGTAATGTTTAAAGGCTCGCAGAGTTCATATTGTTTTTATGGAAGGAAATCTGTGCCAAAATCTTTGGAAATAAGTCCACCTGGGAACGTGTCGCCATCTTGGTTTTTAAAGTATTATAGAAAAATAGAATTAGTAAGAAAATGAAGAGTGGTGGATGGTATGTGAATCTCCGTAAATGTTAGGAAAGTTAGTCCGCGTGGGAAATGTCGCCATCTTGCTTTTTTAGGTATTGTGCTGATGCCGATAGCCGAGGCTATAATGCGTGCCAAGAGGGTATTTTGGTGGTGATCTTAGTGACGTGAGTAACTAAGAAAAAGAGGAATGAATAGTACCAACGCAGTTTTTTATATAATAATTGAGAACAGGTGTGCGGTTGCAAGAAAGGCTGTTTCTGATTGACTGATTAATTTGTTTAAACCAGGAAAAAATGAGTTTGTAACGCCAGTTAAATACTTCAAATAAATATTTAAAATAAGCCTCTTTCCGCTCGATATATATATATATATATATATATATATATATATATATATATATATATATATATATATATATATATATATATGGTAAAATGAAAAAGGAAAACCAAAAACTGGATGTTTTTTATGTGTACATCAACGTTTCGTCTTTATTTATAAGACTTCATCAGGATGATGATATAGGGAAAAGATATCATGCAAGCACAGATACATGTAGGGTAGACATGTTGGGAAGAAAAATAAAATAAAATGAAAAATAATGACAGCGTCTTGCTGGACGTCCGTACTTGTTAGAGAATGAAAATGAGTGGGAGAAAAAAAGGGGAAGGGTGGAGGGAGCAAGGACTACTGTGGCTGGCGATGAGAGAAAGAGGTGGGGGATGAGCAGGGGTAAAATGGATGGCAGAGAGAGATTGGAGGAAGAGGGGGAGGGGTGTTTGACCAGATGGCTGTGGTCGAGATTGAAGGTGAAGAGTGAGTTGGAATGTTTGTGTGTGGGGGGTGTATGCAGGGAAAATGGGGATGGGTAGAGAGGGAGGGGGGCTGTGATTTTGGTGGATGGGCGAAAGTTATGGTCTTAGAGAGCGTTTGGAGAAAATGAGGGAATTTAAGAAGAGGTATGGGAGAAAATAGATGAGAGGGGGAAGAGGGAGGATTTGTCGTGATAGGGTGTGAAATATTTGAAATATTTGGAAAATGAATATATATATTATTTTGGTACAGAAAAATTAATACAACATTCGTACCGTCGATTTCAAGCACAGAAGGACTCAGCCCTCCGGCTCTCTTCAGCTTCTGTTGTTATGGCTAAGTCCTTCTGTGCTTGAAACCGACGGTACGAATATTGTACTAATTTTTCTGTACCAAAATAAATAAATATTACGTTCTTAATTTTTAATTTTAATTCTCAATTAATCGAGCACTCTGCTGGGATTTTTCCTGCTATATTACAAAGATATATATATATATACAGGACCGGCGGGACAGTTATAAAAGTGGGGGGGGGCTTTCCTAAAAAGTGTGGGGGCGGTTAAACACATGCATATATAACTTCATTATTGATGACCGTAAAGTGGGGGGGGGGGCAAGTCGAAAAGTTGGGCGGCTTGAGCCCCCTCTGCTCCCCGGTGCCGCCGTCCATGATATATATATATATATATATATATATATATATATATATATATATATATATATATATATATATATATATATATCCCGAAACAGTTTTTCATGGTAAACAACTGATGATCCCTTAAAATAGTGTTAGAAACTAACTAATATAATAACTGTAAAAAATAAATTGACTTACATGAGTGATTTTCCACTGGAAGACTTGAGACTATAAGTTTTTTTGTTTTTTTTTATATATATATATTTTTTATATATAGTTTTAATGGGTGAGAAACTTCCGAGACTATATATATATATATAGAACATTAATATTACAAAATTAAACGATTAAAATAAAATTTTACAATTTACAATATTTATTAATTCATCAAGTGTCTAATCAAGGAAAATAAAAATAAAATGTTTACCCTTATTCCAGGGATTTTCAAAGATAATCTGTTCTCAACACACGAGAAAACCAGCAAAATAACAAATTACTGGTTAGCATAAATGTGAAAATTTAAATATTGCAAGCAAAATAAGTTTTTACCATCTGTTTAAAGAATAAAATTTAAAGGAAAGTTTCAAAATTCATGATTTTAACATTTATATTTACTTATCAGTTCAATCGGTAAGCGCACCGTACTTAGAGTCATGAGTTCAAACCTAAGCTGGGGCATAAATAAAAACGAAGTTTCTCTCTAATTTTCTCTTTTTCTCTCGCTAAACATGTTCCAAACCCGTCAGGTCTACTTTTCACGCTGCACCGACGGGGGGGGGGGGGGGGGCTGTCCTATTCTTTTTAATTCAACGAGAATTCACCCATACAAAACAATGCCCATTTGCATAAGTGAACTGTCGTCGTCGCACAAAATTAACAAGATTCTATTTTCTAAGCGGGACGCTTTTGGTTCAATCCCCGATAGACGACACACGGCGCAACCCTCAGTCCTTTCCCCGTGGACCCGCATGATGGCTGCTTCAATAAGTATTTGAAATATGATTTCTTCCAAATATTTGAGGCGTTCGCTGCGGGTAGGGACATCACGAACCTTTGGGGGGGGGGTCACCCCTTTTTTATTTGTTAACTGCATAATCGTTGTCTTCTTTTTTTCAAACAGTATCCGAGCTTGAAAACTGCAGAACTTACCGACAAAACTTACCGCCTAATTGTTACCTCTGTTACAACCCGGATAAGAATAAAATTATGCTCGTATTATTATCGAGACATTCCACATTAATATTTATATTTTACCGGAAAGTTTGGCTCGAAAGGGAATTTCCCAGTTTTGCGATATGGTTAACAGCGGAATACACAAGATGAGGTCGTTGGAAAAAGAAACAGACACAAGGCAATTATTAAAAGAACGAACAACTAACTTTTATATAAGAACGAATACGATAAAAAAAATCAAAACAAACATGTAATTCAATGCAAAATAATAATGCAAAATGTTCTTTCCAGTGAATGCCAATAATTTTAAAGTTCACAATCATGTTTTTTTCTTAATCTTTCAATAATGTTCCTGTTTTCACGATCTCTGTTTCTGTCATTGCAGTTCGAAACCAAACACTCGACTCCGTACAAAACTTTCTACATCTTATCGATTCGAGATTTCCCGTTCGACGCTCGTAAATTTAGCGCCAAGCCCCTCAAGTGTTGTCTGCCAATCCCTTCCAGTTTCTCTTTTTCTTTCTTTATTTTTCTTTAACATTGCGCACTCGAATTCTCCACCTCTTACTCCTCATAAGTCATGCTGTAGGGAAGAAGAAAGAAAGAGCCACTAAAGTTCATTTAAAGCCACACCCACTTCATTACTCTTTCTCTTTCTCTCTCTTTCTCTCTCTCTCTCTCTCTCTCTCTCTCTCTCTCTCTCTTTCTGTGTCATACGCACATACGTACACAATGGGGTATGGAAAAATACATTATGTGTGCTTCACCCTCTAACTTTCCCAGCAGTATATACGTTGTAAAGACGAAGTTTACCCTTCGGTGTCAAAATGAAAATGCTTAAACTCGTCTCTGCGCAATCGGATCGACGCGCATATTCGCTTGAATTAATAAAAAGAATAAAAAGATGTTAAGCCAATCAGATGCATTTCTCTGGATTTATCAAATTTGCCGTTTTGATTCCCCCCTCCCCCCGGAATGCCTATAAAACCAGATGTTTCCTTCAACAAAATGTTTATCCCAAATCCACGACAGAGCTAACATCGACATTTCTTCAGCCCCCCCCCCCCGCCTCTCACCTCTGTCGGGCTTTGGGAAAGCTAAGAATGACTTTTCTAAACTCACGAACACATAGTCACACTGACACTAACGTACACACATACACAATGCATTAACTCTTTCACTGTCTTACACACACACTGCTTGAATCCCCTTTCAACGGTGTCTGCGAATTGAAAACAAATGTATAGACTTGACTACTTTAATACTTCATACATTTCTCACTGAGCTTTCTAATATGAAAACAAATTATTATTGACTCTATTTAATAACTTTCAATGAAATATAATTTATGTAATTGAGTAAGGAAGTTTTGGTTACAATTTTTTGAGACCCGTGGATAATTCACAGCCCTTAAATTATCGACTCAGTCTTCCTCGATATCTCAACTAATGAACCCCCTTTGTTTTACAAGGATACTCAAATATGAACAATTATTCTGTTTACCTGTCTATGTAGACTTCTATTTTAAATATATATGAAATATCTCTTTTGGGAACTTATGCTTTTGTACTCTTTATTTTGTATCACATAACATTTCTCTCTCTCTTTCTCTCTCTCTCTCTCTCTCTCTCTCTCACTCGCTCTCTCTCTCTCACTCGCTCTCTCACTTTCTCTCTCTCTCTCTCTCGCACACACACACATTTGAATATTAAAAACTGCTTTCTTTAAAATGTTTATATAAAACTGCTTCTACCCAAAACCATTCCCCCCAAAACTTAAACAAGAAACAGAAGTTGATACTGGTGATGATAATGATAATGATGATGGGATTTTTTGATCACGTGTGTATTGACGTCATAGGCGCTACCATATATCATAAAGCTGACATCGAAACGAAAATAACATCATCATTATTAATATCATCACCATTATCAACTTCTGTTTCCCATTATCAACTTCTGTTTCCTTCCATAAATTTTAAATTGAAATATTTTGTAATATTTCAAACCTGCTCCTGCAGGATTCCATTGGACCATGTTTCGTCGTTATAACAGCGGAAAGTTGCTAGTTCTGCTGTTCGTTGTCTACTATTCTGATTTAGGAACGGCTTCATTCTCAAAACTCCTGGAACAGAATCTTACTATGAGATCTACTGCGTTTAACATATCTGTAAGTTGTCTAGAGAAAGAATACAACGATATAATGACTGGTAAGATGCCTAGGAGTTCATGGAGGTCTAATTTTGTTCACACTGACTGTGTCGAAAGATCGTTACGATATTTTACTGTTATCCCGGTGAGAGATAGCTACGTCAATATAACCATGGATTGTTTCACATTTTGTTTTTCATACGACCCAACGAGCAGCTCTATAACTGCAACATACAGTTGTCCGAACGGAGGTAAAAAAATATCATTGAACAAAGTCCCTTCAGTTGACTGCTTGCTTCCTTACGCGACTGCGAGTCAGCAGTTTTACTGTGACGCAATGTCTTATACTCCACAAACATACATCAGGACTTCGGCGCTGGAAGACACGTGGTTCTTAACTTTCCCCCCTGACTTTATCATTCGAGAATCTCCTGCTGTTATAAAATACGCGTTTCAGTTGAATCTCGGTACACCTCCATTTATAGACCAATGGAATCAGTATAACTTCCATATTTATGTACAGTTTATGCCGTATGCTTTGAATGATCGTTGTCAAATCAAACCTGGCGTCGGCATGTCAGCTGCTACATGGTTTTCTGTTGACTGCTCTGATCTATCTGAGTTCACCCAGAAGGGTCAGTTTTACTATAGCCTCTATTTCTATCAACCCGTACGAAAGACAACTAAATACGTCCTTACTAAGCAGCCATTAACGCGAGAATTGAATATTACTTTCCAGTTACCTAAATCAAGCCAGTCGATTCAAACAGAGGTCAGTTTATACGTGTTCAATCAGGTGTCAAACGCCGCTTGCTTTGAGACAAAGGCTTTCTTCGTTATAACTGGGCAGCCATTTTTCGGAGCTAAATCTTTAGATTATGAAATCAGTTCTTTAACTAACGGCGACAGGAGAGTAAATTTTCAAGCAACGTCTTCATTGGTTCAAGATATAAACGAATTTAGCAAGACTACCACGGCGATGTCTAATCAACTGTCTCCGTCTGAACTACGTTTCAGACTAGATAGAAATGCTTGGAGACGTGAGAAGATGCTTGAATTAATGGTGGATTTGAAACCAGTCAATGAGACACAGGAAGACCAACTGGCAAAATTGGTTAATCATCTGACTTCTATGCGTAGCGAGCTAACACGGTTTGCTTATAGATCAGCCAGCCTTCTCTATAATAAGCTGGCTGTGAAATTGGTGAAAAGATCGTCGCCACTTAGCGCAAAAGACTTCGCTGAAAATCTCATCACAGGGATCGGGTCTCTCTTGAACGTTATCTCGGAGGAGGGTGTAAAGATTGCGGGCAAAACTAACAGCACTGTCACGTCTTTATTCGCGGATACAGCCACCACCCTTGTTAAATCTGCAACGATAATCGGCCACGGACTTTTTAAGGTAAATAAATTTGCATCTGGATACAAAACAATTAAAATTCCAGACATGCTGTTCAGTTTAAAAGCATCAAACTCGAATGAAATATGTACAAATCCAATGAAAGTGTCGTTGTTGTCGCAGTCTAAATTGATCTCTGCCACTTTTTCGTGCTCTCATTATGTGTTGCCCAATGTAACTCGGTGGGCGATATCTTCATTATACGCACTACAAAACCCTTTTTCAATTTTGGACTCGTTTCAAACAATGAATTTCCCCATCCTGTCAGTGGATATATTTGACGAAAAATTCAACAAAATGGGGGTGAAATCAGTTGTTGTTGAATATTCGGAACCGAAAACAAATTTTTATATTGAATGGGTAAGTCAAACTCTGAGGTTCGTTTTTCAATTAAACGGAACTTACCTCATTCCAACTTTCGACAAGTATTTTTCGATTCCCTCAATTGAAGCCACAGGTCCGGCTACGAGTTTGCGTAAAGTGTTTATAAATGTTATCGAAGGTCCATTTGAACTGGACATCGTCGTACAGCATCAACAGAAACCGACATATAAGCAACTGATAACAGATAGCTTCCAGAGGGACGTAGAGAGCAAAGTCCTTGTCAACAATAGCCAGAACTATTCAGTCATCTTACCAAGCAAAGGTGGCGAAAACGATACGTATTACATCGTGATGATGCCACTTCAAAATTATACAAAAGAGAGTGTTTTGCCATACATAAGCGCCAAAAGGAACGACACCATTCTCATACACATTCAGGTCGGCATGTTAGGGAAATCCTGTTTCCACTGGGATCTTCAGCGAAGTCTTTGGTCGACAGATAATTGTATACCAACGTTTGAATCCTCCAATGACGTTAATACTGTCAGGTGCGAATGCAACCATCTTTCAATAATGACTGCGCAAGTTTTTGTGCTACCGAATTTGATCAACCCGATCGCGGATATGTACCTCTTCGGTCAGTTATTTTCAAACCCCATCATCTTCGCAACGATGGTCTACATATGGACGCTTTACGCCTGTCTTTTCTATTGGTGCCACCGGATGGACCAGGAGAACAAGTTTCTTTCCATTATTACCGTTTTGGCCAACGATTTAACCGAACACATCTATTTTATAGGAGTACGTACAAGATGGCTGCCGCGGGCTGGTACGACTGCCAGAGTGTTTCTGATTTTGTTTGGATCGGAGGCTAACAGCACTGTGTACTATCTGAGAGACACGTATAAAGATTGTTTCCGAGCAGGCGACGAAAGCTGGTTCTTATTGACTACCGAACAGAGCATTGGTGAACTGCAGAGCGTTTCTCTCTGGCATGATAACTCCGGAACAAGTCCGGACTGGAAACTTGATCACGTGATAGTACAAGACTTCCAGACCAAAAAGATCTGGATACTTCACTGTCCCGACTGGATTTCACTAGAAAAAGGATTGAAGTCGCGCCATGTACTTCTCGCGCCGCTGACTCTGACACAATTACGATCGAAGCGGTCGTATCACTTCCGCTCAAAAGTCGTCGAGGGCTTTCGTAATTCGCACGAGTGGCTGGGCGCTTTGTTAAAAACACCCGCCAATAGCTTCACGCATACACAGCGTCTCATGTGCACCTTTAATCTGCTTCTATCCATCATGCTCGGGAATATTATGTTTTATGGAATCCCAACGGACGATCCCGTTGACCAGATCTTAAGCGGATCTATAGAAGTATCCATAAAAGCTCTGGTGATCAGCATTGAAACTTCCTTAGTTATCATTCCTATCGGGTTTATCCTCACAAAATTGTTCTCATGCGTTCGATCTACCGAACACATGACAGAAAATGAAAATGTAGACGAGAACTTGAAATACTCGTCAGAACTAAAATATTATGACAACAGAGAGGAGACAGTCGGTACAGAAGAAGCAAGTTCGAATCTAAACGCGGGAAATAAAACTTCAGAATCGCCATATTCTGAAAACGATGATGATGGAGGTATCAAGAAATATCTAGATTGGTTTGTGTCCAGCACACCAACTGCTGGTTACCTGCCGTGGTGGTTTATTTATGTAGCATGGATGATAAACATAATATACTGCCTGATATGTACCTACTTTACCGTACTGTACGGTCTAAAATACGGACCTCAAGCCAGTTTCGAATGGCTACTTTCGTTTTTTTTCACTTTTTTCCAGTCCGCCATTATCGAGCAACCGGTCGTTATTTTCGTGAGAGTTTTTCTGTCGGTCGTCTTCCTTTTGAAACGAATAAAACTGGATCATTTTAGTTTTAAAATAAGAAAGGTGAGCGACGACAAATTTTTGGAAATGATCCGCGAGCATTGCCATTTTGAAGAAGAGTATACGTCTGTCATACCGAGTCAGTGCGGACAGCGTTTGACCACGAAGATGACCACCAATGAGCAATAGAAAGATCAGCTAAGTGAACTTTTATAATATACGAGAATAAATCTGGCCCGTTGAGTCCAACATTTAGCTTGTTTTCATTAGGGGAAAAGCGAGTTTGTAAAGCCAGTGGAATATAAAAAAATATAAAAAATAAAAAGATAATATATATATATATATATATATATATATATATATATATATATATATATATATATATATATATATATATATAAGGTTAATACAACAAAAGATATAAGAGGCAACTAATCTCTTTCATTAGTGAACATCCGGATAAAAATAAAGCTCAATATACTGGATAGAGCATTAATAGCAATATATAAAGTGGAAGAATAAAATGAGGTGCGAATCAAATTTTATTACAATTCAATGTTCAGGCAAAGTTCTTTAAAGTCCTTAACTCATGAGTTTTCAAAGAAAATCTTCTCCTCGGAGGACCATTACCGCAATGACATTACTGCAGGTAATAAAAATTAAACTTTGAAAATATATAAAAATATATATAGAGAAAAATACATAAAAATATATAAAACATCAAATATATCGGCCTAAAACATACTATTTAGTAAAACTATACAAGTCAACAAGTCTAAAATAGCTCAAGGCAAGACATCCAAGATGTTGATTAAAGATTTATTACTGTAATACGTGCAAAATGAATGGTCGCCGATCCCCAAAATGTAAAACATTCACTAAAACTCAAGAAATCAACCAATTTTAATGAAATGTTCAGTATTTATTAATCAATGATCATGGAATATAATGATGAACCCATTAATTTTTTTAATCATAGTGAAAATGTATTATTTTGTGAAACCAAAATACACCTTTACTAAAGTTACATTTTTAAGTACTAATAAAAAAAAATGCATGAATTTAAAAAAAAGTTTTTAAGGAAAATAAAGCACTGTAGATGTTAACAATTAAAAAAAATTTTTTTTTAAATATTTCCTATATATTACGAAAAAAGCCCCTAAATTCCGTGTTAATAAAATCAATATCACTCGAAAGAAAATTCTCTAATTAACGATATCGTCATTGAATTAAGCATTGTTTAATCAATATTTTTACCAAAAAAGTAATATTATTGCAAAAAAATATTTCATGTGATGTTAATGATAAGAGTTTACGGGAAAATTTGAAACTCGATATTATTATATTTCCTTTTCGCGCATAAACGTGTAATCATCAGCGTAAGAAATTGTTTTTATAATCTTGAAAATAAAAAAAATTGAAAAAATTGAGAAACTGGGTTGTTCCCCCAAAAATATTTTACTAACGATTAACTTGAAGATGTATGAACTCCTAGTATTGCAATAAACAGACGGGATTTTGACCGCCACCCTCTGCTATCAAAGTTTTTAAAAAAACAGCGTGTGTTTACATGACAAAGAAATGTAAACAACCTCGTCTTCATTTCGTCTATTTTGCTCACATTTTGGATAAAATTAATTGTTGGTCTTAATTGTATTTTTTTTTGTCCTGAAATAAAATTCTAATTTACTTTTTTAAAGTTTTGAGAATCGAATTTTAATTCAATGTTTTAATCGCTGGCGGCCATATTGTTTTTCCATGCACCAAAAATATTTTTACGACGTAAAAAGTTTTATTACATACAAAAAACAAAGTTTTTGATACAAAATGAACTTTGAACATTTTGTTATATAAACGAAATCGTTTAAAACAAAATAAAGAGGTTAAAACTAAAATATATTGGTCGATATTAAAAAAAATTAATATCACATTGGGAAATAAAATCTTATTGAGCTCCATGAAATATTAAATGGCATTAATAAGTAAAATAAAATAAAGAAAATGTGGTATTATAATTATGCAATTTCTATAAACTATTACAACACCATATCTTTTTTATAAAAGTAAAAATAATAAAATATATTTTAGCGATTATTACCTCCCATATAAATGTCTGAATGTTGCTAACAATCTTGTTTACATTTCATCGCTTGCCGCCGCTTACAGATGTTATCATTACCCTGACATTTTTTGGATAATTATACAATTTTTTAGTAAAAACTATGTGCATTTGTTTTTAATTCAGTGTCTTCAGATTTTAATTAACTAATTATCTTTGAAATAGTTCCAGAAAATTGATATTTATCTTTCAAAGAGATCTTTTTCATGAATTTCTTAGTTTCAATTTCACTGATTTTTTGTATTTTTTAGCCGACGTGAAAACAGTTTTCATTTGAAAAAATTTTTTCACACGTAAACTTACATTTTTTAGAGATTAACTTTAGGCTTTTATCTTTCAAACACAATCAACATTTAAATAGAAACTAATTAAAATAATTATGATAATTATTTTAATACCATAGTCCGTATAAGCCACGGCCATTTTTTGCACGTACCTTATTTATTTATTATTCACCTCCCCCATACACACACAACAATGTAACTAGTCCGAAGTAGATAAATATAAATAAATTGTATAATAGGAAGACAAAGTCTCATTCCAACATTTAAAACAACTTTATTGGACCATCTTCGTTTTAGTGTAAATAAAAGGGAATTTAAGAGAAGGGTGTTAGTAAATGAATAAGTGCATTAGTATGAATGAAGAAACAGGTTAGAATGTCGTTGAGTAGGATAAATATCCTGTATGTAGTGAACGGTTAAGAGATCATGTTATGAGAATGTTTGTATGAGAAAGTCTGTACGCATGTGTTAAAATCAGACAGTGTGTGTGTGTGTGTGTGTGTGTGTGTGTGTGTGTGTGTGTGTGTATGTGTGTGTGTGTTACATTGTGAAGTCCACATGTGTGCAGCCGAACCTTGTCAAACCTTGGGTCAGACGGCCAGGTGTCTTAAGAGATAAGTGTTATTGTCGGCCCGAGCAACGTGGATGAGTAATTAGCAGTGCCGTCTCGTGGCTGAAAAAATATAAGGAAGAAAGCGTCGTCTTTTATTACCATCGGTACCGATCTCAGTTCGGATAAGAGATGGCCACTGATTGGGCAAACTCGAAACGAATTTAATTGGTTGCACCAATCAGGGTCCAGCTTAAAAGTCATGCATAGATTCAAAATATTACTAACCTCGATTTGTCGCTGCTGTTGTTGTCGCTTGCTACAAAATAGTGTACTTCGATTGAATAAGCTGTGATATATCGCTTGCCGGAGGAAAACTCCTAACTGTTCCGTGGATTTCTCCTTTAGTCGTGTCTTTCTCACAGCACCAATGTAACGTTATCCTAGGGATGGGACCCAATGTAGTGTTATCACTTGCCGGGGCGTGTAACTTGGTGTGTCCGTGCCGTGAGGACGTCTTTTAAAGGAATTTTATCACGGTACTACCACCTCGCCGGGGGTATACGATAGGCACACCCCCTTCAATGAAGCAGTGTTACTTGGTTGAGTGTTTGATGGATCTTTGGTCGAGTTTTAGGCGTCATTAATTCTCTCCAGAGAATTAATTATCTGGGCTGAGGGAACCATCATGCTGAAATTTGAACGCTTGTATAAAAGGAGCGAACAACACATTTTTATATATAAAAAAATATATAATCTATTTATTCTTACATTTGAAGAAACTTATAAATCTTGAAGGTTTCATACGACCATCGCGCACAAAGTCGAAATTCCAACGAAATTCTCCCCTCGCTGTGATAAAAACGAGAGTGAGAGAGAGACAGAGAGAGAGAGAGAAAGAGAGGGAGATGTCGTTCCACAGGAGAAAGAAAGAAATATGAATACATATAAAAAAGATAGGGACAGAGGGAAAGACTGAGAGAACAATAATTACTATTGTGTTGTTATTGTTAACCGGCAGTTCCGATTTTTAACCTTTAGCGAAGCCGGTGTCCGCCAACATTGATTTCATCTTTTACTCGGCAGTCGTAGTGTTCTGTCAACAAGCTGTCAACGTTAGTTGAGCGTAGTTTTGATGTTTTGTAATGTTTTAATGACACAATAACACTTCCTTGATGTTACGTGCCTCCCCACGAGAGCAATAAATATCAGACACAAGGCTTTTAAATGTGAGGAACTCCAACTCCCACAAAAGGGTTACTATCCTTGTCAAAAAGCTATTCTAAGAGAAACAGCAAACAACTCTGAATTTCTATAGCCGATTATCGAAGCAAACGAGCGCAAGACATAAACAAAAACTGCTATAAAGTAGTAATATTTAATATTTCAACTATATCATTTTAGCTGACCACATGTTGGGATTATATCGTCTGCTTCGTATTCGTAGCTATATTCGTGTGTAATAATTGTTTGTTCAACAAACATACATGTGTGTCAGAAAGAGAAAAAGTCCTGTGTAATTGAAAGTAACCCAGGCAAATGGCAAAAAAATCAAAATTGATAAAATCAGTAAGGTCCGCTTACAACGAAATTTTCGATTCTTTTAAAGTCACTATAAAAAAATGGAAAATTCTGCTGTATATATATGAACCATACAAGTTTTTGCCGATTTTAGCAATTTTGATTTTTCTGTCATTTGCCTGTGTTTCTTCAAAATACAAGGGACATGATATATTTTCCATTTATTTACGAGTGGTTTTCTAGGATATATATAAAATTATATGTACTAATTATCACGGACACATTTGCATAGCAAACCCAGTTGGGTTCGCGAACAATAAATATCTTGTTGTATACTTCTTTGTTTTTCAAGTTGTTACTTTGTTTTTCATCGGCATGCTTGTATATTGAACACATAAATATATATGGAGTAGTGATGCTTCCCAAGCATTGCACTGGTGCTCCCTAAGTGTCGGACAAACAAAACTTCTCATTAGTGACCCCGCGAACAAGCTATGCTGTTTGAAACAAAGTTATAATTTCGTACTCATGCACAAAAAAAATCTTTAAATGAAACAATAACGGCGAACAAAAACAAAAATACGCTACACTTCTAGATTCCACTGTTCAACACAGCGAATTCCTTTTCACCCTCGTGTAAATTCGACAATTTCCGTTTCACTCCCAACAAACTTTCTAAATGCAGACGGAAAATGAAAAAAAAAACCTCACTATTTTCAACAATACAAAATTCGGATACTGTCTTAATGAAAAACAAACAAACTTACTACATGGTGCCAGTAACGGAACCACGTGTGAAAAAAATACAATTGAATGTTCATTAACTCCACCAAGGACTCATAAACTAAAACGAACGCGCTCTGACAAGTGCAGACTCACTTGCACTCATCAACTTCAACCATGCAGACTCGCTTGCACTCATCAACTTCAACCGTGCAGACTCACTTGCACTCATCAACTTCAACCGTACAGACTCATGTGCATTCATCACCTAACAACAATGCAGACTCACTTGCACTACAGACTTCCGACAAGAAGGTTGAAGAACATCCGAGAAGAGGAAGGACATTAGAGGGATTTCTCGAATCTCGCGAGATCTGGATCCAAGTCACGTGTCTTCTGAGATCACGAGACTTGATCCCTTTTCTCAAGAAGGGCACGTCTCTGAATCTATCGAGAAGCAAAATCCTATTCAAGGTAGACAACTCTGTCGTCCATGACATGTGAAGATCACACATAATCGCCTAAAAAAAGAACCACTAATCTCCCTCCCCTTTAAAAACGCACAAGATATATCCCTCACAGCAAAAAAAAATGGTTAACTGCCTTAAAACAGTAGAATGGCCCGGAAATAGGGGACTATTTTACATTACGGGTCTGTGGCGCAGTAGATATAGTACTAAGTAAAATTCAGTTCTAAGTGACAGTCATCTGAAGGTTGAAGGTTCAATCCTCAGAGTTGGCGATACGAAGAATTGCGAATTACTGAAGACTTCTCCCCAGTCATGGCAGATGGAACGAGAGCATGCTACCCCCGCGGATTTAATAAAGGGTTCCGTTCGAAATTCCGTCCAGATTCCCGAGTTCGACAAAGTACACCTGAAGAAGGTCGGAGGTTACATCGGCTGAAACGTTGTGATAAAAACATGCAAGAGTCCGAATATACCAAATTCTGCAAATTAATTAAGCAGTTTTTATTTTATAAAAGAAAATTAAATTTTACCGATAAACAGGTAATGTTGATATATCAGCGGCATTTTTGGTTATATTCAAGGTAGCTAAGGGAGATAACACCTAAAATTCAAGACTTTATTTCTATATTTCGCAAAAGTTCGTATTATCTGTCCTTTTTCAGTTCTTGCAAAAAATATTTGTCTTCTCTTTTCTTAGTTTCTCTCTGGTGGTTAGATCTCATAAAGAAATTCTGTTCACAACACTTCCTGAAGCTAGTCTTTTCTGTTTCTTCTTTAAAATACATTCTCCATGTTGTGAAGTGTAAGATTAAGCTCGTTAGTGGCTTGGCAAGCTTCATTCTAACCTTGTTCCTAGAGAGACAAATATATATATATATATATATATATATATATATATATATATATATATATATATATATATATATATATATATACATACACTTTTCTACTTTTCTACTAATTAGGCATATCGCATGGCCAGTATCACTACATCTCCCCGAAACGTAAAGGTTTTATGTTCTTAGTAGATCTTGTACTTCTTATAATGGTTTCATTTTCCAGATTACTTTCCTCTCCTTCTCCCTCTCCCATATTTCTTTCTCTAGGAGATCTAGATCTATCTTGCTCTACGCTGTTACCAAAATAGTCTTCTTGGATCATTTCATCTTCATTCGAACTTTCAAACTCATTCTGGCATGCTTGATCACCGGGGGGGGGGGGGAGGGGGGACTCAAGCCCCTCACTTTTTTACTTGCCCCCCCCCCACTTTACGATCATCAATAAGTTGATATGCATGTGTTTAACCGGGCCCCCTACTTTTTAGAGACCCCCCCCCCCACTTTTATAACTGTCCCGCTGGCCCTGTTGATCATGCATTATTTCATCTTCTGACGTTTCATTCTGTAGATGCTGTTCTAATACTTTATTATCGGAAGGAATCGTAGAGATTTCTTCATCATTTTGCTATTTATATTCACCCTCGGACCTTATTTGATCTGCATGGGCTAATACTCTGTCCCCCTTTCTCTATTTAATATAGCTGTTTTGTGGCCTTTTGCATGATACATACCGCCCTTTCTGAATTTGATTCTTTGTTCTTTTTGTACCATATTTTTCACTTGTGGAATAGGACATCGTTAACGGAGCTCTAATTTGCGTTTCCATTAGTTTTGGCATGTGGTATTGTGCCATAAAAACACCCTTGGTAAAAATAAAAAAAACTTATATTATTTCTTTTTGGTAAGAACATGTTTTAATCTCGTGTTATGGCCTGCACCATTCTTTCTGCTAGCCAATTCGATTGAGGATGATATGACGGATTCTTATAAAGTTTACTACCTGTTTTTCCAACCATAAGCTAAGATCTTCATCAGAAAACTCTGGTGCATTGTCGGATACTAGGGTTTTTAGTATGCCGTTTCTAGAAAATATAACCCTTAGAATCTGTTTTACGAGTATTTTAGAACTTTACTTGTCTGGCACACGGATTACTTCAGGCCAGACTGAAAAATAGTCTATTAGTATTAATAAAAGTCCTACTTCAGTAATGTGCGCATGCTCCATATGCACACGACTCCATGGCTCCATTTCTCTGGGCCATGAATGTAAAGTAGCCTTAATTCTTTACATTCCTTGCATCTTTTTATACTTTGACATCTTGTGAATATCCCGGCCACCATACTTTTAATTTTATCCTTTTTGTGGGTGGACGGTATTCCACGGTGTATATCATCATGTACACTTTTTATCACTAATTTTCTTTGTTTCTGTGAGAATTATTAGGTACCCATTACAAATCACTCCATTTTCTATTTTTAATTTGTGTCTTATTTCTTTGTAGGGTCTTTTCCGCCCTGGAACAATTCCCCCCACATCTTTTACTTATTCTATATGCTATTCTACTTAGCACTGGATCATGTCAAGTTTCCACAGCCATTCAATCAAAAGACAAAACATCAGTCTCTAAGAATGTATCTTCAAATTCTTCTGTTTTATCTTTTGAATCCTTGTAATATCGCAACCTTGATAGTGCATCTACATGTAGAATTGAATTTCCTTTGACATATTCTATGTCAAAGTTAAATGCCATTAATCTTATTGCCCATCTTAATATTCTTGATTTTGGGTAATCTTTTCTTGGGTTGAATATAACTTTAATGGTTTATGATCATGTTCCGATTTTTAGATCTCATTTTGTTTCGCCGTCCAAGTCTGCCTTAATTCTATGGTTCCTAACTGCTTAAAAGTGGAATTAGGTACACTGAGATCTGTTCTCTAGTCGCCGTCGTCGCACCAGAGTTCGAGCACATACTCATGCACGTTACCACTAAGTTGTGTGCCGATTACTCATGTACCGTGCTCGCTATGGTGAAAATAAGATTTAAAAGAAAAACAGTTTTCTAAAGTCAAGGGCCATTTTTTGTCCCTGTCGTTTATGAGCCGGATGTCTACAACTCCGTCCGCGTACTACTCTTGCGACAGCAAGCAGCATTCATCCGACACTGAACGGTCGTGTCGTTATCGATCGTTCACTAAACTAACCCACCCCACTCGAACCACCAACGACATTGCCATTCTGATTACATCACACCACGAAGAAGAAGAAGAACAACAACAACAGACACGACTCTACTACGGCAGAACAACAACGATAACAGCAACGACTCTACCACGGAAGAACTAAAACGATAATAGCAACGACTCTACCACAGCAGAACAACAACGATAACAGCAACGACTCTACCACAGCAGAACAACAACGATAACAGCAACGACTCTACCACAGCAGAACAACAACGATAACAGCAACGACTCTACCACAGCAGAACAACAACGATAACAGCAACGACTCTACCACAGCAGAACAACAACGATAACAGCAACGACTCTACCACAGCAGAACAACAACGATAACAGCAACGACTCTACCACAGCAGAACAACAACGATAACAGCAACGACTCTACCACAGCAGAACAACAACGATAACAGCAACGACTCTACCACAGCAGAACAACAACGATAACAGCAACGACTCTACCACAGCAGAACAACAACGATAACAGCAACGACTCTACCACAGCAGAACAACAACGATAACAGCAACGACTCTACCACAGCAGAACAACAACGATAACAGCAACGACTCTACCACAGCAGAACAACAACGATAACAGCAACGACTCTACCACAGCAGAACAACAACGATAACAGCAACGACTCTACCACAGCAGAACAACAACGATAACAGCAACGACTCTACCACAGCAGAACAACAACGATAACAGCAACGACTCTACCACAGCAGAACAACAACGATAACAGCAACGACTCTACCACAGCAGAACAACAACGATAACAGCAACGACTCTACCACAGCAGAACAACAACGATAACAGCAACGACTCTACCACAGCAGAACAACAACGATAACAGCAACGACTCTACCACAGCAGAACAATAACGATAACAGCAACGACTCTACCACAGCAGAACAACAACGATAACAGCAACGACTCTACCACAGCAGAACAACAACGATAACAGCAACGACTCTACCACAGCAGAACAACAACGATAACAGCAACGACTCTACCACAGCAGAACAACAACGATAACAGCAACGACTCTACCACAACAGAACAACAACGATAACAGCAACGACTCTACCACAGCAGAACAACAACGATAACAGCAACGACTCTACCACAGCAGAACAACAACGATAACAGCAACGACTCTACCACAGCAGAACAACAACGATAACAGCAACGACTCTACCACAGCAGAACAACAACGATAACAGCAACGACTCTACCACAGCAGAACAACAACGATAACAGCAACGACTCTACCACGGAAGAACTAAAACGATAATAGCAACGACTCTACCACAGCAGAACAACAACGATAACAGCAACGACTCTACCACAGCAGAACAACAACGATAACAGCAACGACTCTACCATGGCAGAACAATAACGATAACAGCAACGACTCTACCACAGCAGAACAACAACGATAACAGCAACGACTCTACCACAGCAGAACAACAACGATAACAGCAACGACTCTACCACAGCAGAACAACAACGATAACAGCAACGACTCTACCACAGCAGAACAACAACGATAACAGCAACGACTCTACCACAGCAGAACAACAACGATAACAGCAACGACTCTACCACAGCAGAACAACAACGATAACAGCAACGACTCTACCACAGCAGAACAACAACGATAACAGCAACGACTCTACCACAGCAGAACAACAACGATAACAGCAACGACTCTACCACAGCAGAACAACAACGATAACAGCAACGACTCTACCACAGCAGAACAACAACGATAACAGCAACGACTCTACCACAGCAGAACAACAACGATAACAGCAACGACTCTACCACAGCAGAACAACAACGATAACAGCAACGACTCTACCACAGCAGAACAACAACGATAACAGCAACGACTCTACCACAGCAGAACAACAACGATAACAGCAACGACTCTACCACAGCAGAACAACAACGATAACAGCAACGACTCTACCACAGCAGAACAACAACGATAACAGCAACGACTCTACCACAGCAGAACAACAACGATAACAGCAACGACTCTACCACAGCAGAACAACAACGATAACAGCAACGACTCTACCACAGCAGAACAACAACGATAACAGCAACGACTCTACCACAGCAGAACAACAACGATAACAGCAACGACTCTACCACAGCAGAACAACAACGATAACAGCAACGACTCTACCACAGCAGAACAACAACGATAACAGCAACGACTCTACCACAGCAGAACAACAACGATAACAGCAACGACTCTACCACAGCAGAACAATAACGATAACAGCAACGACTCTACCACAGCAGAACAACAACGATAACAGCAACGACTCTACCACAGCAGAACAACAACGATAACAGCAACGACTCTACCACAGCAGAACAACAACGATAACAGCAACGACTCTACCACAGCAGAACAACAACGATAACAGCAACGACTCTACCACAACAGAACAACAACGATAACAGCAACGACTCTACCACAGCAGAACAACAACGATAACAGCAACGACTCTACCACAGCAGAACAACAACGATAACAGCAACGACTCTACCACAGCAGAACAACAACGATAACAGCAACGACTCTACCACAGCAGAACAACAACGATAACAGCAACGACTCTACCACAGCAGAACAACAACGATAACAGCAACGACTCTACCACGGAAGAACTAAAACGATAATAGCAACGACTCTACCACAGCAGAACAACAACGATAACAGCAACGACTCTACCACAGCAGAACAACAACGATAACAGCAACGACTCTACCATGGCAGAACAATAACGATAACAGCAACGACTCTACCACAGCAGAACAACAACGATAACAGCAACGACTCTACCACAGCAGAACAACAACGATAACAGCAACGACTCTACCACAGCAGAACAACAACGATAACAGCAACGACTCTACCACAGCAGAACAACAACGATAACAGCAACGACTCTACCACAGCAGAACAACAACGATAACAGCAACGACTCTACCACAGCAGAACAACAACGATAACAGCAACGACTCTACCACAGCAGAACAACAACGATAACAGCAACGACTCTACCACAGCAGAACAACAACGATAACAGCAACGACTCTACCACAGCAGAACAACAACGATAACAGCAACGACTCTACCACGGCAGAACAACAACGATAACAGCAACGACTCTACCACAGCAGAACAACAACGATAACAGCAACGACTCTACCATGGCAGAACAACAATGATAACAGCAACGACTCTACCACGGCAGAACAACAACGATAACAGCAACGACTCTACCACAGCAGAACAACAACGATAACAGCAACGACTCTACCACAGCAGAACAACAACGATAACAGCAACGACTCTACCACAGCAGAACAACAACGATAACAGCAACGACTCTACCACAGCAGAACAACAACGATAACAGCAACGACTCTACCACAGCAGAACAATAACGATAACAGCAACGACTCTACCACAGCAGAACAACAACGATAACAGCAACGACTCTACCACAGCAGAACAACAACGATAACAGCAACGACTCTACCACAGCAGAACAACAACGATAACAGCAACGACTCTACCACAGCAGAACAACAACGATAACAGCAACGACTCTACCACAACAGAACAACAACGATAACAGCAACGACTCTACCACAGCAGAACAACAACGATAACAGCAACGACTCTACCACAACAGAACAACAACGATAACAGCAACGACTCTACCACAGCAGAACAACAACGATAACAGCAACAACTCTACCACAGCAGAACAACAACGATAACAGCAACGACTCTACCACAGCAGAACAACAACGATAACAGCAACGACTCTACCACAGCAGAACAACAACGATAACAGCAACGACTCTACCACAGCAGAACAACAACGATAACAGCAACGACTCTACCACAGCAGAACAACAACGATAACAGCAACGACTCTACCACAGCAGAACAACAACGATAACAGCAACGACTCTACCATGGCAGAACAATAACGATAACAGCAACGACTCTACCACAGCAGAACAACAACGATAACAGCAACGACTCTACCATGGCAGAACAACAACGATAACAGCAACGACTCTACCACAGCAGAACAACAACGATAACAGCAACGACTCTACCACAGCAGAACAACAACGATAACAGCAACGACTCTACCACAGCAGAACAACAACGATAACAGCAACGACTCTACCACAGCAGAACAACAACGATAACAGCAACGACTCTACCACAGCAGAACAACAACGATAACAGCAACGACTCTACCACAGCAGAACAACAACGATAACAGCAACGACTCTACCACAGCAGAACAACAACGATAACAGCAACGACTCTACCACAGCAGAACAACAACGATCGTTCACTAAACTAACCCACCCCACTCGAACCACCAACGACATTGCCATTCTGATTACATCACACCACGAAGAAGAAGAAGAACAACACCAACAGACACGACTCTACTACGGCAGAACAACAACGATAACAGCAACGACTCTACCACGGAAGAACTAAAACGATAATAGCAACGACTCTACCACAGCAGAACAACAACGATAACAGCAACGACTCTACCACAGCAGAACAACAACGATAACAGCAACGACTCTACCACAGCAGAACAACAACGATAACAGCAACGACTCTACCACAGCAGAACAACAACGATAACAGCAACGACTCTACCACAGCAGAACAACAACGATAACAGCAACAACTCTACCATGGCAGAACAACAACGATAACAGCAACGACTCTACCACAGCAGAACAACAACGATAACAGCAACGACTCTACCATGGCAGAACAACAATGATAACAGCAACGACTCTACCACGGCAGAACAACAACGATAACAGCAACGACTCTACCACAGCAGAACAACAACGATAACAGCAACGACTCTACCACAGCAGAACAACAACGATAACAGCAACGACTCTACCACAGCAGAACAACAACGATAACAGCAACGACTCTACCACAGCAGAACAACAACGATAACAGCAACGACTCTACCACAGCAGAACAACAACGATAACAGCAACGACTCTACCACAGCAGAACAACAACGATAACAGCAACGACTCTACCACAGCAGAACAACAACGATAACAGCAACGACTCTACCATGGCAGAACAACAACGATAACAGCAACGACTCTACCACAGCAGAACAACAACGATAACAGCAACGACTCTACCATGGCAGAACAACAATGATAACAGCAACGACTCTACCACGGCAGAACAACAACAACAACAACAGCAACGGTTCTACGACGGCAGAACAACAACGATAACAACAACGAGTCAACCACGTCAGAACAACAACGATAACAACAACGAGTCAACCACGTCAGAACAACAACAACAACGATTACAACAACGAGTCCACCACGTCAGAACAACAACAACAACGATAACAGCAACGATTCTACCACGGCATAACAACAACGATAACAACAACGAGTCTACCACAGCAGAACAACAACAGCAACAATTCTACCACGGCAGAACAACAACGATAACAACAACGAGTCCACCACGGCAGAACAACAACGATAACAACAACGACTCTACCATGGCAGAACAACAAAAACAGCCACGATTCTACAACGGCAGAACAACAACGAGTCCACCACGTCAGAACAACAACAACAACGAAAACAGCAACGATTCTACCACGGCATAACAACAACGATAACAACACCGAGTCCACCACGTCAGAACAACAACAACAACGATAACAACAACGAGTCTACCACGGCAGAACAACAACAACAGCAACGATTCTACCACGGCAGAACAACAACGATAACACCACCGAGTCCACCACGTCTGAACAACAACAACAACGATTACAGCAACGATTCTACTATGGCATAACAACAACGATAACAACAACGACTCTACCACGGCAGAACAACAACAACAACGATAACAGCAACGATTCTACCACGGCAGAACAACAACGATAACAACAACGAGTCCACCACGGCAGAACAACAACAACACCCACGATTCTACCACGGCATAACAACAACGATAACAACAACCACTCTACCACGGCAGAACAACAACGATAACAGCAACGATTCTACCATGGCAGAACAACAACAACTTTGTGTTGTCTCTAATGTATTTTGAAACAATATAATTTGTTTAATGTTCATTCTGTTTCGTCTCCCTTTTCCTTGCTACCAAACGCTTATAACAATCACTTCTCAAAATAAATATTTTCCAATTAAAAATTATCATCCACACAATAGCCAGCGTTTCCTTTTCTATATTTAATAATTGAATTCAGTTCATCAGTCTTCTTGATAAATACATTATCGGATCTCCTTCTTGTGATAATATTTCAGATATCGAATATTTACTTACATCAGTAGTTAACATAATGTCCTATTTGGGGTCAAAGATTTTAACTATTGAAATTAATTATTGCAAAGAATTGCCATAATTAATTATAATTTATCAGAAGCTTTTTGTTCCTCCTCTGGCCAGATGAATTCAACATTCCTTTTTCTTAAATTTGAAAACAGTTCAGTCAGGTCCGTATATTTTGATAAATATCGCCTGTAGAAATTTACTAATCCCCACAAAGATTCAAGTTCTTTTTTATTTGTAGGTATAGATATTTTTAATATTTTTTCTAGTCCTTGTAGCAGTCACCAATAGGGACTACTTTTGAATGCGTAATCACTGTCCCTGTGAGCTGGCTTGTCCAATCAAATCACAGGGCGCAGTAATATCGTTAGTTCCCTAAGGGACTACTTATGTTCTCTTAGGGTTCGAGGAAAAAGATCAGACGACCTTCTGGCACCAGCTTGGACACATCGCAGAGAGCACCAGTGAGGAACGAGGAAATGCTCTCTCTCCTGCCGCCGTCTCCCACTCGACGACTCGCGGGACCACACGGACAACCCTAAGAACTCTTATATTCTTCCTCTTCCTCAGACGGACACTGTCCCACTCTCTTCTACCTATACCAAACGGTATAGGTAACCTTGAGTTAATAAAATCCCTTTTTGTTATAGTTACAGAAATACTTTTCGTTGTTCTGTTTCTTTACGAGAAGATAAAAGGATAACCCCTTTCATCCTCTCATCATTTTGAAATAGAATAACCTAAAAAAATAATACTTTACTACTATTGTTTACACATTTCGTTTCATTTATTGTCATTCCAGCATTTCTTAATTTATTCAAGATGATGTCGGTTTTCTTTTTTTAATTCGGTTTCACTAGAAACTCTCATGGATATATCGTCTTGGTAACAGACAATATTTTTCATATCTTCTAAAAACCTGTACGATGGTTCTTTGAAATATGGCGCTTGCTGTTTTTATTCTTTATGGCATCCTTTTCCATTTTAGTATTGGCGTATTTATCATTGTTACTTCTTTGAAAGTATTGTCTAGTGGTATTTGGTGATATGCTGTTTTCAAATCTATTTTTTGTAAAACGCGCATTACTGCCAGTTCATGTAATGCAACTTTAACATTAGGTATATGATATGAATCCGACCAGACTTTGATTGACGCCTATTTTATAATCTCCACATATACGTATGTCTCTATCTGACTTTCTCAAAACTAAAATAGATGATGCCCATTTGCTACCCCCAGGTGAAACATCTTCGAGAAAGTCCTGTTCTATTAATTTTCGTAATTTTTACGACTAATGGCAACAAATATACTGGTAATTTTCGTGTCTCATAACATTTTTTTTAAATTTTTAACTCGCTTCATAGTTTTTTAACTTTCCATTTTTTCCCCATTTTTATCTCATTAATTTATTTGATAGAATTTATGTTAAGTACATTGTTTCCAAGAAGTTCCTGGTTCTTTTTACACAATGTGACAATAAGTATTACTTCAAATCGCTCTTCCAAGGAACCTTCAAACTACCCTAAAGTTTTTATAAAAGACACACAAAATTGGTGAAGCTGTAAATTGCTCTTTCGTAAAGTTGGCTTTCCAATGCGTTCTCAGAAATTTATGCTATAAGTGTAACCTCACTGTCGGTATCAATTTGCATATCCAGATCGACGTTGTTAATTTTAACTTTCGGTATAATGTTGTTTTTTTTTGTTCAATTTTTTTCCACATTTTTATTTGTTTTTTTTAATGAAAGAACTTCCATAGTGGTTGCGTTCTCTTCGACTCTTTCAACGTTTTTCTTTTTGAATTTGCATACTGTTTGAAAATGGTTCTTTTTTTAAGCAATTTGTACAAGTTTTTCCAAATGCTGGGCATTTTTTCCTTTTTATTTCGTGTTCATGTCCACAATACCAACAAAGCTTTTTTAACATGTAAGTATCGGCGAATATTTTTTCGTTAGGCTGATTTTTTACTGGTTATATTTCTGTATTAATTCTTGTTGTTGCATAAAGTCAAGGCATGTATTTAAAGACATATTTCCTATTTGTAGTTGTTCCATTATTTTATATCGGTGTGATGTATTGCACATACGTTCACTTAATCTTAATTGAATTAAGTTTTCTTCAATTGTCTGTTCTTCTTGTCAAAGTTTTTCAAATTCGCAATATCTACTAGCATTTCATAGATGGTATAGATATTTTATGATTGCTTCGTCGTTTTTGTTTTTTTGTTTCATCGCTATGAACTTTGTTCCTTCTCCCACGACCAACCTTTTCTTGGGCCTCATATTTCTTATGATTTGACTTATTTTTTTTTTAAGTAAGGTCTTCCAGGTTTGTGGAATTTTCCAAGATGGATACTTCCATTATGGCATCACATCCAGCTGTAGCCATAAATAAATCCGTTATTTCATTTTCTCCTCCCGTTTCCTGTTTGTCTTTTAACTAGCAGTAAAATATCGTAGCCATGCATCAACAAAGTCGGAATCCTCGAGAGACAATTGAAATCCTATTGGCGATGCCATTGTTGTGAAGTGTAAGATTAACCTTGTTAGTGGCTAGTCAAGCTTCATTCTAACCTTGTTTTTAGAGAGAAATATATATATATATAGTAAGCTATGAAAATATATTTATGGCAATTAAGCTACACAGAGGCTCCCGCGTTTCATTCCCGGGGGGAATCTTCAGGGTAAAATGCATTTTAGCCTCAAGATTCCCCCCGGGGATGCAACGCGGGAGCCTCTGTGTAGCTTAATTGCCATAAATATATTTTTATAGCTTATTACTTAGCTCTACCTACGTATCGAGCACTGTTGAAGTAAATACTGAAAATTGATACATAAAAAATTATATCTCCTTATAAAATGTTATGTAGATACATGAAATACTAAATATATATATATATATATATATATATACACTTTTCTACTCTTATGTTAATTAGACATATCGCATAGACAGTATCATTACACTCCAGAAAAAAATTTGCCATCCTATACTAAATAATCTGTTTCAACTGCAAAAATTAAAAATAAAACCTTTGTGGAAATATCAGAAACATCACGTAATTTGATTAGATGTCCTGCTGGTTTGGCAGGCTAAGAGCAGATTCAAAACGTTTCGTCGATAAATGGCGATGGAGAAGTACTCAAAGAGCCGAGTCAACTCATTACATGCAGAATTGTTGTTTGTGTTGACAATTATTATTATGAATTTGAATGAAAACAAACTAGTTTGCTTTTCTATTTAAAATTTTCAAATATTTGTAACTTTCGGACACAAGTTTCTAAAGGTAGCTATTTTGATTGCCTCGTGTACATATCGTATGGCAAAGTTGAACTAAGAGTATCGACCTCGATCTCAGACAGGGTTAGTGTTGGAGTTCATGAAAGACCTGTTTTCGTCCTCATCATCAAGTGAATTCATGGGAATCGTTAATCTTCATTAGTTGTTTCACAAGTTATCTTATCTTGTCAAGCATTCGTTAAGTTGGCTATTTTTACGAACTTGGCCTTTTGGCTAAGATCAAAGTGTAGTATCTGTTCCGATGGATACTACACCCTATAGACCGGTATCGTCTTGGCCTTCGGGTCTTGATTCCGCCGGTCTGTGGGTTTGTCCTGCACAGTTCTGGGAGGTCCACCCTCCCAGTCTTTACCTTCTCACATTTTGAGAATGGTTAGTTTATTGCTATCGCCTGAGGTGCCCCTACCGGGGAATGCTGATAGACGTTGGCTTTAAATGTCACAAAGCCCACCTTCCCCCTTCCACAGTGGGCTTTCATGCCTAAGGGTGGATGCATTCTGGGAATATAATTTTAATTCCCTGAATTAATGTTTCCCAGGATGTATTGTCCTAAATACAATCTGTTCCGATGGATACTACACCCTATAGACCGGTATCGTCTTGGCCTTCGGGGTCTTCATTCCGCCGGTCTGTGGGTTTGTCCTGTGCAGTTCTAGGAGATCCACCCTCCCAGGCTTTGGGTTTGAGTAAGTTTATCACTTACTGCCTGAGGCGCCCCTACCGGGGAATGCCAACGGGGCTGCCCAGACATTTTTTGTAGGCCAGAGTGCTCATTTACTCGGGCGCTGACTTTTCAAATCCCACTTTCCCGACCTTGTGTCACATCTTACCGCTGTGGGAGGAAGATAAATCCTTCTTATCCATCATCATCATCATCATCATCATCATCATGTGTGGTTTAACGTTCATTTTACATGCTGGCATGTGTTGAACGATTTTAAGAAATTGAATTTCAAACTAACCCATCTTTGTCCAGGTCTTTATTTATCCCCCTTTAAAGTTACAAAGATCTGACAATCTTAAATAAAATAAAAAACTACTTGGAGAAATAATTATCAACACAACAACTCTGCATGATTAAATATTTTAGCGATGATCGTAATGTCAAGAGACATCGAATGTGGCATTTTGGGTTTACAAAAAAGACTACTTTGTTGTGCGGCTGGGTCAAAAGAGGGTACTGCAGATGTTTACTTGTTGAAGAGGAAATCTGTTATGTTTCACAGAGGTGGAACTGAACTAAAGAGTTGGCAAATTTGTAGTGAGAGTCTGAAATCAAACAAAATATGAAATATTTTTCTTGCCAACAAAATAAAACTGCAAAACACAACAATTTTGTTGATGATAAAGAGATTCAATAAACATAACTTGTTACATTACCATGGACAAGCTCTCATTCCGATTTGTTGGCAGAAAAACAATCTAATTTTGCCTCAATCTGCACATCCATACCTCAGTCACGACCAATCAAAGAAACGCAAGAACACAGCATCCAAACTTGACCAATCAGAGCAAGACATTTTTTTGAATACGAGCCTGTAAACCCACGGAACATGAGTCTTTACTTTTCCTGTAAAAGGTCTAAGAACCACGGATGTTTCCATCACAAAACAGTGGATAGTAGCAAGACGTCTCGAAGCTCCATCAATCCCACTACTCTTTTCCAGCAGGCAGTTGCAAGAGGTTTCAGGTCTTTCCCAGCATCAGCCAAACCTCAACTTGCTAGCAACCACATTTAGGATACCTTGTTTCAAGACAGCCACATTTTTCACACACACATCTCAGTTCTACCAGACACACAAGATTATGCCTCAATTTCCTGCACACACACAAACCAGACAACAACACATCTATCATCCTGGCAAGAACATGTTTCCTATCAAGGTCAGTTTCCCACACACACACAAATCATTTATTGGGGTCTTATCCCCTCAACCTCTTACCAGAGTGAATTTCCAGCACACACACAAAATATGTAGCTGGTTCTAATCTCCCTCTTACCTCCCATTGAGTCAGTTTCTTACACATACAAAATGGTCTAATCTCCTTCAAATTTCAGCAGCAGTCAACACAATATTTCCTACCAAGGCCAGTTTTTCTGTTTACGCAACATACACATCAGCGTATTATCCGGATGAAAATAAAACGACAACCACATATATCATCCTGATAATAACAACAAAAATAACACCTACATTTATCGTCTTTACAACAGCTGCAAGTCGCATCTATCTGTAACATATTGTGAAGTGTTCTTTGATCTTGGACCACAAGCAAATATCTTTGGTTGACGTCCTATCTGGAGTCTTGTTCTATCGACACATCGCAAATTGCTCTGTGCATATTTTGTCTCTCAACTTTTTTTAAATTTTTCCTTTCCTTTTTGTAGCTGCAGTGGGAGGAATTTTTTTTTTTTAAATTTAAAAAGCCGTTATTTTCTTTTGAAGTTTAGCTTTTACTTTTTCCAGCAATTTACATCGAGATGAGTTGTAATTTTCCGACTCACCCAAGAACGCGGCAGCCTAGCAAAAATAGACGACCGTTAGGGAGTCTATTTTCGCTAGTCCACTTATATAATGAGCACTTTCCCTGTGGATGTGTGTGTAACTGTCTGTCAGAAACTTTTGAAAATATTGCATTAATACTAAATAATAAATTCCCAACAAATAAATCAGACGCCATGACCAGAAATCGAACCAAAAACTTTAAGATCTTCAGTTTAACGTTTTATCAACTGAGCTTTCTTATAAATTGATCTTAAAACATTACCATAAAAAATAATTATAGCTTTGGCATGTCACAGATTTATGATTGACGTCATGTTTCAAAACATGAATTCAAACATAAGCGATAAAAAAAAAAAAAAAATAAATGGATAAACATTATCAATAGTAAATTCTTTTCCATTGTGCTTTTTAAATAGGTTTAAACAGTTGTTTAGTTTTTAATTTACTTAATTTGTTTATCCAGATATTGTGAATGATAGCAATACTGACATTGTGTGATGAATGCCACAAGTTAATAAGCTCATGATTATATTCGGTTTAACGTTCGTTTCATATGCTGGCATGTGTTGGATGACTTTTAGAAACTGACTTCCAAACTCACCTATCACGACCAGGTCTTTATTCCTCTTTCTATTAAATCCATCCTTATCACTTCCCCCGATGTTTTCCTTAGTTTTCATCTGCCATCTCAATTGTTCTACATCTACTAACCCAAGAGCTCTCATCCATTCTAATGTTACTAATTTATATACGTTAATTTCACTACTCTTTAAGAAACAACATATATATATACTAAGTGTAATGCTATTGAGCACAAAGAATGAGAAATGCAGCCAAATACAATTTTACACATTTATTTAAATGTTGATAAGTTCAAATAACGTAACATAAAATATACATAGTTGTTACTCATGACTCGTGGTGGAATTCTACTAGGAACGGTAGGTTACGAATCGTTGTAAAGGCCAGAGCTTGTTTATATTAGTAGCCACTGGAATTGTGCCCAGCCGTGGTGAACTAGACTGTCTCTATCTTTATTAGGTCTAACCAAGGGGAATAACCCCCTGGTGTCCTTAGAAACCAGTATCATTTTCAGTTTGTTCCTCTCCATTAGAATTTAATAATTAAAATATAAATGAGAGAAAATCATATTTACAATTAATAAATTGACAAGATAAGATAAACATCGTTAGAAAATGCCAGATGGGTTAAACAATTCTAAGTGAAAGGAGAAGTTTGTCTCTGATGTCAACTTCTCCATTCACTTAGAATACTGGCTGGACACCCACATCCAAATGTTATTTTTTCTTCTTCCTTTCATTATTTCCAGTCTAGATTCTTGTTTCAATATTTGCATTAGGTATGTAGTTATAAAAAAAAAAAAAAAAAAAAAAAATTGTACTTTCCGGAGGCATAATTTACATTGATTTTGCTTAGTTTTACTTTGTTCGAACTTAAACAGTGATTAGCTGAACCCATATAAATTACAGTTGCATTAGCTTATTAATATTTTTGTCTGCCATGTATATAGCTATATTTTACAAAAGAGAAATTAAAGACATTTTTCTGGTAATATTTCTTCTTTTTTTTTTTTTCAAGATATACTCAGCATATTTTTATGCTGTAACGTAAAAATTGAAAAGAACGTTTTTAAAAACAAATATTAACTTTCTGAATTATTAGATCTGAAAAACCTAAAACAGAGAAACTTTAGCAACATCAGATAAACATTGCATTTGCTTTGTTGGTTGCTAGGCTTTACTGCATGTCAACCCTAGTTGTTGTCATTTTATACTAAAACCGCATATTTTTGTAGACATGACATGATGAGGTAATTTTACTGATGCAATATTAATTGATTAAATAACTTAATTATGGAATAAGAAGTTGGGGATCAAATATCACCAAATTTAATTTTCATAAATGATAAATTCAAAAGGTTATATACTTTGTGTTTGAGTGACAACATGAAGTCTCAGTTATTTTTATTATAACAAAATTATGAGAAGTATAATCCAACAAGGTTGTTACGGTAATGGGGAGAAGATAATGGTCCAAGAATTATAGTTAACAGAAATTACCCAAATTGATACCGAAATATTCAGGTGTGAAAACACTAAATCAGAAAGACTTTAGTGTCATCAATTAAATTTTCTTTGCATTTGGTGTGTTGCAATTTACTGCATGTCAACCCTTGTCACATCATTTTATGACAAAACCGCATATTTTTTGTATAAATGTGACATGATGATGTGCTTGTTTTGGGAAAGCTATCGTCTTTTTTTTTACACTGCAAAAACAATGCCTACGGCGGCGATGTTCCATCAGTGGGCAATTCATTTTACATATCAGCTTCACTACATTTATGCTATTGAACCAAAATTTTGTTATTTGAATCCATTTATGGATTTTATGACATTAAAACATTCACAACACAACTATAAGACAATGTATACCCATCTTCACACAGCTGTTGACAATTTGACAAAATACAGGGATCCCATCATATGCAAGAATGATAGCATACAACATATCCGACCTGTACTCTTTTATGGCGGTGAGATGTGGTCGACAACGAAACGTCAAAACGACATGATTCTGGCTGCAGCACATCAGACGGGGAAAATTGCCAGTATCACTCGACAAACCTCCATGAGAAAGTATGTTGCACTACCATGTCTTAACTAGTACAGCCACGTTGCCCACCGTCAGTTCTCTGAAATGTTCCAAAGTGTGTTCCATGTCGATGGCCTAAAGCCACATGGTAGGACATTAAAGACATGATGATGACCTTATCCAAGCAAAATCGCAATAGACAGAAGTTGGAAGTCATTCACAAAATGTTTACCCTCAGCAGGAGACAAGATGAAAAATCAAAATAAAAATAAGAAGAAAGAGCAACTAGAGACTTAGAAAAAAGAAAAAAAAGAAAAAGAAAATCATAAATGGATCAAACACATCGGCAGCAGAGAATTGCAAGCAATCAAAATATGCCGGTCTTCGACAGATTTTTGTTCCAACTGATCGTGGTAGAGATAAATGAAGCAATAGGCCCTGCCACACAGAACTTCCTCAACAGTCTTAGTCTGTTAATGACACACCACACCAGGGACGATCATGAATTGACCTGACTTTATGAGCGCCTCTCCATCGCCAATGTTCGTGGAAACCCATTGAGCCTGCTCTCGGCCTTCCAAGTCAGGACACCTGATGAAAATTCCTGATATTTGCATATTGGTTTTGAAAAAGGGCATTTCATTAATTATTATTTGTTGTTATTGAATAATAATAATTAGATTAAAAAATCTGATTTTGTTTTAAATAATAGACAACCAGTGATATTGAATTTTCTAACCTAAGATGGCAGTGCAATGTGATGTAAATGTGGCGTCTGCAATTTGCCACTGATGATGCTAAGAGAAAAAATGTTCTCTAGTTTACAGAAAACAAATTATTATTCCCATGTTTATTTCGTAATTTGTTTTTTGTTTTTTTTTGTGGTAAAAATTAATATATTAGAAAATCTTTCTTTTTTCATTTTTTATTGTGAAAATAAAATCTGTGTTCTTTTGTAAACGTCACGATTAAAATCGTGGACAGATTGTTTAAAAAGGCGATTAAAAATTGTTTTTTTTAAAAAGATTATGACATGCTGAACGTTTTGGAATTAAAATCTATTTACTATTAGCATATTTACTCATTTAAAATCTGTTTTTCTTTAGATTTCATGCGGAATACTAAATAGAGTTTAACTTCAAAACGTTCAGCTTGCCATAATCTTTATAAAAAAAAAAAAAAAAACAATTTTATTGCATATACACAGTTTTTAATTGCCTTTTAAAACAATCTGTCTCCTGACTCTAATCTCAACGTTTACTGTGTTTTTTTATAAAAAACGGATTTGAAATATAACAAACAGTAATTTACAGTTTAACAAACAAAACCAAAATTTACTGTTTATAAAAACACAGATTTTATTATTTGAAAAAAACCCCAAAAAACTGTTTGTTAAATTGTAAATTACTGTTTGTTATCTAACAAATCCATTTATAAAAAAAAACACTGATTTTATTTTTACAATAAAACAAAATAAAAATATTTTCTAATATATTATTTTTTTTTACCGCAAAAAACAAAAAACATTTATTTTAGCATCGGCAGCAAATTGCAGAGGACTCATTAACATCACATTACGCTGCCATCTTAGGTTAGAAAATTCAATATAACAATCCATCCATCAAACAAATGAAAACAAATAAAGCACTGCCACTCGTTCAAGCGAACCATTGCTCTGATCCCACAGTTCCTCTCGTACTAGACAGGATAGCTGTGGCCACGGCCAACTAACCTGTCTCATCACAGTCTAAACCTAGCTCACGTTTCTTGTCAGTGAGAGAACAACCCAACGCTCAGCGAATTTTGCTTCGTAATGATAGGAAGAGCCGGCATCGAAAGATCAAAAAGCGACGTTGCTATAAATGCTTGGCTGCCACAAGACAATCCCTATGGTAACTTTTCCAACAATTCTCAGTGGAACGGAGCTCTCTGCTCAGAAAGGATTGATGGGCCACGCTTTCTCGGTCCACATTCATACTACCAGGAAAAAAAAAAAAAAAAAAAAAAAAAAAAAAAATCGAGATTGAGCAAGCTTTTGCCCTTTTGCTCTACGTGAGGTTTCCGTCCTTTATGGGCTCACCTAGGGACACCCACGTTATCGTTCGAGACGTACCGTCCCAGTCAAATTTTTATAACGGATCATGGAAGAGAGTTTAATAATCAGGACTTTAGACACATTTGTCAAAATGTGAATGTTCATGTTACAACCACCGCAGCACAAAGTCCTTGGAGTAATGACCTTGTTGAACGTCATAATGCTGTCCTTGAAGAAATGGTGATAAAGACGTTGAAGGACAGTATATATTCCTTTGATATTGCATTAGGTTGGTCTGTTCGTGAAAATAATACCCTCCATAGTATACATGGGCACAGTTCCAACCAGTTACTTTTTTTCTAGTGAAATTGTGGCTGAAAATCTGGATGCAATGCATGCAGCTAGAAAAGCCTACATTGAAAGTGAATCATCTGAGAAAATATGCAGAGGTTTGGCACTATCTTACAAATCACAGGAATATTAGATAAAATGTCAATATGCAAAATTTCAGAGGAACGCCTTATAAAACATACAAGCTGCTGCGAGGTCAACTATTGCCAACATCTCTGCAGCTAGCGTGCTTTTCACAATCCTTCTAATTTTTCTTTGATTGCCAATGGAGTTGAAAGTATTTGTTATTGCTGCTGCCCACAACATAAATAATGTTGCCACCTTGAGAGCCGCCCTCTTCCAAATTGACAAAAGACGCATCATTGTAGCCTACTATACAAATCTCATGTAGATAAAAGCAAAGGTAACAATGTAAGTGGAGTAGACATTTTTGAAGTCAGGATGGTGTCTGGGAATTCTGGGAAAAGTCAACTATGCTTTTCTCCTTCAGCTTGTTTAATTCTGACACAAATAATCCGAATTATCATTCCTCATGTAAAAATTCTAACAAATGGCATTCAAATATTCATAATTATTATTAACAAGGCAATAATATTAATAAAAGATATGTCCAGCAGACGCGTGAGTGGCCACAAAATCTGAAACAGAGATGAATTTCTCAACCTGGATATGTGTGTGTGTGTGTGTGTGTAATGAATTATTTTGACAAATAGAAAGTCATTTAAACTGCCTTTAAAATTCTTAACAAATTCTTGTGAATTAAAAGATTGAAAGTTTTGGAAACTATTTACATCCACTGAATTCTATAACAAGTCGGTTCAATTAATAATTTCATGACTAAACGATTCCATAATTAAGTTCAACTTTCAAAATCCTATTTAAAAAAAAAAAAAAGACTCTCAGACAATGGCAAATAAGTACAGCTAGTAGTATAATAAAGATTTTTTTTAAATAGCTCAACTTAAAGTGTAGTACTTGTGCCTATAATTGGTCCAGTCTCTTCCGATATATCCCAAAAATGGAGGAGGGGTGCTAAAGTTAATAGAATCTACATTTCTTTAGATTCTGTTTAAAAAATTTTCATTCATATTAATAAAAATAAAAGATAAAAATAAAAATCTTCAAATAATATTTATATCCCAAAATAATAATTAAAAAAAAAGGTCTTTCTACATGATAGACAGAGTAGATAAAAAAAATCCTTTATTTTGCATTGGAAATAATTTATCACCCTCAATTAATTCCAATAAAAAAAAAAATTAAAATGTAAAAACAGCAAGCATTAATGTTTGGAGGAATGCACATCTTAAAAAAGAGCTTTTCATGTTGGATTTCTCTTTTTTTTCCTTCTTTTTTCTCCATTTTTTTTTTCAAATGTGTTTCAAAAATAACTTCCAGAGAACTAGATGAGCGTATTATAAAAAAAAAAAAAATTAAACGATTCTGAGTTATTTCTTTTCCTTCATTCAAATGTTGAGTTGCACAATAAGCTGCTGTTGCTGCCAGAGAGTTTTAATAGTAAACCCCACAAAATAATAAAAATAAGACATCAATCTCAGTGACTTTCTCCTTTCTTGCCAGCAACCTGGAAAAAAAAAGGATAAAAATATAACTAAAAACTAAATAGAAGAATCTTTCGAAAGAAAATAAAAATCAATTATCAGTAAAATAAATTTTAAAATAAATAAGAAAATAAAAAAATAAAATCAGAAATTAATTTTACTTTTGAGGATGTCTGTTAAAAATCCATCTTTATTGGAAGTGTTAATTTTAAATGAAGTAATATGGTAGAGGGGTGTAAGATTATGTAGAAAGAAGAAATTTCCACTAAGTATTCAATTTAATGTGTTTTAAATGCTGGTATGTGTTGAACTGTAATTATAATTGTTAAAGTACAAGCTGTCTGGCAGGGTTAAAATGGTCAGAATAGTAAAAAAAAAAAAAAAAGAAACAGGAAGAAAAGAGAATCGCATGAAGAATGACGAAACCATGGAAGGGAGAAAAAAATTGTTAAGTTATGAGTTCACGACTGGAAACAAGTTGAAAGCATGTATTAAGACAGACTCTTAAACCAGGATAAGTAAAAGTCTCTGTTATCTCCCTAACAGTGTCGGCTGTATGTATGACTCAAATAAAGGACCCACTGCCCAGTGACAAATCATCTTAGACTTAGTTTTATTAATTTCAAAGTAATGTTCAGATTTATTCAGCCAGCAAAAAGAAACTATGAGATTGATGCATTTAGCTACTTAGGATATGCAATTTCTGTTAACGATTTTTATTTTTTTAAATTTTTTTTACTCCTATTCATCCCAAACAATCTCTGATACAAATCTGCAAAACTTTTTGCATACATTTCTCATGATGGCTGTCAATCCTTTCAAATGATGCCTTACCATTCTACACTGATTTCCCCCACAAAAAATGATCAAGAGGTAAATATACTGAACATACATAGATAGATAATTTTCTTTAGTTCGGCAGCATTCATTCTTATAAGCATCTTTCTTTGAATAAGATAGATATTTTGTGTCTTATTTGATCTGATGAACATTCTTTCCAAAATTCTAACAACTTTTGCAAGTCAGAGTGCAAAATGAATTTTAAAAATGTTCAAAGTCATATTCTTGTCTAGAACTTTATTTCTTAACTTTGCGATTAATACATTCAAGCATTTTTCATTCAATAAGATAGTAATGTTGTATCTATTGGATCTGGTGATCATTATTTAGTTATTCCATGATGGAACGAGCGCAAGCGAATCCCCCGTGGATTAAATAAATTGCTACTAAGATGTAAGGGGCTACTGTGAATTAGGGATCATACCTACAGGGACATTCTAAGTAAGGAGTTGAACAGCGAGATGTCTGTTCACATTACATTTACATTTCTGCATATGAGTACAGTCAGGGAAACAGGGAACAGGGAAGGAATTCCAAAGTCTAGCAGTTTGAGGGAAGAAACTATTAGAGTAGAAGGCTTTCCGGCATCTGGAGAGTGAAGGCGTGGGATTTTGCTGCTTGTTGGGTTAGTCGGGCATATTTACGCCGAGGGGACACCAGTGCTACGAGTTCATATAGTTTGAGTGTCTAAAATAAATAAAGAAACAAATATAACGGTCATCTCTGAATGCATATATCATACACTGGACGAGGCAGGTGAAGCTAGGGCGGTAGCGCTCGATATATCCAAGGCCTTTGACAAGGTCTGGCATGAAAGGCTTCTCCTAAAACTGCACTCACATGGTATTACTGGACAAATATTTAATATAATTAAATCCTTCCTAACAAAACGAAAGATCCAGGTTGTCCTCGATGGCCGTTCATCTAAGCAACATGATATAAATGCTGGTGTACCCCAAAGATCCATCCTTGGACCTCTACTGTTCCTGATTTTCATAAATGACCTCCGTGATGTCATTAAGACTGAGATAGGAATATTTACTGACGTCACCACACTCTACTCTCATCATCTGGACAAAACCGACGCGCACATATCTGAGACAATGGCTGAATCCTTAGAAAATGACCTTCAGTCTGTAGTGGATTGGGGTCAAAAATGGATGATAACTTAATGCTGCAAAGACAAAGCTACTTTCCTTCAATAACTACAAGAAACCTCTTCAACCACCGATTGTCATGGCAAATAATACCCTACCTGAGAGTTCATCATTCAAACTCCTCGGCCTAACTTTCAAAGATAACATGAATTAGAATAAATACATTGAAGACATTGCCAGCAAAGAAGGGAGGTTCCCTCTACCGTGCTAGTAAACTTCTCACACGTGACATTATCCTATATCTCTACAAAGTCACCATCTGCCCATGCATGGAGTATTGCTGCCACATCTGGGCTGGTTCATCATCGACTAGTCTCTCCCTCTTAGACAAGGTCCAAAAAGAGTTGCCAACTTAATAGGTCCATCACTATCCACCAAGCTCTAGCCCCTGCCCTATCGCCGCAACATTGCTTCCTTGTGCCTGTTTTACAAGTACTTCAATAGATTGTGCTCTGGTGCCCCCACGACGTAAATTCACTAGACCAATCCAACAATCTGCCAAATCCCATCCATTCACTGGAGGTCCCCAGATACCGAAGAGCTTTCTACTCCAAAAGCTTCTTTCCTCGTGCTGCTGGACTCTGGAGCTCCCTCCCTGCTCCCTGTTTTCCTGACGGTACTGACATGCAGAAATTTAAAACTAATGTAAACAGACATCTCGCTGCACAGCTCATCCTAATTTTTTATATTGGCAATTTATGAAAACCGTAACTCATTCTCACCTCAATTTTTAATTTTGTCACAATCTAGACCATTTTTTTTTTTTTAGAGGATCCGGACATCCGGATTTTCCATCATATTAAAAGTCAATCAAGCTGATTTAACAATACCCCCCCCCCCCCCGAGTAAGGTTAGAAGTAGATTTATTTTTAATAAGATACTAGCTAATGTACCCATCTACTTTAATTTTCTTTGAAGTGGTACATGATGAAAAGTACACAAAACAGAATCAATGAAATAATGCAAAAAAAATTATTTCGTGACAGAGGCAACCTCAGGCTACTTGGCCTTTTGGCTAAGGGCAAAGTGTAGTATGTTCTTTTCTGCCCTCAGTAAGTGAAAGAGAAATCCTTCTAGATTAAGGCAATTTTTATTTATGGCCCTATCCAGAGTGCCCCTTTTGGGGAACTGGATTTTCTCTACATTAAAAACCGACCTTATGTCTAACTCTGCCATCATGGAGAGGCAAGTAAATAGAGACATAGGCTATCCCAAAAGATGGAGAAATGCATCCATTGAACCGACTTATTTCAGACACGTCAGAAATACGTTCTTGACAATCAGTTCGATAGTGACTTCGTTGCTGTCAGACTCAGGTACGATCCTGTTCAGTCTCAGTAGGTCCACCCTCCCAGGCTTTACCTTCTCTTTGAGAAGGGGTTAGTTTATTGCTAATCGCCTGAGGCACCCCTACCAGGGAATGCTGACTGGTCTGCTCAGGCATTTTTTGTAAGCCAGAGTGCACTAATACTAACGTGCTGGCTTTTCAACTTAACACCTGACCTTGTGTCTAACCTCCTGGAGAGGTAAATAAAATAAGCAGGATTGCTGATAACAGCGATAGAAAAGTTAGTCAACTGTCATTTATCGTTACTTTGTCGTCGACATTCCATCAATGAAGCTTTCAACACAAACTTCCAACAACAAGAATGACAATAGAAAAAAAAACAATCTAAACAATGATAACTCCTCATCCCTAAAATAGAAAGTGTAGCTCATCACTCACCCTTTTGAATTCAGACATGTCCGTTGAAGAGACGGGGGTGCCTATAAAACACATGTAATCCATTTGTGTTGTTTCTGTTCCTCCCTGGTTGTCTTTAATGAAGAGCTACAAAAAAAAAGAAAAAAGAAAACATTGTTCATAGAAATGTATTCATTTCAACACTGGGCAAGTACAGTTAGAGTTATGTACACCCTTACCGATGGATGCAGAAGGTTCTTTACGCACGTGGGTTGATTGTCACCACCATCGCCATAGTTGTGAGTCTCGGTTGTTTTCGTTCATTGATACAAAACCACGCCGACACTTCTTGGTTAGTTTATAAAAAGGTTCATTCACAAGGACAAAACAGAAACTCCGCATGCATGCATGTGTATGATTATATATATATACAGGGTGTCCCAAAATAATGTATACACTCTTTGAATCGTTAAAACTCGTTCAATTTACTGATTTTGACTTGCAAACAAGGTTGATAGAACAGTAGAAGAGTAAGAATACACATTCAAAAATACTGACACTAAAATTAACAAAACCATAAGAAATTAACTTTTAATAAACGTAAAGGCTACAATGTTTAAAGCAAGAAACCTGAAGCAATTGCAAACAAATGGGAGTAGCAATTGTAGTAGAATGTGCCCAAGGAGTAAATGTTGCAGGACGTTTGTAGGTACAATTCTTAACGTCTTCACTATATGGAAAGTGTATTGAGCAGAACGGGTTAGGGTTAGGGTTCATTTTATGAACATTCTGAAATTACCCTAAATAGCCTTTATCTTTGTTAAAAGTTAAGTTTCTATGTTTTTGTTAATTTTACTGTCAGTATTTTTACGTGTATATTCTTACTCTTCTGTTTGTGTGTGAATCTTGCAAATAAAAATCAGTAATTTGAACGAGTTATAACAATTCAAAGGGTGTATACATTATTTTGGGACACCCTGTATATATATTTCTAGGAATGAAAGATGAGAATAAAAAATTGTAAAGATACAATATTTATTAGAATATCAAAAGTTCAGAGCAAGGAGCTTCATATCCTTAATCGATGGAAACATAGTGATGTTCTAATAAATATTGTATCTTTACAATTTTTTATTCTCATCTTTCATCTCTAGAATTGATTGCTTTATATTATCACGATAGATTATTATTAAACGATAATTCAATTCAACATTTAAAATTCTGCTTGGTATTGAGCACTCTTGAAAAAATTGGTTTATGTTCATTTTATTAACATATTTAAACTTGATCAATTAATATATATATATATATATATATGTGATTTTATGAAGGCTTACCAAAGCATTCCTTTCAGGACACCAATGATCACCATTAAAGATATTTTTTCTTACAAATACTATTTATTCAAATTAAATGTTTTTTTCCTACACGTGTTTCACTACCAAGCAGTTACTTGCTTGGCAGATCATCAGGGAAATTAAATGTCTGGAATACTGGTTTCAACTGCCGACAATACACAATGTGGCGTTGCAATTTAATTTGAATAAATAGTATTTGTAAGAAAAAATATCTTTAATGGTGATCATTGGTGTCCTGAAAGGAATGCTTTGGTAAGCCTTCATAAAATCACATATAAATGCTCTGTACTCTGTAATCGAGTATCATCGAGCTTGTTTTTTATTGGAACAACCCCGGTCTTCACTGAATGATCTATTTTATTTTATAAGTGAAAAATCTAAATCTATATATATATATATGTATATCGAGAGAGAGAGAGAGAGAGAGAGAGAGAGAGAGAGAGAGAGAGAGAGAGAAGTTCTGTTTGGTGCCCAACTCTGACCCCACCCTCACCCTTAACACTGACTGCCCAACTTTTCCATTAGCACAATTACCACTAGTTATTTAAAAAGTGAACTCTCATTTCAACTGAAGAAGCTTTCGGTGCCAATACATTTATTTAAACAAAAAAAAGTTCTGAGCAGGAAATTACTCAACGATTCTAAAAGTAAAAAAAAACAAACAAAAAAACAATTAAGTATATAATAATACGATCACTAAAGATGTTGCAAAATCAAATGGTATTGTCCCGTTGACTAAAAGTACAATTTTAAATAAATACATTTCAAAAAGTGGCATTTGCTTTATTGATTTAAAGACTATTTAGCTGACAATTATTTTTACGGTAAGACAGAGAAGAAAGAATATTTATTGTTTTAAAAAGAATTAAAATGTTACAATTTTAAATAAATATAGAACAGACATATTCATTTTGTTTATTTAAAGAATATTTAGCTGACAATGACAATTATTTTTATGAAAGTCATTTTGTCTTAATAGTATTGACCCTGAGAGACATTTTTTTTAAAGGAATATTATTATTAATACTAAATTATAGAGATTGAAAGCACCATGGAATTTCCACGGGATCCCACTAGTAATGATAAATATGATAAAAGAATGTTCACAGGAAATAAAGGGAAACAAAATTGGTGCTTGTGCAGATGAGCAGCCGTACGAAAAAATTATTTTTTTATAAAAACAGTATTATGTACTTTTTCTTACTCACTGTAGAAAAAATTATCCACTAGAACTTTAATTACAAGTATTTTTACATTTTTTGTATCATAACATCGATTCATTCAGTAAGTGTCCATCTTTTTTCTTAAAAATAATTCAAGGGCAGATAATTCGCAAGGAAGCTAATCACGCAATTTAAAAAAAACAAAAAAACAACTACATATATAAAAATTAAATGTATTCCAATAAAACAAAATGAAAGTAAATAAACGAAATTAAGTTAATTTATTGCAATAAAACGAAATGTTCATATTCTCACTGGGTACCTTTCCGTGCGAATTATCTGCTCTTGAATTATTTTTAAGAAAAAAGATGGATGCTTACTGAACGAATCGCTGTTATGATACGAAAAATGGAAAAATACTTGTAATTAAAGTTCTAGTGGATGTTTTCTACTTTTTTCTACAGTGAGTAAGAAAATAACACTGAATAAGTACATAATACTGTTTTTATAAAAAAATAATTTTTGCGTACGGCCGCTCATCTGCACAAGCACCCAAAAATTTCTATATTAGAGTATCAAAATATTTCTGGATTGTCAAAAAATAATCATTTGAACCAAGACCTACTCAGTCGGGCTCAATTGTTTCCTTAAAAATCCCTTCTGACTAGCCAATTTTCATTTGTTATTGTTGCACTGGGTTATTGGCAATATAATGTACTTAGCTACAATTTATTTTTTAAATTACTTAGTTCGGCCCAGACGACTGCTAATATGAAACATGTTTAAATAATCACCTAAATATAAAAATCAGCAGGGGGAGGGTAATTTATATAAATTGAAGATTATAATAGGAGTTGTGTTTGTTTTTTTATACGGCATATCAACCATCTGTGGATTATTTAATGCCGAATCAAGTTGTCAAATATAATTCTATAAATAAGTTAATTATTTATATTCCTAGAATTGCTCTTTGAAGACATTACTCTTTGAGAATAACCACACCCAAGCTGGAAAAGACTCCGACAATCCTACAAGCGACAGACCTATACCACTAGTTTTGTGTTGTTTGAAATAGGAGTTGTGTACCTTAAGTTTAAAAATATACAAACAAATAAACTTAAAAACTAAAATGACGTCACTGCATCCCGGGCAATGCCGGGTAGGTACAGCTATTGAGACATAAAAGAGTTATACTTACCGTGACATTTTGCACATTCTGATATTTCACATAGCGTAACTCAATAACATTTCCTTCTTCTAAATCATTCGGTTCTAGACTGCAAAAAAAACAAAAGAGACACATTCAGTCTTAATAATAATAATAATAATAATAATAATAACAATAACAAAGAAATCAGATATAGTTAATCAAGCAGATTAATAATAAAAAAAGGACACTCCCCCTCCCAGCCAGATGTAGATTTTAAAAAAATAAAATATTAGCTAAATTACCAATCTACTTTTTTTTTTTTTTAAATTAATTTTTCTTTTTTTAAGGGTCAAGCCCTTCGTTCAGTCTGGAGAGACTATGGACACCCCTGCACGTGTAATTTTGAAGCAAGGGTTGCGCAATCCCCCAACAACACCTCTCCTACGTCGGCACGGCTTGATTCCAATGGCAAGCAATTCAAGACGACTGGAAACAATGCCGAGATAAGCAGAGAGCACATACAGCACCTGGTATTCCCAAATGGTCACCCATTTTAGTACTGGCCAGGCTCGACGTCGCTTAACTTCGGTGATCTAACGGGAACCGGTGTGTCAACATGATTGTGCCGTATTTTAAGGGTACATGATGAACAAATGCACTAAACAAAATGAAAATATTTTTTAAAACGATCACCACTTAATGAAACAAGGATTGATATTTGTTTGTTTAGGGCATTCTTCATTATGGACAGGATATTTCCAGGATGGTTGGTTTCAAATATCTCGGTCCAAAGGACTCCGGTGAAAATCCAGGAGTCTGCATCAAGATCAGTCGTCCTCTGGTCGTCTCTGCTTCTGCGTGTAGCAAGCAGAGACATGTGTCAGGAGTTGAACTACAAATCAAAATAGTTAAAGTGGCAACATTCGTTCTACGCCATTTCTTCATGTTCTGGGCAAAACCTTCCTCTACTTTACATGCAATCGCTGAACCCTGCTGCTCTCTATTGGAGATAAAAACCTGTAAACGACGGGATACTACAAGCGGGCTGATTGGGAATCTATCAGAGATCATATAAGAGACGCCTCAAGGATCAAAACTTTTTTTACTCCCTGCTGATCAATGCTCAAATGAGGTAACCGAATGGGTCGAAGCAGGCATTGAAGCATATGTCCCAATGCGGAAATTATACAGCAAGCCCCACTCTCCACAATGGTTCACCTCAAACTGTGCAGCAAGCATTCCGACAATTCAACCGCCACAACTCAACTACAAATAAACAGAAACTTATATGGTCAAGAAATCATTGTAAGACTGTAATAGATGAAACAAAGAGAAGGTATACAGAGATGACCAGAAAATGCATTAAGTCACAAACTAGATACTCGCAATTTCTGAAAAATCTTCAATAGTGTGGTGAACAATGGGCAATTAACAATTGCCCCGCTATCCAACAACAATGCTGTCGTTTGCACGGCAACTGATAAGGCTGAACTACTTGCCCAGCGTTTCGCCGTAAACTCCACAAACCACTCTCTCCCAAATTTCCCATCGCGGACTGAAGTTACACTTGATGACATGACCATCACATGTCTGGGACATCATAAAAAAACCTTGTCACCTTCAAAGCAACTGGGCCTGATCTTATCCCAGTAATAGTAATAAAGAAATGCTCTGCTGAACTGAAAAATTGCCTCTGTGGTACCAGTCTTCAAGAATTCTGGAGATAGAACTTAGCCTCAGAATTATCGCCCCATCAGTCTACTCTCGCTCTTTGTTAAAATCTTTGAATCCTTAATTAATCTAGCAATAGTCCGACACCTCGTTAATGCGAAACTTCTTTCTGACCATCAGTATGGATTTAGGCAAGCACAATCTACTACGGATATACTAACGGTCATCTCTGAACGCATATACCATACACTGGACACGGTAGGTGAAGCTAGGGCGGTAGCGCTTGATATATCCAAAGCCTTTGACAAGGTCTGGCATAAAGGGCTTCTCATAAAAATGAATTCATATGGTATTACTGGACGAATGTTTAATATAATTAGATCCTTCTTATCTAAAGAAAGATCCAGGTTGTCCTTGATGGCCGTTCATCCAAACAACATGACATAAATGCAGGGGTACCCCAGAAATCAATCCTTGGAACTTTACTGTTCTTGATTTTCATAAACGACCACCTTGATAACATTGTGTCTATACAGACTGACGACACCACGCTCTACTCTCGTTGTGGATAAAATGGGCGCGCACATATCCAAGGCAATGGCTGAATCCTTAGAAAGTGACCTCCAATCTGTAGTGGAATGAGGTCATAAATGGATGGTAACATTTAATGCTACTAAGAAAAAGCTCCTTTCCTTCAACAACTACAAGAAACCTCTTCAACTACCGATTGCCATGGAAAATAACACCCTACCTTAGAGTCCAACATTTAAATTTCTTGGCCTAACATTCATATGTGGAGACCTTTGTTTGTCTCAGCTTCATGGTGGTTCCGTCTAGTCATGGCATGACTGAGGTCGGACACTGCATTGATGTTACAAGTCTTTTATATGGCTGCAGTAAAATCTTATTAGCCACCAAAAGGCGTAAGTACCAGCCGACTGCCCAGAGCATACACATGTATGGCTCTGAAACCTGGCCGACAATGGAAAGCATGCAGTATTTGACAACAACTCTCTCCGTAGCAACTTGCACTGCCTTTACATCCATATAAAAAAAATTAGGCTCATAATTATATTAATGATACTTGCTTGATTAATAATACACTAACAAGTAAACGGGAATAAATAAACACATTCACACATTTCCAGACACTATGAATATTATATCCTCACGTTTTTACTTATATTCAGATATTACATATAGACACACTTATATAATCATAAATACTTCTAAATAATTATGGATCAATTAAAAATACACAAATAATGAACTAAATAAATATAAATAAATACATTCACACATAAATAAACTAAAGAGCTATATTATTTCCAACCCACTTTTATACATACTCCCACATATTACAAAAAATTTATTAATTAATGAAACACAAATAGAGTAATCAAATAAATAGAAATAAATTTATACACCCATTTTGAATATTTAAACTAATAGGTATGATACCCCCCTCTCTCTTAATGCCAACATGCCTTTATACATATTCCCACATATTACAGAAAACTTATTTATTAATGAGACACAAATAAAATAAAATAAATAGGACTAAATTAATACACCCATTTTGAATATTTAAACTAATACGTATGATCTCCACGCTTCTACTTTCTTATTATATTTGTTTTTTCTTCCCCTCCTTTTCCCTCCCAGTTTAGAATAAAATGCAAATTCAAACTTCCACCTTCCCCCGTCCTCCATATCCACTGCCAGCCAAGCTTGGCTGTGACATATTTTGACCCAGACAAATCTTCCTAGCAACAATAGACATAAACTAATAAGTCGAAACCATCAATCCCATTCATTTTGCATCCTTTGAAGGAGACAGGCCACTGCTGATAACGCTACACCCAAAATCAAAATTTTTCATTCTCTGCTTGTTCACGTCAACAATCATGCCGGAGTCTGGACACTTTCTGACAAATCAAAATTAATATTCTGTATAATTTTTCTACATTGTTTTCTTCATCCTGAGAAACTCTTTCAATAAAGACGAAACGTTGATGAATACATAAATAATATAGTTTTTGGCTTTCCTTTTTTCATTTTTACAACATCTGTAGTGATTTGGTTACGCTATTCATCGTCAAGCAAGAGAATTGATCAGATATCCCCGACCCCTCTACTACCGAAATCTTGCAAACGCGTTGGTAGGCAGCTAAAAACCTAAGCAACTACCATCAATGAGGAACTTGGCAAAATCTTCGACCTACATGTTGTTGGTCTTCGTAGATGGAATAAGAACTGGCTTGCCATCCCAATAACGCTTGCGCTGTCAAACATGAGGAAGCTAGTTCAACCCGCCCAGGACGAATGCTGCAAGGCAAAATACCTTAGATCAAGGTCGTAAGACGGCTGGAATTCAGCCTGACCAAACTTTTGACAGCTTATTGTGAAGGGAAAAAATCTAGTAAAGATTCCGATAAACATAGAAGAAAATGATTGGGGCATTTTTCACCATGTATCGGGGGGGGTTAGGGACTATTTACTTGCCTACCCACGAGGGCAGAGTTGAACACAAGGTTGTTTTTTGGGGTTTGAGTCAGTACTCAAACAAAAAAAAAAAAAACGACAATGAATTTGCTCTGATTGACTCCACAGCCCTACATACATCTATTCTTATTGGATCTTATGAACATTGAAAAAACAAAACAATTTATATTTAAGTTGTTGTTAGGGTGAGAAAGAGAAAATGAATCTATAGCTCACCAAAATGCTTGAACAGGTTCCATGGTTTCAGCTTTATCAAAATCAAGTGTTATTGGTTGATTCGTGAAAAGCTTGATATTCCTAGGACCATTGTCTAGAGAAAAAAAATCAGTTCCATCATTTAGAATTTAAATTAAAAAAAGAAAACGTTATTGGTTGGTTTGTAAAAAGCTTCAAATATTTTATCTTATTCTCTTAAATGTGAAAAAAAAAAAAATGCTATTAAAATTAATTTTTTAAATTCTGAAAAAAAAATGAAACCCACCCCCCCAAAAACCCCTAAAGAAACTGAATTTTAAATTAAAATTTCAAAGAAACTAGAATTAATGTGCCCAAAGGATCGCTATGCTGGCAATCACTGTAAACACTTAACTCACTATTGCTGTATGCTACATAAGCTTTCTTGTTGATGATGTTTACCATTCATTTATTTTTTATTAACGTTTGTTTGAATTCATGTTTTGAAATATGATGTAAATCATAAATCTATGATGTCACACCAAAGTTATAATGTTTTAAGCTCTATTTATAAGTCCATATAGGTCAGTTGCTTGAAGATCTCAAGGTTTCGGTTTCGATTTCCGGTCATGGCATCTGCTTTATTTGTTGGGAATTTATTATCTACTATTAATGCAATATTCTCCATTTCTAAAATTAGTTAAGATCTGATATTTCGAGATGAGACAAATTTTGCAATGTATTTATTATGTTTTATAAAATTGTGACGGACAGACGGACAAAATCTCTATTTATATAAGATAGAAATAAACTTAAAGAAAAAAAAAAAGAAAATTTATCTCTAGTGTGACAAATTGAACTTTACTGTTAAAAAAATCGGACAGCGTTTTTCTTTTTAATTCATTTCAGAATATATTTAACATTAGAGACAAAAAAAAAGAATTTTGAGAATCTGACAATTTGAAAAATTTCAACTTGCCACTGCAGCCAATTAGTTTTAGTCACTGCACTTAGAAACAAAGGTTGTGAATTCAATCCTTGGCAGAGTCGTATTTATTTTCTCCTTTTATCTTGTCAAAATTTGAAGTTATTCATTTTGAATTACAGCATTAAGCAATTTGAAAAAGTTTTCTTTTTTCTTCTATATTCTACGTAGTTTGTTAGATTTAGGACAATACTGGGTAAACCGTAGTAATTTAACACTGAAAATCCGGTTCTTAGCCGCTTATTTATTATAAAGTTAAAAATAAAAAATTCTAAGGTAATGATGTGATTTAACTTTCAACATTTTGGAAGACGTCAGAGATTTAAAATTAATAATAATCCTCTGTTATTCAACATTCAAGACAATGCAAAAGAAAAGTTACATTATAAATAATCCCAGGCAACGCTGGATCAGGACAGCTAATACATTATATACATATACTAAACCACTCATTATCTGTTGGGTCAGTATTTGCTGTATATATTAAATATCTCTCTTCCGTTTCTTTCATATTATCAAAAAAGAAATATATATATATATATATATACTTGAAAATGTATGACAAAGAATAAATGGTAGGTTTATGACTCATCCAGTATACATGCTGACAATACAAACAAGCAATATCTACAGAGTTTAAGTAATATATTAGTAGACGACTTCTTCTCTCTGGTTTAATGGATGATGTTATCGTTTTGTGACATCATCCACTGTGCACGGTTATCCCCAACTCTATTTTAATGGATGATGTCAGGAAAGGATCCCATAATCCACTCTGCATGGAGACAAACAAATAAAATCCAGAGTTTTTGTAATATATAGCTAGATAGATATAAAAAGAAATGATATTTCTTTACGTCATTAAGAAATTCAATAAATAAAGAAATAAAATAAAAAATAAATAAAATGCCTTTTCTTTTTAAATAGTCCAATTTTTTTGTGTGGGTACTCTAGGAAACTCTTGATAATATACAAATAGTCTTATGCTAACGAATCACCACTTATAAAGGCTAAAAGCCACTCAAAGATAACGATTAATCAGATGAATGATGAAGAACATTATGAGAGGATTGAAAGTAATGAATTGAATGAACAAAATTTAACTACTTATAAGGATGGTTTATGACAAGTATTTGTTGACATTGGATTTGAAGACGACCATGTTGTAGTCTGTAGGGAAGCAGTCTCGTGATAATGTGTTACACAGATGGGAAATTCTCGGAAAGAAACTCTGTTCATGCAAATTCCGCCTGTTGATTACTTATTGGGACGGTTTGACAAGTATTTGTTGACATTGGATTTGAAGACGACCATGTTGTAGATTGTAGGGAAGCAAACCCATGGTATGTATTCCAGAGATAGGAAGTTCTGGGAAAGAAGTAAGTTGATGAGCCAGTGCCAGTATAACACGGAAACAAAAAGTCAGGTATGGCCTCGTGTAAATAGATTTCAATCTCTAGAAAGTTGGAACACAAACCTCTAATATTGGATAAGGAAACCTGGTAGTAGGAATACACGGTAGGTATTGGGCTTATGTTTATTTTTTTGTAGGAGAACTTTTCACACCATATTGTTTGAACTAAAAGGAGCACAAAACTCACTATTATCACGTTTTCAGTGCTGCTTCAACCTAAAATCAAATATAGTGTGCGTTTTGTACTGCCATAGTTTTCATACGCACACAATCAACATGGCGACACTCCTAATGCTGCTATGTAGTAAGAGTAACATTTAAAAATAAAATAAAAAGTATTTGTTTGTGATCAAAATGCATGGAGATTCTCAGAATTTATTACTATTTGAGTATCCAGGTAAAAAATTAGACGATTTAGAAAATAAGACAACATTTTTTCCATGGTGGGGTTATTGTAAAGAAGCATCAAATAAATTTATGTTCAACATATTAGACTCTGAACAGTGAGTAGGTCAACTAGTAATAGATAATAATTACAAACCTTTTGGTGCATGAATTTTCAAGGAGTGTAGCTTAACTGCTTGAGAAAAAGTTATAAAGATAATTAGCTGGAACAAAAAAAGAGAAGTAAAATTATATTCATAATTTTCGGATTAAACATTTTATTACATATTTTCAGTAAAACTAAAAGAAAATTGCTTTTTGTATCAATATCAGCAAAATAGATGAAATCATACAGGTGATAAATAATATTTTATTTAAATTACATTTTTTTTTTAATAATCTATACTATTAAAATTATTAACCAAACGTTATTTTCAGCACCCTAGTTATATTAACAGCTGAAAGGAATGGATTTAGCAAAACACTGTATTTGACTTGATATATACGGCATAATCACATTGACACACAGGGTCTCATTAGATCACAAAAGTTAAGCGACGTTGAGCCTGGTCAGTACCAAATGGGTGACTATTTGCGAATACCAGGCACTCTATGTGAGAGGATGGCGACAGCTCCCGGCTAAAAATCTAGCCCTGAAGACACTTCAGTATAACTTGCTGAACCACACATGTAAATGACAACAGAATAATCGCCCCCTGGGCAGGTATTCAGTTCTCATTGTATGTGGCAAAGTTCTCTAGAATATAGAGATTAGTTGGGTTTTTTTCTATTTTAGGTTTGTATCTGACGGCACTCAAATGACATTTTTCAAACTTAAAATATATTTTCAAATTGAATTAGTCTCTTAATATTTTTTTTTCAATTAAAAATCCAAAACAATTTATATTTACTTCGTATAAAATAAAATGATACGTGTAACTTTTCTAACTTGACAAAGTAAAAAACAAATGGTTAGTTTTTCATACAATCTCAAAAAAAAAAAAAAAAAAAAAAAAATGCCATATGCAAATTAATTTCTCAACTATTGCCTTTTTTAAGGGAGGATTGAATGTACATTGTACAAATATTTAATCATCATAATCATCATCCAGTCGGGCTAGTCTCATGGATCTTCTTGACTCTCATGCTATCTTGCATTTCACCAGATGCAATGTGTATCCTTTGCTAATTGCTGGACCTAAGTTATCTCCACCAAAATATATCATTATTTTGGCATCGGTGACAATTTCATCTTTAGCCCTATAACAGTGACCAACAAATCTGACTCTTCTGTCTCTGATTAAGACTAAGAAAAGTGTCCATAAAGTTGCTTCTTTGTGGGGTGCTGCCTCCAGATGTTGAGAGCAGCTCTTAGCATTCTTGTGCACACACTGTCAAATACTTAGTTTTACTCAAAATGTCTTCTTTAAGGGTAACAATAAGTAATGTTTAAGAATTAAGAATATAATTTACCAACAATAAACAAAAACTACATCTTTCATTTTTCACTTGATAAATTTATTTCTTGTGCCAACAAAAATAAGAGTCAGCAATTTTTCTGAGAGTTAAAAAGCAGGTTGTATTTCATTTGTTTGCTTATCTCCAAAATAAGCAATAGTAAGACTTGCCATAATGATTGAAGCAGGGGTTTAATAAAGTGGCTGCTCTATAACCCCCCCCCCCACTCCCCAATCAGAACTTTCAGCATTCGATACTCCACCATGGGCTCTGTGCCTGTCGTTGTCCTCTCAGGACTTTTGTCAGAACATCAATTTGTCAATCACTGTCGCAGGAGCATACTGCTACCCAAGTTTTTTTGTTTTTTTTAACTTTTAATTCACCCCAAACAAGACACATTACCACAGCGATGTAAGGGGCTACTGTGAATTTGGAGCCATATCTACAGGGGTATCCTAAGTGACAAGTTGTGCGGTGAGATGTTCGTTCACATTACATTTAAATTTCTGAATGCTGGCACAGTCAGGGAAACGGGGAGCAAGGAGGGAATTCCAAAGGCTATCAGTTTGAGGAAAAATGCTAATAGTGTAGAAAGCCTTTCGGCATCTGGGTACTTCAGCACTGAAGGGGTGATATTTAGCTGATTGTCAGGTTGGTTACGTCAAGGGGATACCAAAGCAGCAACTTTATCAGACCACCTTCCATTGAAGTACTTGTAAAACAAACACAGGGATGCAACACTGCATCGATAGGGACAGAGACTGAAGCTTGGTAGACAGTGTGGATTAGAGACTTTTTTGAATGCTGTCTAAGAGGGAGAGACTAGTAACTGGGGCACCAGCCCAGATATGACAACAATACTCCATGCATGGGTGGATGGTGGCTTTGTAGAGATATAGGATACTGTCAGGTGTGAGAAATTTTCTAGCATGGTAGAGGGAGCCTACTTGCCTTGCAGCAGCCTTTACAGTACCTTTTATTTATTTGTTCCAATTCATATTACCTGTAAATGTTAGGCCGAGGAGTTTGAACATTGAACTCTCGGGTAGAGTGTTATTAGCCATAGCAATCAGTGGTTGGAAAGGTTTCTTATAATTATTAAAAGAAAGGAGCTTTGTCTTAGTAGCATTAAATGTTACCACCAATTTATGTTCCCATTCAACTACAGACTGGAGGTAATTTTTTTTAAGATTCAGCCATTTCCTTGGATATGTGTGCGCTCTATTTTACCCACATGTCAAGAATAGAGCATGGTATTATCGGCAAATATACCCATCTCGGACACAATTGCATCAGGGAGGTCGTTTATGAAGATCAGGAATAATAAAGGTCTAAGGATTGCCTCCTGAGGTACACTCGCTTTAATGTTATGTTGTTGTGATGTACAGCCATCGAGGACAACCTGGATCTTTCTTTTGGATAGGAAGGATCTGATTATATTAAATATTCGTCCAGTAATATCATACAAATTAATTTTCATGAGAAGGCCTTCATGCCAGATCTTGTCAAAGGCTTTTGATATATCAAACGCTACCGCCCTAGCTTCACCTGCCTTGTCCAGTCTATTGTATATGCGTAGCTCGTAACCCAGAGAACTGGGCTTATATAGTCAAATAGCATGACTGTACAAATGTTACTGCAGTTGTCAACTAATGAGACTGCTTGATATCCAGAACCACTAGTCTGTTGGAACATGCCAGTAAAACATCCACTGCCAACACTTCTTTTCTGTATGATAACCCTCTGGAATAAACTATGCAGGCGTTTAGCTCCCTGAGGTATTTTACATATCCGCATTACCTATTGTAAATTACCTTTGAGGAAAATAAAAATAAAAACTTTTTCTTAATGGAAACGATTGTTACTTTGAGTAATTTCTTTGTATTTTTAAAATTCTTTTTAATGATTTTCCATTCTAATTAAATTAACTTTCGTCAGATTGAAAAAATAAAAAAATAAAAAATATGTACATATATATTTTTTGTAAGAAGTCGATACAAATTTTAGATTTTTTATTAAAATATAAGACCAACTCGATTTGAAAATACATGTTTGGTTAAAATTTGGAAAGACGCTGTCTTTGAGTGCTGTTGCATAGGATATTCTAGACCTTTTCCTTCTAAGTGCTAGTATAATTGGGGTACTGAAAATACACTTGGTTCAAACTCATAAAGTTTTTTAAAAAACATGTTAAAAAATTAGTTATTTATAAATAGAAAAAATTGAATACACAGAAAAATTGAATACACCAGAGAAAAATTAAATAAATTAAATTATTACAAAAATCATTAATTCTTCTTCATAAAATAATTGCATTTATGTCTTTCTTAATAAGTAATTTGATAAATGTTTTTTTCTTCTTTCAAATTTTGAAGTATATTATGGAATAGAAATTTAAATACTACTTACCTGCTCATCACAGTCAGATTCGAGGTAATTGTCGTCTTTCTCCAAGCAATTCGTAAATGGAAAAGAATCAGAACCATTCAAACATTCAGAACCACTTTTGCTGATAAAAGGAGTTAAATCCACCTAAATAAAAAAAATAATAAAATTGCAAAGTTTAACAATAATCACAAAAAAAAAAACCAACAACAACAAAAACAATACCATCAATCAGAGCAATTTTTTGTGGAAGTCCTGGTCAGATTTTTTTTAAACCCACTTGAAAGTTGCGGAGTCAAAGCAAATCCGTTTCTTTAGGAGTTGGAGTCAGTGAAAACTGACCACTCCAAATAAAAAAATATGATGATAAAAATAACCAACGCAATCAATGTCCTTATTAAGTATAAAAATGTAACTTTTATTCATTAAAAATCGTTGAGTTGAGCCTTAAAAAAACATCCATCCCCTTTAAAATGTAATAAATAATATATACTATTAGCTGTACTTACCCGGGATGTAGTAAAGTCATTTTAGTTTTTATTTGTTGTCACTTTTTTAAACTTAAGGTAGACAACTTCTATTACATTCTTCAATTTAAGATAAGTTATCCCTGATTTTTATTTTTAGGCGATTACTTAAAACTGTTTCATATTAGCAGTCGTCTGAGCCAGACAAAATTGTAGCTAAGTACGTTATATTGCCAACAACATGACACAAAAATAACAAATGAAAAGTCAGGAGCAAAGTTCGATTTATCAGCTTAAATGCTATTTGGGTTTAAATTTGAAAATCCGAAACGATAACTTTATATGTTAGAAATATAAATTATATAATTCCCTGCCTCCACAACAATCTGACTGACTTATTAAAATAGCATAAATAAATATTACTACATTATCTATATATTAATATGAAACGTTGCCCCCACCCCCCACCCCAGACGCCAGCGTTGATTTGATGTCATTGATCGGGGGGGGGGGGGGATTTCCTCGGCTCTGGAGGGGGGGGGCAGGCCATAGTATCACAGTCTCCTGTTCTTCACATCTCTCCCTATGCTGTTCAGATTTAATCTTGCTCTGAGGTCATTAGATCTAAGCCTGTCTTTAAGACTCACATTACACATCCATTGTATCATTCTCATATCATTTCTTTCCATGTAACGCATGTCCTCAACTCTCACTGGCCAGGTTTCACTTCCATAGATCACCTTTCGTACATATGCCTGATAGATTCTTCCCTTGGTCGACAGTGGTAATGCTCTGCTGGTTAGTTCAGGGAATTTCTGCCATTACTAACTCCATCCACTACTATCTCTTTCAATCACGCTAGCACCTTCTCCACCTGTGCTCCAATGCTTATTAATTGATAACCCCACCATTGCTTGATTTAATTCATCTATTAAATAACCAATTATGTGTACATTATTCCCGGAAATTACTTTTTTCCATTATCACATTTAAATATGAAGAAATAAACAAAATATTGGTCGCACGTGTACTTCTTAAAATGAAGACATTTCTCTTTACTCATAGACGAGTTCTCTTCAACTACTAACGCTACATAATCTCATTATGGTAATAATCAATCATATTTCTTTACATTAAAAGATATAAGTTAACAATGATTCTTTCACTAGTTGCTTAGATTACAGCAAATGTCAATTGCTTCATAGACTTCATTCATAAATTAGTTAAAATAATAATGCAAATACAAATATTCCCGGGCAACGCCGGGTCGGAACAGCTAGTATTAATATATAGAGTATCAGTATTATTTTGTTGAGTACCTGTGGCTAACCACCATCATTAACAATGGAAATTGAAGAATTGCTGGAAAACAGAAGAATAATAAGTACAAAGAACTTAGAGAAATTACTGAGTAAGAGATGTTTAAAGACAATGTGGATTTAATTGCACCTTAGAATTGTTTAAGTGAGTCTTTTGTTTCTTTTTTATGTTTAGAGAAAAGCATACTAGTCAATAGTCTTATTTAACAAGGTCTAGACACGCAAATTGCACAACTATTGTTTTAAAAGTACAAAGGTGCAATAGATACCAATACTATTTCCCTGTATTGCTTGAAGTACTCAAACACTAAGCAGAAGTCAACAAATTGTAGACAATACTAAATATCATTATTGAATAAGCATAGTTTAACGGTACTAATGGCTAAGATCAAAGTGTAGTATCTGTGCCAATATTTGGTCCCCTCTTTTCTGCTGCCTAGGAAGAATGTCAAAAACAGTTTTTTTCTTTTTAAACTAGTAGTACATATGAAAAAATTGAAATTACTTAAAATATCTCAATAATGGTATACATAGAAAGAGCTTGATGATCTAAGAAAAAATCTTTTTAAATTTGACTAAAATTAAGTTATGACTATTTTTGTGCCCTGCACGGTTGGATATCTTTCCCCTATGCATTTCGTCATATTTTTTTTACTCTACTTTTTAAGTAAAAACATTATATCTTTGTTAAAACACAAGATTAAGCAGTGTATGAGTGTATTATTGTGCAAGGATTCAGAATATGCCACAGAAAATCTCCAGAAATTAATGGTTTCCAAGTAATCTGCAGTAAATGCACATAAATCTGCTGCAATACCTTAAAAATACCATGTATCCATTAAAAAAAAACAAAAAAAGGTTAGAGAACGCAAAGTTGAATTGTAATGTACTTTATGTACAAGAAACTAAAATCTAATATTATGACTGTCTTAAAATGAATATATTACAAGATTCTCCAAATAATTTGTATAAATTATAGATTCTTCACAATTCTATTTCTATGCAAGATTTCTAAAAAGATGCTTAACTCATAATTATTGGCCAATTTTGAAAATATTAAGGCATAGATTTTGAACATCAAATTATTTTTACATATGCAAACCATAGGTAAATGAGTGTTGGAATGGGACTACTTTCAGTCTTTCATGTACTTGACTCAGAATGATTTTTTTTTTTTACATTTTCATTTTTCAAATTGCTCAATTCAATAAGTTAACTCAGTAAAACCAATATAGAAATACACAATTTTAATCTATATTATTTACAACTACATAACACTTGATAGTGAACATTTTGGGGTATTTCATAAAAAATTTTTTTGTATTATTATAGATTGACATTTTCCACTAAATCCCATTCCCCAATATGAGATTCTACTTTGTTTTTTTAGGCGATTACGTGTGAACATCCTGAAAAACTTGGCAGAATAAATAAAATAAAATTATTTTTGAATTTAGAAACGCGGATCAGTTTTACATATAAATTTAACGTAAAATAACCCTTCATTTCCGGGTCATTTTAGCGTTTTAGAGCAGTTAACCAATTTTATTTTTATATAAATCTTGTTTGTTTTTTTCTCGTTTTTCAAGGAGGTGGGTCTACTTTTTACCCTTTTTTAGATGATTATGTTTAGTTTTAAGAAGGTTTTTGTTGGTGAGGGATTCTGCCACTCAGACTTAGAGTTAGTGGTAGGGTTATGGGTGGGGTTTTGGGGTGGGGGGGGGGGGGGAGCTTGCCACTCGCATCTAAGTAATTATAATTTCATTTTAATAATATTTCAGCATAAAAATATATTTAAAAATAGCGAGGGGAGGGGGGCTAACTCCCCTAAAAGGCTAGAATGGTCCGGAAATATAGGATCATTTCACATTAAATTTATATGCTAAATTGATTCCCCACCCTACATTCAAAATTTTTTTTTTTTTGTTATTTTTTTTTACCAAGTTTTTTAGAGTGTTCACATGTAATCACCTAAAATAAGTAGAATTTTATTTTATTTTTTTTAATTGCCAGCTAGAAAGTAATTTCTGATTACAATTAAAATTCGAAAGTCGAGTAAACCCAAGAAAAGCAGTATTTCTTAAAGGAGCCATTTTATAAACGAACCCCAAACGCATCAACTTTTTTAATAGTCAATTTATTTGAAAAAGAATAAACAAATGCTGAAAAAAAAAATCATTTTTTTTAAATAAAATATTATATTATTAATTATTTTTTCATAACAGAGTAGCTTTAATTAAACAATTTAAGAACATTTGATATTCATATTCTCAATTTTTTAAATTCGTTCTGGAATGTAAATTAACAAAACTTTTTACACTACAGATGCTTACTGACACTATAACTATTACCACTGATACTAACTGTCAACGAAACAGTAAAATTCATTGAAATGGAAACAATATTTTTTCAGTACAGGTAATTAAACATTGTTACTACAAAAAGATAAAACAACATACAATATAATTTAAAAAGAACTCTCGTTTGCCACAAAAGTTGTGAAAATGACCTGTTAGCAGTATTAACATTTTAATTACTTTACTTACTTAAAACTCTCAAAATATACTCAATAAATTATTATTTACTGATCCATGTGAAAGTATATTCATTTCCAAACAAAATGGTGGTATTTTAAGGACTTAAAGTGCTTTGGTTTTTAAAATACAACTATTGAAATCTGTGCTGATCCAAAGTGGTTTTACGATCGGTGGGTATTCCTATTTAAACACCCTCGACCGTTGGAATACTATCGATTAAGGACCAAATTTTCAGATTTCAATTTCTCGATCAGTCTTCAGTTTACAAACACATTTTTGGGAGATTGGTAACAGTGTTAGATAATGTAGGGAGAAAGGATGTTGTCATAGTTGAATGTGAGTAAAGTTACGTCCGTTTGCCAGCTTGCTCGTTCCCTTTTATCTGGACTTCAGAGTTGGATGTGTCTGCCCACGGCTTGCATCTAGGTCGCCGGAAGGTGCATGAGGGTACCTAAAACAACAATACTTCACCGTTTTCAGAAGAGCATTAATAAACCATTGAACTGTATTATTAACATGGTGTTGGGTTTTATATTTAAAAGCAGTTTATTTCAGAATGACCAGCACACTTCAAATCAAAGATGGCAGACTGTGAGAAAGCAAAAGCACTACTACTATGATCATTACCGTCGCAGACATCGAACGAGTCGAAACATAAGGTCAGCATTTTTTTTTTTTTTAATGGAAATTGCTCAAGACAAGGCATGAAGCCACTTGATGTAAGGAGCTAAAAAAAACGAAAGATGATTATCGCAAAGATAGGAGATGCCTATTGACCGTAGTCTTGTAAAGACCAAGGCTATAGTAGGAGGTCAGCAGGAAGAGTTCCACAAGCCTGCAGTTCTTGGTTTGGTTGTTTTGTTTTACGGCATATCAACCCTCCTCAGGTTATTTAATGCCGAATCCAGTCATTTCGGCGAAGGTTTTTATGCTTCAAGTTATCTATATATTCAAGTATTTATTCATGGTGTTTGGTTGAGTGAAAAGGGGGAAGGGAGGTTGAGGGGCAGGGTGAGGAAAAGGGGGACGGGAGGAACGGAAATTGTTGCCTTTTGTTTTGTATTTTGAAGAACATGATTGAGTTTTGCAAAGAGAAAAAGAAATAAAACATCAATGTTTGGTGCATTTGGAGTCAGGAAGCCGATATCTTCAGACAGCCTGTTCTGGTAGAACCAGGTTGCAGTTCTTGAAAAGAAGCTACTGGAATATAATGAAGTATAAAAACAGCGAATTGGTTAAGACCACTAGACCAACAAGCTGAAACAAAGGAAGCAGGGAATAGATCATACAATTCTGTATATACTATTTAGAACGTTATAACATTCAATTTACTGAGTTTAATTTTCAAACAAGATTGATAGAAAAGTAGAAGAGTAAGAATACACATTTAAAGATACTGACGGTAAAATTAACAAAACATAAAACCACTAGACCAATGAGCTCGAACAAAGGAAGCAGGGAATAGATCAGACAATTCTCAAGAACACATGCCATAATAGTATTTATAGAAAAGACTGAGACTAGCAACATTACATCTGTAAAAGAGAGGATGCAGAGAAGAAAGTTGGGGCCAACAAAATTATAGATATGTTTCTGAACCTTATAAAGAACCCTCAAATGGGACAGAGATTCACCAGCCCCAGCCACAACAGAACTCCATAAAAGGTGTGGCAGTAGATTTGTAGAGATAGAGAATACCTTCAGGTGTGAGAAAGTGCTTGGAGCGATATGAAGAACAGACTTTACGAGACGTAGAAAGAGCAATGGATGTAATGTATGAACTCAAAGAAAGATTTGATGAGAAAAAAGACCAAGAAGTTTCAAAGTAAATTTTTCCTCAAGAACAGAGCCATCCATGAAAATCTCAGAAAGAAAAGGGACACGCCTATGATTAAAAGATATGAGCTGAGTCTTAGCAAGATTAAACGAAACAAGCCATTTCGTAACCCAGTCCACAACCTAACTCAAGTCAACTTCTAGATCAGCTGCATATTTCAATTTGATCTCAGGGAGATGGGCGGGTAGAAACACCAGAATAAAGAATGATATCATCGGCATAGATGTTGGCGTTCTCCATTTATGTAACAGCGGGAAGGTTTATTAATAAGAATTTTTTTAATGTTTTACTAAGCCTGGAAAAAAACAACAAAAAAAACGACAGGACTTTAGTTACAAGCTAATGCCTATTTCTTTTCATGATTAAAAGAAATTACATAAATTATAAGATTAATATCTTTTGCATACTGAAAAAATTGGTGTCACTCTGTAAAAATTTGGCATAATGATTTGAGTGTGCGCCAATTGGTTGGGAAACCAGGGTTCAATCTTTGAGCAAGTCATACCAAACATTAAAAAAAAAAAAAAAAAAAAAAAAAAAAATGGTACTTAATGCCTCCTTGCTAAACACTCAGCAATATAAGGTGAGGATCAAGGGTAAGTGGGGTAATTCAGAGAAAGGAGTGGTGTCCTCTCCAACATCTCAGTGTAGTAGCCAACGAAATGTGAACCTTTGGGTTTCCCTCGACTATGATTAATCCATTTATTTTTTAAAGTAAAATTGAATCAAAAATGACTTGACAGAAAGAAATCTGATTTTTATAAAACGTGACAAAATAAATTCTAACAAAAGCATAAAACTATGAAAACAAAAGCCATTAAGAGACAGGTTATAAAGAAAGCCATTAAAAGCATTGAATTAAATTACGTTACAACCGAGGTGGCTTCCAGCTTACTTCAGATGTATGGTGATATTTAAATATGATGCATATCAATTCTTTGTGTACATTGGGGTTTCTTAAAATACATAAGAAACACCAATGTAGACAAATAAGCAACAATAATGGTATGTAAATATGGAAAAAACATCACTGTACATAAATGAATTATACATCTCAAGAAGGTCGGAGACCACAGCGGCTAAAACATAGAAATCAAATACATATTGGGGCTTGACTTCCTAATCTGCTTTTAAATAAAATCAAACTTGGATTCCCACAAAAAGTTTTTGATTAAGAAAGGAAAAGAAAAGAAAAAAACGACCCTGTCCTAAGCAAAACACAGACACGCCCCCCCCCCCCTACCCTCACCCACAGACTCGGTCCGAAGCAAAACCTGAACATGACTCTTGCAAAAAATTGCCAACTCCTAACATTAGTTTAAATATAAACATCAACATTGATGTGAAAAAAAGAAATATAAATAACAACTCCTCATTCCAAATATTCAGGCGAAAAAAAAAAATTAAAATTTATAATACTCAATACATAATATTGCAAAAACATGTCGATCTGTTTACGATGAAAGCATCAAACAGATTTGAGCCTTTACTGGCATACTTACAAAGCCTTTAACCCTTGGCTCATCCTCTATACTGTCATCTCCAGCTGCATGTTTGTTTATCAGATCCAATAAGGCTTGCTGGTTGGCACCATGCATCTCATCTATTTTAACCTTGTTGCGAAAAAACTGGAAAGTGGGCAGTTGGTTAACTTGCTGAGCTCCACTGAGATTCTATATAAACAGAACAAAAACAACAATTTGAAAAATTAACTTAGAGATAATCATCTTTAAAAAGTAGATGGAAGATAGCAAAAAAGAAAATGGCTGGTATATTACTTAAAATAGGTATCACACAATTTAATGTGCAAAAATTGGTAAACAGTGAAATTCTCTTCAATTTCAACTTGTGATAACTCATTTTTTAGGTTATTTTGATCAATTTTGGATGTAAACAAAAGTTAATATTTTCTCTTTAAATGTACAGTTTTTTATCTTGTATACAATTAATAGTTTTTTTTCAAGGTAACTATTTTCAGTGACAGACGATTTATTTATTAATGTTGGTGTTTTTTAACTTAACGTCCACGATATTGTATATTTCTATACATATAAAAACAATCCCATCTTAAAGAAAAAGAGCCACTCGTCAATATGCTGGGCTTAATATAGGGTTTTCAGTTGCCTTTTACAAAACAACAATCCAAGTTGAAAACTTTAGTGAATGAAAGCTTTGATCTATTATCAAATTGTGTTTCTGTCTGTTTTTATATGATTCAAATCTGAGTATTTTTATTCATTTACTATTAAAATAAAAAATCGATCATGATATCTATCATGCTATGGATCATATTATGAAGATTCAATGTGTTAGCTGTTGAACTGAATCTAATATGAACAGTTAAAGTTGCGCTTCAGTGTAATTTTTTTACGTTTTTCTCGAGAGATAATGGCATTTTGCCCGATGTTTAGGCTGATTTGATCTAATAATTGCTGCTTTCACTGTGATTAATTTTCATTTACCAGAAGGTGACATTACATTTGTAAGGATTTTTCACTTGCTCAAATCCTGCATTTTTAGTTATACACCGAAAATTGGTTTATTGAACAATAACACACAAGACAGCAAATTTGCTAACTTCCAACAAACTTTGAACGGTGGCTTTGGTGGCTAATAAATTTGGTACCATTGTTTGTTTTGCAAAGATCTATGCGGCCACATTAAAAGTTTTTAGATATTGTGAAAATAAAATTTTCGTTTGAGATACCTACTTACAAAGTCACTGCTAAAACAGATAGCATGGTCTAAATTTTCTAACATATTATGGCATGGAGATTTACCCATAGAAGCAATATACATAGAAAAGAGATCATTTTTACCAACTTTCAGTTTTCCACATCCAATGGGTGTTCATAGACTTTAGACACACGCGAGCAGACATAATCAACTTTATTAAATAGACTAGTTGCCAATTGGTTGCTCAATGGTTAACCGGTTATATCAAACAGAGCTTTATATCCAATGGATGTTATCTGAATTGTAATTGATAAAGTCAATATGCTGATGAGGAAAATCATTTAGGTTTTTCAAGCTTTACTCTAATGTAATAGTGATAATACGTTTTTTGAAGTGTGTGTACATATGGACAAACATTGTTAAGTATTGATTTTCAGAGCTTGATTATAATATTGAAACTTTTAATTATGTCAAATTTTATAATCTACAGAATTAAAATAAATATATATATATATATATACAGGGTGTCTCAAAAAAATGTACTCACTCGTAGAATGACGAGAAAACTTTTATCTATGAACATAGAGTGAAATGAAATAGCATCGAATACATGAGACAGATGTAATTGAAGAATCATGTTCGCAAATGTTCAAACTGATGACCATTATTGTTCAAACAAAGCTGATAACGCGCACCAAGGGATTCGCAAACGTCGCGTCATTCTAAGAGTGAGTACATTTTTTTGAGACACCCTGTATATATATATATATACATACATACATCCATCCATACAAAATATCTATACTAAAATAAAAAAGAAAAAAAGTTATATTACTTTATGGGTGAAAGCAGAAAATGTCCCCTCTGAAAAAATATTTGCTCGACAAAAATGTAGATACTGTTATTCCTATCTTGCTAAGAATGAAACAAATAATAGTTTATTTTAATTGTTCCAATCTTTGCATAAAAAAATGCATTATTAGTTTACAAGTGAAAGCAGATGAATGTCCCCTCTGAAAATATGTGAGGGAGTAAGAGCGAATAACAAATAAAGCTTGACTTAATGTTTACTTATATATTTGCATGACAAATTAAAATGTAATTTCGTTTTCACAAATAAATAAAAAGAGAAGTAAAATGATTTTGATTGTTAAAATGCTTGCATGAATATTTTATTAACTTACCAGTACCAATAAGTTTGGCCACTTATATTTTCCCTCCCACTTTGTCATCGATCATTCAAGGTAATTACAACACTTTAAATATGATTTGCTATCGGTGAATCTAGAAAAATTGTCTCTTATTATATTTGTTCCCGGTGTTTGTGGATGACAGCGGTAGCAGATATGAGTGTGAGAGTAAAAACTCTTCGCCCCTTCCTTTATTTAAGACTAGCAGGGTTACTGGCATTGCTCGGGGCAAAAGTTTACATATTTCTATTAAAACTTCTATCTCTTTACTCTTCTCTATCTTTCTCCCCCCCCCACTCCCTTTCTCTTCCACCCAGCCCATTGCTCTCTGTGCGGACGGGCGCGCGCACACACACACACACAACTCTCCTTTATATAGATTCGTCGAGGAATTGGTCAGTATAAGGAAAGTAATTCCTTGATAAAAAATCAGAGTTACTTACCTTTAGTACATAAAATGAATGAATAAAATGGCTGAAAAACCGCCCCCCCCCCCCCCCCCGACGAAAACTGGCCCAGTTGACTCAAAGAATAAATTAATTTTAAAATTTTAGATATTATTCATCCAGGATGACGCTGATCAAGAATATACCAACTTTGTAGGTCTTTGTTTTGTAGTCTTTGACTTTTAGCTGAACACACACAGACAACTGCCCTTTATATAAATATTGAACAGGATTAAATATAGAATTTTTTTAAACGATTGAAAATAAACAGTCCAATATCTGCCATAACTGACTGTTAAAACTGATTTAAGCAGGTAACTTGCATTAGAGCAAACAAAAAACTATTGTGGTCAATGAAATAGGATAAAATCTTTATTTTTATATATAAGATGAGACCACCATTTGGTAGATATAGGTTTCAATTTTGTAATACCGTTTAAAATAAAAATTTTTTAAAAATGAAGAATCAGGATTAAATACTTACAGGTAGAGCGTCAACATCAACTTTCAGAAATACAACATTAGTAAATCTCCGGCTAAATTCTTCAACCTTTGGTCCTATATCTGTACATGGTTTGCACCTGGAATTTAAAGAAATTACTCTCAATACAAACTGAATCACATGTAACGTATAAAGTTATCTTGTCAAGTTTTCAAAGTTAGACCCAAAGAGCATTTAAGATGACAAATCACCAACATTCCACAATAACGTTGTCTCCTACAACAGGAAAACTAACCCAGCAACAACAACCTCCACACACTACCAACATCCCATGCAGCAATATCTCCCCCACTACTAACAACTCATGCACCACCTACTTACTCAAAGTCCTCCAGCCGAGAACAAGAAAAAAAAAAAGAAAAACTCATCTGCTTTAAATTGGTTGGTAATGGGTTAACCTTCCGGCAAAGGAGGAATTTAAAACCCGTTAAACTTCCTTTAAATGGGGGGGGGGGGGGTACATTGAAGCCCCTACCAACTTCCTGGATGCACCCCCTCCCCTCCCCACCTCAATTGCAACCTTTGTAAGGCTTTTAGTCAGCTGCAAAAACACTGTTTGGGAAATGCTAAAAACAGGGGAGGGGGGGGTGGTCATATTAAGAAAGAAAGTTGAGAAGACCTTTTCCTGAAGGAACTTCTACCCAAATGTAAGGGAAGGATCCTGATTTATGTTCACCTCTTACTATATAAGCCAATAAAACGGACCTTTCCCTGGACGTCGGTGAAATTGCTCACGGTGGCCAGACTGAGCAAGGTGTATAGCATGGGCGTCCTTTCCGCAGCAGACTTTTAAATCATGTGCAACACTGTTTAGGGTAAGTACAGGGCTTTTTACTTGACGAGTCTGAATGCAAAGGGCATGAGGTCTCAAATTCTGACTGTTCGCATTCAGTGAGATCTCTTGTCTTTGAGAATGGACGGAGCTGTGATCGAGACCATGACGTTTCATCTGAAGATTGTCAAGCACCGACTGGAGACTGATGTCTTCTCAGCATATGGGAATCTCAGGGGTACAGGTGTGAAATGTACTGTCTGTGACTGTTAATGTTGTCCATAAGGATGCAGAAGGCAGATGTGTCGTGGGCGACATTGCTGTAAAAGATTGCAAATTCTGGGTTATCGTGGTTCATGTGCCCAACACTGTTCAGGAGAGGGTCTCCCTTTTTTCGGCATTTGGACTTATTTGTCATAGCCGGGCAGTGACCAGGAGGTATCTTAACCACAGCAGGACCTGCAACGTGAGGTTATTCAAACAGTTAGAGCTAGACTAAAGAAAGTATCCAATGAAGACGCGGATGAGCATAAAGTAGAGCTCTGTCGAGGTTCGGATAGATAAATTCAGATAGACGTATCTTGGTATTTACTCGGGAGATTGGTGAGGGATATCAAGAGTGCTTCACCCAACTGTCCATACTGCTCGTCCAGGAGTTTGGCAACTAATTGGCCGACTGTCAATGCGGCTAGTTGTAAAGGCAGGATTACGGAACGCGAGGTCTTGGCTGCGTTGAAGCAAGATGACTGCAACAAATTGCCAGGACTTGATCTACCCTACACATTGCTTTAGAAACAGACAGGCATGGTGAAGAATAATTAGATCATTACAGGTCCATATCTGTCCTAAACACAGAGTTAAAGATTTGGGCCCAGATCAGGATAGGGAATTCAATAATGGGTGGGTACAAGTACAAGTTGCAAGCTTGTGCATAAGAAATGGAGTCAAGTATGAGTTCTCTGTCTGAGCATGGCACACGTGGTTCTCTGTTCTGTTAAACCCCAGCCCAATTATGGTAACCTCTTAGTTAGTTGAGTGAATGAGTCTTGTCCCTTTTTTATTCTTTTGTAATAGAATTCTAAGATGCCCACTCCCCTTAACTTTGGCTTTTCCAAATTGTTTCTTATCTTGGAAGAACACCATACAGTCCCAAACAAACACTACACAAATTTCATTTCTTCCCACTTAAGACCCACTCCCACTTAGAAATCGACTCTTTTCTTTTTGGTTCTAAACCAAGGGGAAAACAGTGGGTGGTCTATATTTTTATAGAAAGGGTTAAGAGGGTCTTACTAACTTGACTATCACGACAAATACTACAGTTTGATCTTAGCCAAAAGGCTACGGAAAGACAAAAAGTAATGTTTTTATGACTAGTCATTTTTAAAATGAATGAAAAAGAAACTGATTTAATCAGATATCTATTGTATTATCTTTAAATGAAGGTGAGTAGTATCGGTTCTGTTGTCATACAACAGTCCTCCCAGGAATTACTTCCTCCCTTTTTTAAGGGGGTAGGGGAATCCTCCAAGGTATTACATCCTCCTTTGGGAAAGGGGCTAATGTAGTATCTGTTCTGTTGTTATGAGACTATATTTCCAGAGACTTCATTCTCCTTTTTTGAAGGTGGGGGGGGGGGCAGAGTGAAGCATCTGTTCTGTTGTCATCATACCATACTTGCAGACATTATCTTTTATGAGAGGATCTTCCCAGATATTACCATCTCTTTTTTGGGGGAAGGGGGGGGGGGGGATTATCTTTTCTGTTGTCATCATACCATAATAAAAGGCATTATCTCCTCCTTTAGAGGGCAATGTATTATATGTTCATTCATCATACTACCATCCTCCCAGGCATCACCACTTTTTTTTTTCCTTTTAACTTCTGCTGATGCTCGTGCCCTGTTACATCGTTCAGCTTTTCACGAGTGCTCCTGGTCTTGCCGATGGCCCGACGACTTTGTCCGGCTGTCAACTAACTCATTTGTCCAGCCGTTGATTCAACCAGTTCAGACACCATTCAACTCAACAACTGTATCCTGCCAATCGCTCCTGATCAACCCTTGAACTGAGCCCAGCGACTGAGTGATGTCCCTTGTTCTTGAGAAGACCCTTGAAGATGGATTTTTGTTCTTCTGAAGACAAACTGTTTTTTTCTTCTACTAACTACAATAATCTTGCGATTTTTCTGTCCTCTCCAGGAAAATATCTTTTTCAGTTTGCTGAGCAGTTTCTACGGTCTTTTAACGTTCATATATGACCAGCATCATCGGAGAAGCAACCTAACCAAGCAATTCACATCAACCGTCCTGTGACGCCGGCAGCTGAATCTCACCGTTTCGAACCCTGTACCTTTATGAACTACCAAAACTGGTTACTTGCTATTCAACCAGTCTCCTGAGATTATGCTATACTTCTCAGAACAACCATATATTGCAACTACCTCTGTCCTTCTCAGAACAACCATATATTGCAACTACCTCTGTCCTTCTCAGAACAACCATATATTGCAACTACCTCTGTCCTTCTCAGAACAACCATATATTGCAACTACCTCTGTCCTTCTCAGAACAACCATATATTGCAAATACCTCTGTCCTTCTCAGAACAACCATATATTGCAAATACCTCTGTCCTTCTCAGAACAACCATATATTGCAAATACCTCTGTCCTTCTCAGAACAACCATATATTGCAACTACCTCTGTCCTTCTCAGAACAACCATATATTGCAACTACCTCTGTCCTTCTCAGAACAACCATATATTGCAACTACCTCTGTCCTTCTCAGAACAACCATATATTGCAACTACCTCTGTCCTTCTCAGAACAACCATTCAGAGTTGTAGTATTTCTGGCGAATATCACCCTGATCGGGTTGAACCGGCTTCCCCCAAGCAAGTACAGCATCTCTGACTATACAGCTCACTTTCGCCAATCCTAAGCTAGATAACACGATATGGCGATTCAATAGTTGAAAACCAACTACTTGTCGGCATAATAAGTGCTGTTAGGTCGCCTCCCAGGTATTCAACTGTCCACTGACACTAGTAGAGCTGCATGGCCGAACCATCTTAGACAGTTTTGGAGAAGGATGAATGGCAAGGATCGGAGATTCAGTCGTTGACCGAAAGCGTGATTCTTTAAATTCTGTTCAAACTTGTTAACTGTGTAAAAACAATGTCAAAACCTTGTGTGTGTGTGTTAAAAAAAAAAAAGTGTTAAAATATCTTTGGTGCAAGAAAAACTATGACCACCAGAAATTAAAGTATTGAATCAGTTCGATTTTCAAGACAGTAAAAGTAAATTTAAAAAATTTTCAGGACAAGAAATACAATTTAAGACGAACAATCAATTTTATAAAACATTTGGGTGAAGACAAACGAAATAGTTTAGATTTTATACAAATAAACGAAAAAATAATTAAGCTGAATCTTAAGTAGTATTTAAAGAATGAAATGATTGGCATTTCAAAACAAGTTAACAATCCCTTGAATTTTGTAGACCAAGAAGGGTTAAATAGAAAATTCCAACTCCGCCATGGCCGCTGAAATTTCAACCGGTATTAAACCCCGAATATCCCATTATATTTTTGTCCGTTTTTTGGGTTTTTTTTTTTTTTTTTTGCAAATAATAATGTTTTCAACAATTTATTAATAAATAATAAAATAAAAACTGTTCTTTTATAATTAGAATGTTGTTGTTTTTATTTTGAAAATATTTCGGCACTTGCGCTGATAGACACACTAGTGAAATATGGCAGTTAAAAATTAAATAACAGAATAACTTTAGGAAATACTTACTTGTGGTGGAAAAATATTAATGTAGACGGAAATTAATCCGGTATTTTTTTAAATTTTATTTCATTTTATTTCCATAATTTAAATTTCTATCCGTTACGTTAATATTTTTCTACTACAAGTAAGTATTACCTAAAGTTTTTATTATTTTATTTTTAACTGACATATTTCATTAGATTGTCTATCAGCACAAATGCCAATGTTTTTTTTGTTTTTTTTTAAATAGTGTAATTATTAACCAAATATAATTGGATCGTTTTCTGTTTCTCCTGTCTGGAACCCAGGTTTCATTTTGTGTGTCACACCCATTATTGAATAAATATATTTTAAATCTGTAAGAATTCAAGCTAAAATTACATCTCAACTTAGATGATTATGTATTTTTCTTTATGACTATATCAGTAAACACTAGAAGTCAAAATAGTTTATTTAGAACGTGTCACTCCCCGGCGTCGCCCGGGAATCTTTTTACTTTCATTTTTGTTTCGACTTTTTTTTCTGTTTTCTTTAAATGAATTTCGATTTGACAGTTCCAAATTTCTTTCAAATCTCGAAGGATCAGGAAGAACTCGTTATTTCTTTTTTTTTAACTATTCAAAGATTAAAATGGCTGACTTGTTGGCGAAGAAACCGAAGTACATTATGGTGGTTTGAATTTCGCAATTATTATCATTTTTTAAATAAGTTTTTAAAAAATTCGTTTCATTTGATGCAATTACATTTGATTTCAATAAATAACCGATTAAAAGTAAAGATGAAAAAAAAATTAAATGTGCAAGTCACGTAGAAGCGAGAAACACATACACAGGAGTAGTCACAATTTCATTAATATACATAGGTCTTAAAAAATAATAACGAATACAAACTTCGAAAATCATTTAAAAATTATAATATAAATTTTTACAAAAAGTTTTTTATTAAAACGATATAATAAAACGAAGATGATCAAATGAAAGAAAGAAAAAAGGGTGAATGGATTATTATTGTGCCATTTTTAAAACCTTGTCATCGCCGGGTGTAAAAAAAAAAAAGTATGAAAAACCATGTGGTTACTTACCATTCTGCATGAAAATCAACGACTACTAACTTTGTTCCGGCATTGGCCAACTCGGTTTGAAACTGAGAATCCTCAGTAAGAATTTTTACCATCTTTTACGGTGAATATGAAGAATAGTTCCAGAAATCAAACACACTGGGTTTTTTTTCTCAGATGTGTCGTTATCGGTTTTTTTTTTGTTAGTTTTTTACCTCCTTATATTTTATACGGCGGTGATTTACCTTTCCAGGGGAGATAACTCAGAGTTGACTCTTCTTCCTTTATTTTTTATACTTATACGTGTGATTTATTTGTATGATTTTATCCGGCCTTTTGGCAAGGATCATAGTGTAGTATCTCTTTGGTCTCAGGAACATTGACATTCAGGGTAGGAGGAGGTCAGCGATAGTCTTAGGCATCCATTGAAGAAGGCATTCAAATAGAGTAGGAAATAGATGTTACTTTTAAAATTTTAGCACTTATTAATAAAGTGTTGGAGACTAACCGCCACACTGTCAGTAACAGCTTAGCCTTATATATATATATATATATATATATATATATATATATATATATATATATATATATATATATATACCAACACAGAGGCGTCTGCGTTTCATCCCCGCGGAGAATCGTCAGGCTATATATATATATATATATATATATATATATATATATATATATATATATATTTGAATCTTGAACGCGCTCAGAACGTAATCAAATTCTTAACGGTGAAGCAATCAAACTTTTGCATCTTGCACGCTCTTAGAACGTAATCACACTCTCATGTAACATCTCAATATTATATATGCTCATTTTAAGTTATAAATTACTGGCCGTTGTAATAATAATAAAAAAAACTCAACAGTACAGACATATTTTTTAAGAAACCAAAATTAACACCGCCTGAAGATGATTTGACAAATAGAAATAGAAACACATAGAACTTACATACAGCAATTTGACCGAAACACTAAATGGACCATTCGGAAAATTAAAAAAAAAAAAAAAAAAAAGTCTCATCAAGCAAAAAGACTGTGTTATTTAATAATGTTTGCCTAAATATATATATACCAACTGGACAGGCCCATTTTTTTTTTACACGCACATTCTCACTCTCCATTACTTAATATTTTTTCAAATTTTGAATTTTGGCTTTTCCACTGCCAACTTATCTATCTATGTAATTCCTCTGATGATAAGATTTTAATCTTTGAAAAGCCTTGGCTTAAGGAAAGAATAATAAATATGTTTTAACCGAGTACAACTTGCATTGAACAATCGAAGTTGTAATAAATTTGTCATTCGTACATGTTTATCCCTCTTCTTTCATCTATCTTTATATATATATATATATATATATATATATATATATATATATATATATATATATATATATATATATATATATATATATATATATATATGGTACGTCAATGAAAATTAATAAGACCTGCAAATGGAAGCAAATCGGTATTTTCAGTTGTTCAAAACAAGGAGCAGTTTAGTTAATAAAAACATTTATTTTTCATCTCTTTCTTTCCTTAAACCAGGCTTTTCAAAGATTAAAATCTTATCATCAGAGGAAAAAATATGATTGATAAGTTGACAGGATAGGACTGTCAAAGTTCCAAATTTGAAAGAGTTTTCTTTTAAAATTAAAAAAATTTAAAAAATTTTGAGTTATATATATATATATATATATATATATATATATATATATATATATATATAACTCAATGTATGTTTGTGTGTGCTCTATAGAAAAAAAATGAGAGAATCTACATAAAAGTGTATTCTTATATCAAATTAACCGGGAAAGACAATGGAAATGTTCCCGAATCTCTACGTGCACCCCTAAGGGGGCTATGGAGCAGATTTCGTCGGGGAGGGGGGAGGGGGGAGGGAGTCCGGTGTCGAGTTTGTTGCAGGGTCCAGTCACCTGGGTGGAGTTTTAGCCGATGTGTGGACAGTGCCGGTGTGATGCTTGGGCAGCGCCGTTACGCCGGTCACAGGGGTGATCGGTCTTACAACTAAGAAAGTAGACACAGGCAAAAATACGGCAATGGCAAAGAAGAGAAGATAAATGCAGATAAAGAGTGTAAAAGAATCGTGTATTTATTGCACCATAGGTACAAGAGAAGAAGAAAGGATGTCTCTGGAAGCAGGAAGACTGGAATGACATCACTGAAAGCAGGAAAAGGCTGGAATATCCTTACTGGAAGCAGGAAAGCTGTAGTGACATCGCTGGTAGTAGGAAAGCTGTAGTGGCATCGCTGGAAGCAGGAAAGCTGTAGTGGCATCGCTGGTAGCAGGAAAGCTGGAGTGGCATAACTGGAAGCAGGAAAGCTAGAGTGGCATCACTAGAAACTGGACAGCATGAGATGATGTCACACGGAGTCTGATGTGGACGTCTCTGAGGTGTAATGGGATGCCTCAGGTATGTCTGGTCCGTGTGGACGTGGCCAAGGGCTGGTTCAACAAGAACATGGCTGGAGCAGTGGTTACAGGAATGAGGTGATGGAGGTGCTGTTATAAGGAGCTGGAGCTGCTGGAAGGTGCTGTAGGAAGGAGCTAGAACAAGTGCTGCAAGGAGTCTCTGGTGCAGGCGTTGCAGAAAGGAGCTGGTGCAGGAACCGCAGGAAGGAGCAGTAGCTGCTGCTGGGGCAGGTACTGCAGGAGGAATAACTGGAGAGGTAGACGCTGCTGGAAGGAGCTGGGACAGGCACTGGATCAGTCGGAGCAGGAGCAAGAACTGGAGAGGCAGGCTGGAGTCAGATGATGTCTCAAGGAGTATTGATTTACTCCTCTCCAGGAGTTAGGCACAAGGCCAGTTTTTATCTTACTCCCACAAGTAAGATGTGACCCAAGGTCGGGTCGGGAAATTGGGGTTTAAAAATTGCCTGGGCAGCCCTGTCGGCATTCCCCGGTAGGGGCGCCTCAGACAGTAAGCAATAAACTTACTCCTCCCCAAAGAGGGGAGGCGAAGCCTGGGAGGGTGGACTTCCTAGAACTGCACAGGACAGACCCATAGACCGGAATAAATCAAGCCCCGAAGGCCAAGACAATATCAGTCTATGGCGTGCAGTATCCATCGGAACAGATACTACACTTTGATCTTAAAAAGTGGAAGTTAGATCGACTTTAGTAGTTTGATAGCTGGTGCTGGTGTCCTCTTCTGCTTCTGGACTCGATGACTGGTTCACACAGTCGGAGGTGAGGGTCTCCTGAGCCCCCTGGGGGAACAATTTATTTACCTCTGCAGGAGGTTAGGCACAAGGCCAGTTTTATCTTACTCCCACAAGGTAAGATGTGGCACAAGGTCGGGAAAGTGGGATTTGAAAAGCCAGCGCCCGAGAAGGTGAGCACTTTGGCCTACAAAAAATGCCTGGGTAGTCCCGTCAGCATTCCCCGGTAGGGGCGCCTCAGGCAGTAAGCAATAAACTTACTCCTCCCCGAAGAGGGAGGCAAAGCCTGGGAGGGTGGACCTCCTAGAACTGCACAGGACAGACCCATAGACCGGCATAAATCAAGCCCCGAAGGCTGAGACAATACCAGTCTATGGGGTGCAGTATCCATCGGAACAGATACTACACTTTGAAAAATTTATTTGCAGAAAATACATGTTAATATTCAAAACAAATTAGGCACAAGGCCATCAAAAGTGTGGGGGAGGGCGTGTCGTTGGTCATCCTTTGTCTAAGGTAATAAAATTGTCTATCCTACTCTTAACTAGAATCATCTCAGTCACCACAATACCACATTTGCTCTAGGGGCCGTTCTACTTAGGCTATTATAAAATAAGTTGGCAATCTTAAAATTTTCCTTAGGTTTTTTTTTTATATATATAATAAAATAAATAAATAAATATACTACACTTTGATCCCGGCCAAAAGGCCGAGAAAAGAAAAGCTGCTGAATCTATTGCTGGGAAAAGATATAACATTCGACTGGTCCCAGAAAGTAAATAAACGACTGGAATTAATTCCTGGATGAATTTATTCTGGTTTGGAATAGTTGGGAAGTTGGTTGATTGTGTTTACTAAATCTCAGCCACTTCTCAAAGTCCTGTTAATAAGAAAAGACTGGTGAAAACCAAAATGTGTAGGTGTTGGTGAATTGCAAGAAAACGACCAACTTGTATTTTTCCGTTCAGCAGCAGAAGTCAAGGTAATTTTCCGTGGTGTTTCGGAGGCGTAACGCCTACACTTTAAAGGAGGTGTTTTTGAATTGGTAATGTTTGTAAACATGGGTGCAGTGGACAGACCGCAATAAGTTTTTCAGCCATAATTTGGAAAGAAAACACTGTAATTTCAATGAATCCCTTCCGGAGATGACTCAGTATTTTCTTGCAAAATTATTTAACGTTTCTTAAGCTTCTTTTCGGACTAGGGAGGGGATGGCCATAAATGTGGAAGGCTGGTTTTAGTAGTGCTCTGGAGGCATTCTTAATTTTATTTGGGTAGTTTTAGTAGCGCTCTAAACAGGAGCAATAAATGTAAGATTTGGTAAGTGGTATATAGTAATCCAAAAGTGCTTAACATCCTAGATAGAGCACATGTGTTTAAATGCAGCATTGCCCGGGAGAAAGAACTTCTCTGTCTTTTGTTAACTCGGTATTGCCAGGGAGCCATAATAGCAATAATACAGTATTATATTTGGTAAGTGGTATAAGTTAATCCAAAGTGCTCAATATCCTACATAGAGCAGGTGTTTTTAAATGCTGCCTTGTCCGGGAGAAAGATTTTCACTGTATACCAAAAATAAGCCAGTGCTCAATATCCTAGATAGAGCAGGTGTGTGCAATAATACAGTAGTGCATTTCCTATGTGGTATATGCTTGATGGAGAAAGGGAAGACAAGAAATACGGTGTTGTTCGGGAATAAATTAAAACAAATATTGATTTCATTATATGTTTGAGGAAGAAGGTGGGGAAGAAACTTGGTGTTGCCTGGGAGATTTAATTTTAATACCTCAGGTGAATGACTTACATTATTATTATTTTCTATACATTAAAACAAGAGAGAGGAATGGACTGGGTGGAGCTGAAAGAAGGGTGGGGGAGAGGAATGTGGCAAATGGGGAAAGAGAAAGATAGAGAGACGGATTGAGAGAGGAAGAGAGACAAGAGTTTTAATATAACGATGTTGCACACACTTTTTAACTTCTTTTATTTTGTATAATCCTAACCCTAATCTAGTATATATATATATATATATATATATATATATATATATATATATATATATATATATATATATATATATATATAGTACTTGTATTGTTGTACTATTCTAGATGTTAATCCAATGAAATTCCAGTGCTTATAAGATAGGAATGTATTATAGTATAAATTCCTTTACTTATACAAACATTGTTGGCTACATATATGCATACATGTTTGAGCTACGACTTCATTCGAAATCCAGCTTCATCGGACCATTTTACAAACTGATCTAAGATGAATAGAGAAAATTAACATTCTTGCAAATTGGGGAAGGTAAGGGGAGTAGTGGAGGAGGCTAGGTATGTATCTGTTCAGACGCAGTTACTTATTTCTATCAACAACATACATACACATTCAGACACTCCCCTTGTTTTTTCTCTCACCCATGCCTTCCGATCAATTCGTTTCTATCTTTTTGCTTTATTGTGGTTTAAGATACTGAGATAATTTGCCTTGCTGACAATATCTGTTAAGTGAGATGCCACTAGCAGCCAAGTTGGCAATTGAGTTATTTCCCCTTTTGCAGATTGGCTGTTTGGAATCTATAAACATAGGTACTATTAGTGTGGAAAATTTGGACACATTGCGAGGTATTGTTCTCGGGCTCAGAGAAACGAGCGGGAGGGGGGGGGGGCTTCTGCGCCAGTAGCACAGTATGAATCTCTTCCAATGATAGAAGTAGCAATAAATGATACTGTAATGACGGTGATTGTTGATACTGGATGCACCACCACTTTACTCAACTCCAAACTTGTGAGTGGGTGTGGTAGGAGTATCACTGTGAAAGCGGTTGATGGAAGAACATAAAATGTAAGGGAGCCCGGCAAGTGGAGATAAAAGTATGTGGAGTACGAGTGAAGGTGGAAGTGATTTTAATGGATCACACGATTGACGGGATCGATGTCATAATTGGAATGGATGTAATCAATGAGATCGGAGGTGTGACTATAAAAAAATCTGAGGTGAAGTTTGGAGACGTACACTGTGCCGTAGCTGCTAGAAGGGGCAACGAAGTCCCAGAGATGACAGAAGAAATAAGTAAATGGCAGTTGTTCTCTATCTGTGGCAAATTGTCGGGGCACTATCCAGTTACTGCATGGCTGTGACTGGCATGCAGTTATGTGAAAAGAAGAGCAAGTGGAGTAGACTGGGAGGGCAGAGTTGATGGCAAAACTGTTAAAGTAATACAGGAGATTCTAGCTGATGTAGAAAAGGAGGACCCTATTAGTGGAGCTTGGCACATACCTAAAGTAAAAATAGAAGTGGTGTGGTGTGATGCAAGAAGTGTTGCAACAGGTGTGGTTGTGGAGATTGGTGGTTTGGTGGCGGAAGATGCAGCATGGCTGAGAAAAAAGGATGACTATAATCACATTAACGTGGTCGAATTAGATGCTGTTCAGAAAGGCATCAATTTAACTATAAAATGGGGATCAAGAGACGTCGAAATAAGGACTGATTCAGCAACGGTACTAAGTTGGTTGAACTCTACAGTGGAGGAGAGCAGAAGAATACGAACCAAGGGTGCTGGAGAAATGATTGTAAAGCGGAGATTGAGAATATTTGGAGAGTTAATATCCGAATTTGGACTGCAAATAAAGGCAGTATTTGTGTCTTCAGAAAGAAACAAAGCAGATGCACTAACCCGAATAAACAAATAGTGGTTGAGAAAGAAAAGGTCACGGTATGCTGTCTAGGAACTAGAAGAGTTACATGGCCTGCATCATATGGGAGTGGATGGAACATTATATTTGGTGCAGAAAGTTGATCTACTTATAAAACGGGAGGAAGTTCAGAAGGTGATCACGAATTGCGTTCGATGTCAATCAATCGATCCTGCCCCGAATATACATAATCCTGGTGAAATTGGGACTGCAAACAATTGGACAAGATTAGCTATTGATATAACACACTATTGTGGGGCGCATACTTGTCAATGATTGACTGTGGACCTGTGATACTAGCAATATGGAGGGAGTTACATGCGGAGACGCAGCTTCTGTTACAAAGAAGGTGATGCTTGAACGGGATCCAGTAATGGAGGTGATAATGGACAATGGCACAGTTTTTCACTCAGAACTTCTCCATACAATGCTACAAAAATGGAAGATAAGAAGATATTACAGGGTAGCCTATGGGCCAAGAGGAAATGGAATAGTGGACATCATCGGATAGTGAAAGCAATGGCTGAGAAAGAATGGATATCAGCTTAAGAGGCCACATTTTGGTACAACATGGCACCCAATTTTGGATAGAGAGAAGAGACAGTGCCACATAGATCAATTTTTAATTATGAGTGGAGGCATCCAGAGATACATCCCCAGAAATCAAAGAGCGAGGGGCAACCAGAATCCAAATAGGAAAAGAGGTTTAGGTGAAGTCGCCGAATGAATCGATGGGATCCACAGCATATTTTACATTTAAGGTACGTGGTCCATGTAAATGATGAAGATGTAAGCGCCGAACATGAGGGCAATGAAGGTGAGGCCGTTGCAATGCAAAGACCGTGGAGAGAACGTAATGTACTGATTTGGGCACAGGATTATGTGATGTGAAATGTTCTTTGATGATCATGGGGGCATGTTGTTTAAGATGCTGTGATAATTTATATATATATAATATCTGTTAAGTGAAATGGCACTAACTGCCAAGTTGTCAATTGAGTTATCTCTCCTTTGCAGATTGGCGGTTTGGAGACTCTAAACATAGATGGCTCTGGTTGGTAGGCAATTTGAATAGGTGGTGGGTTTATTATAATGAAAACTGTAATTTTTGGAGTGAACAGTTTAGTTTATTTTCGGTTAACAGACAGTGAATAGGGATCAGTGAACAGTTTACAGTGAATGGTGGAGACTGACACTTTTCATTGTGGTGACGTCGAACGTAAATTAATTTAACTCCATTATCAGATTACATTTATCTTTTTAGTTCTTCCTCATGTCGGTTATAATTTCAAATGCTTCGTCTCCTCAAACGTCCTGGTCAGTACTCCGAACCACCCATCTTTATTAGCCTATTGATAGAGGTCAAACCATGCAAACAAATTCGTCCCAAATCTTTTTATGCATAATTTGTCTGCTTTAAATAAAAAATAGGATTGCGTAACGATGATATGCTTTGTAGATTTAACATTAAAATCTTGTGGAAAATCGTCTTATAAATAGAATGTCTGATCAAATAAAATATCTTTCTTGTGGTCTCTTGGTCTTGACCGATTCCAGGATGAGAATTCATCTAGTCTGGTGCAGTATTCAGCTTAGTTTTGTTATTTGAGGTAACATCACTTGTAGAAGGTGCACCTTCCTCATATAAGCCAGTGTGTAGCCAGGATTTTATGTGCATTTAAAGGAAAAAGGTATTGTTTAACATGGTTAGGGTACGGCTTAAATGTGGCACTACTGGTAATGTGGGCTGTGCTCGAGGCTGCGTTAGCTGAGGATGAGCAACATCGATGTATGTCGATGACATATATATCAATGAGGTCCATGGCGGCAGCAGAATCTGTGAAGAAGCATCTGAATCCGTATGGACTCACTAGTAAGGATTCAGAAACGATGCAAGAGTGTTGGGATTAGAAGTTTGAGAGGATGGTGGTCAACTGCGATGGCGGTGAGGAAGCAGTACTGCGGACGCTCCTATAACCATGACATGAAGATGTATCTTCATGTGTGGCAAACTGATGGGGTACTTTCCCGTGTGTGGATGGCTTTGAGTGATGACAGGCTTTGTCACACATGACTGGGATAACAAGGGTAGCAATGCTCCTCTGAAGTATATCATAACAGACACACTTGCCCGCGTAAAGCAATCAGATTCCATTCAAAGAAAACTGGTACTTGGACATGAAGAAAATGGATGTGTGGGTGGATGCAAGCTCGTTGGCTGTGGGCGTGGCTTTTGACGCCGATCGAGCCATCATCAGGGATACATGTTGATTGTGACCAACAAAGAATACCCATATAAACGTGGCAGTGCTGGATGCCGTGCTAAAAGGATTAAACCTCATGCTTAAATGGAATGTCAATGTGTTACATGTAAAAGCAAACTCTCCGTGTGTGTGTACCACTGAGTGACCAATGCCCTCACGGGGAAAGTCTTAGTTGAGCACCAAGGCCACAAGCAAGATGCTCATAAGACAAAGACTGGACATGATAATCTCACTTGTGAAAGACTACAATATTTTGGTTGATGTAGCAGTAGTAAGATCTGACCGGAAGTTAGCAGACTCACTGACAAGAGTTCCACAATAATGTGAACACAGATATTTAGCCAGGGTGTGCTATTGCCACAAGAAGAACCTAATACAGCTGAACAAAGTTCATCGACATAGTGTCATCCTGGAGTGATGCGAACATTATATTTTGTGCATAGAATCGACCCGTTCGTGTCTAAAGTGGTAGTAAATACCCATATCTGTCAGAGTAAAAAATAGTATGGGATTAACAAAAATCCCAATCCTATAATGTTGACTAGCGGACTGCATGGGTGAAAAGATACGAGCCACATCCAAAAATTCCATCTAAAACGAAATTAGATTTGTTTTTCAAAGGCATTATATAAAAAATGGCCGTCACGTGGTATGCTTCCTACAATATCCGTCACCTCTGCTATAAAAATCCTTTTTTGCACTAAAATAAAACCATACGCTGGGAGCTGATTAAATGTAATTTAAGTTGAGATTTTCATCGAGAAAATTGGGTTGGAAAAAATCAGCACACGGAACCAGAGGACAACATTTTCCACCTCCCTCGCACATTTGAGGATCGAGCCACTAATATTTATTTTCAACCTGCACACACATGCTTACGTACACTGCTGAAAAAAGACGGCATACACACAAATGCCTACATACACCCTATCGATTATCAACTGACGCACACACACATAGTCGTACACTTACGCACCCTGACAAAAGGTGGCACACACATTCATACACATATGCACTCTAATGCAAAGTATCACAAAAATGGCTACACCGTCGCACGCATATACACACTCATAAATTACAGGCATAAACACATACAACTTCTTACTTTTCTAACTGAACTGAACATTTCAAATGAATAATTAATGTCTTGTAATTTTGTACATATATAAATATTGATTTCTTTAAATAATATTTACTTCTTCTTTCATTCAACTTTCATGCATGTTCCTCTGTTTTAAACATTTTTATAACAGCGTGAATCTTAGCACTTTCTCTAAGACACAACTTCTTAACAAGCTACAGTCAACCACGCTGCTACAAGAGCTGAAGCAGTCACTATACCAAACGGGGATGATGAGACGGGATGAAAGGGGTTATCCTTTTATCTTCTCGTAAAGAAACGGAACAACGAAAAGTATTTCTGTAACTATAACAAAAAGGTTACCTATACCGTTTGGTATAGGTAGAAGAGAGTGGGACAGTGTCCGTCTGAGGAAGAGGAAGAATATAAGAGTTCTTAGGGCCGCCCGTGGATTTCTTCAGATGAAGATGGTAGTAGTCATCGAGTGAGGCGAGGGCGGTGGGAGAGAGAGCGTTTCCTCGTTCCTCGCTGGTACTCTCGGCGATGCGTCCAAGCTGGTGCCAAGAGGTCGTCTCTTCCTTTTCCTCGAACCCTAAGGGGACATAAGTAGTCTCTTAGGGAACTAACGATATTACTGCACCCTGTGATTTGATTGGACAAGCCAGCTCACAGGGACAGTGATTACACATTCAAAAGTAGTCCCTATTGGTGACTGCTACAGAGCTTCTATTCACAATTGTAGACTTTTATAGTTGGGACTAATCTGCACATGTGAATAACTAATCATTATATGTGGAGACCAACTCGACATAAATGAAAAGAAGGGATGGAAAGCAGTAGGTCGATTTTCAGAAAGCAGAGAAAAAATGGTGGTGCTGGAAATCTGTTTGAGATTGCCTTTGTAACCTTTTTGGTTTTTTCTTAGGGTTATATTACAAACATACATAGCGAATTCTCTGTTAAAACATGAACAAATAATTTTTTTTTTAATTTTTTCGTTTAATTTTTATTATTTGAAAACTGTCGTGCTTAATTGATAATAACCAGGAAAATTTTTTTTTTAAATAAATTTTAAACAAAAATGGTGGAAGGTGTGTCGTATCCGTCCACCAATAGTTTTCTTACTAGTCTAAGGGAGATAACTCTGTAGACATTTTGAAATTTCTGATCGGTACATATTTTTCAATTTATTTTATGCCTCTCGGAGAATCTTTGATTTGAATCGCATTACATTCAACTTTTAATTTACTTTATAGGTAATTCTCTTTCTCTCTCTCTCATATATATATATATATATATATATATATATATATATATATATATATATATATATATATATATATATATATATATATATATATATATATATAGTTTAATTTACTTTTATGCAGAGGGATAAAAATAGATGGAAGTCCTTTGTGAAAATTCAGATACGTCCAATTTTTGTGAAATTTTAACAATAGGTATTAGCCATGAAAAAATTTAGCCTAACCATTCCCCCCGGGGATGAAACACGGGAGCCTCTGTGTAGCTTGATTGCCATATATATTTTCATTGCTTACTACCTAGCTCTACTTACGTATCGAGCACTGTTAAAGTAAATACTGAAAACTGATACATAAAAAATTATATCTCCTTATAATATTTTATGTGGATACATGAAGTACTAATATATATATATATATATATATATATATATATATATATATATATATATATATATATATATATATATCGTGGGCCATTCCTCTAGCGCCTTCTGTCTCTCGACCGTCTTCAGGAGACTGTGTCTTATTGTTACTAAGAGCCGTATTTATAGTTTTATTATTAGTTATATATCTATTAATATAAATATGTGTGTGTATATATATATATATATATATATATATATATATATATATATATATATATATATATATATATCTTTATTCGTTTATTTATTATTTATTTATTTATTTTATTTTAATTTATTTATTTTTTTAATTTATTTATTTCCATTATTATTATTATTATTATTATTATTGTGTATTAATTGTTAAAGACTGATAGCGCATTAGTACGCCATACTCCACCAATTAACACCAGAAAACCGACGAATCGCTCACCACGTCGAGAAATTAACAAGAAAGATAGCGAAGAGAGAAAACTCTGTGGCCTTTAACGACGCGTGTATAAGAAATGACTTGCTGCCGAAATATGTATATATATATATATATAATTAGTTATATATATAAATAAATATTAAATTATTTATACCTACAGACGCTAGCATTTCAAGCTTATTGCTCTCATCAGGAAAGTAACAATTTTAGACGGTTGGGAGGCGTGAACCCAGTTCACAGAGTCAGCCTAGAATCTCTCACCACATCGAGAAATTAACAAGAAAGATAGCGAAGAGAGAAAACTCTGTGGCCTTTAACGACGCATGTATAAGAAATGACTTGCTGCCGAAATATGTATGTATATATATATATATATATATATATATATATATATATATAATTAGTTATATATATAAATAAATATTAAATTATTTATACCTACAGACGCTAGCATTTCAAGCTTATTGCTCTCATCAGGAAAGTAACAATTTTAGACGGTTGGGAGGCGTGAACCCAGTTCACAGAGTCAGCCTAGAATCTGCAAGCAGTCATTGTATCCACTCAACCACAGGAAACTGTCACGTGATTTAGGAAAATTAAGATCTATATGTACCTAGAAGTGGGCACAGATAGAAGACTAGTCGAGAGAGTGTTCGACAAACAGATTCGGAACTTTGCATTAGTATATATATATATATATATATATACAGGGCTTTACGGAGCCCTCCAAAAAGGAGCGCGGTCCAGGAGCACACTCCTTTTTGCTGGAGTGAAGGAGAAGAGGGCTCATTTTATATTCAGCAGGAGTGGAGCGTGAGCAACTCCATTTGTGACTATCGCTCTGCGCTCTTCACTCCAAAATTATTTGATTTTTTTTAACATTAGTTTTTTTTATTCAGCAATAAAAAAAAGAAAAGAAAATCTCAGCTAAACTCTTAGAGCTATTTTTAAAATTATATCTCTGATAAATGTATATGAAATAGGGAGAGAGGAAGGGAGAGAGAGGGAGAAAGAACGAGAGAGTTACACATGAAAACAGAACATTTGAACTTCTCCGGGTTTTTTATAGAAGCAAGTAGATTTTTACATCTACATGTTACATTTTTGATAGGACAGTTTTCTTAAGGCAGGAGATAATTTGGCAACAAATGTCTTCAAATGCGCCAGTGAGTCTAGAGATGTCTTTGAAGTTATTCTCTTAAAGATTTGAACTTTTTTTTGTATCTATGACAAGGATGTTTATTGCTGATTGAATAAATAAGCCAATTTAAAAAAAAATAATAATTGAACTTTTATGCCACATTTTTCGTCTTTTTGGCAACATTTTGTTATTCTTAAATTTGACCCAATATTTTTTCAACTCCCAAGGTCTAGGCCAGATATTTTGTATGACATTTTAAGACATTAAATGGATCTCTGAATTGTTTATTGACAATTTATTGATATTTTTTGGCCAACTTATAAAAATATTTTGTTATTCAATCTTTAAAAAATAAACTAGATTGTTTGTTTTTTGCCTCAAATACTATTGAAAACAAAAATGGATAAATTGATTTGTTTCAAAGTACTTGCGCCTTTCTCTGTGGTAAATAATAATTGTACAATATAGTTACGTTTGTAAAACAAACAAATATTAAACAACCACACAACGATTAATGTTGCCCTGGCTGTCTCTCCTCTCCCAGAGAAATGTTTTCTTTAAAAAGAAAATAATCACTAATAATGTTTATTTACTTAAAACAAATCTAAATTCCCTTCCAAAATAAATAGAAAAAATATCGGGTCAAATTTTCCTCCCCTGAAAAAATAGGTTGTTAATGTAATGAAAATTAAAATTGTTTTAAAATACTTCAGAGATTTTTCTATTTCTATTTTATACCTCAGGAAACGAAAATTTATGTATAATCCTATGATTAGTCCGACATGTTCTCCTATAACCCTTAGCACATCTCAAAATATTAGAGATTTTGTCATTTAAAGCGACATCTTCACCCATATTTTGACGAGATCCTTTGACGCCCACCCTTATCCTTCGACCACTTATTGGCAGAATAGAACCTTTATGAAAGAAGGTACATTTTCATTATGGAGCGCTGAAAAAGAGTCGCTCCTTTTTTTATAGGAGTTTGAGCTGGAGTAGCTCCTTTTTGAAAATGGGGAGCGTGAAAGAAGTCAGCTCCAATTTTAGGCATTGGAGCATGAGCGGGACCAGCTCCAAAAGTAGTGGAGTGCATAAAGCCCTGTATAGAGCGTATAGTTATCATGGATGTAGGCGATATATTGACGACCTTGTATGCATTAATGATAACGAAGAGTTTGCAAATACTAAACATTTAATATATCCTAAAGAGTTAAAATTAAACTGTGAACATACGGGAACACAAGCTACATTTCTTGATTTGGATATAAAAATTGAAGATAAAATATTATCTATAAACTGTTTGATAAAAGAAATTCATTCCCTTTTCTTATCCTGCATATGCCACATAAAAATAGTACCTGCCCTGTCTATATTTTTTACGGGAGCATTATGTCCGAATTTCTGAGGATTGCTTGTGTTACCTTAAAATTAGTAGATTTTATACCCCCAATTTCTGACTTAATAATAAGAATAATTAAACAAAGTGGCGATCAAAATAAAATATTTAGACAATCAAATAAAGCAATTACTCGCCATCCTGATGCTTTTAAGTCATATCAAATTAATCAAAGTAAATTGATAGAGCAAATCCCAAACTATCTAAATAAAAATAATGTAGAATATGTATAAACGTATATATATAACACATATAATAATAATAATAATAATAATAATAATAATAATAAACATTTTTAAAAAATACATGTATATATATATATATATATATATATTTTTAATTTTTAAATATTTTTAATATAAAACTAAATATAATAAAATCATAAAAATAAAAATGTGTAAAACTATAAATCACCTAAAAAGTAGTGTAATGGATTCGTCCGAACACTTTAAAATACAGCAAAATTTTTGTAAATAACGGATACATTTTCTTAGACACAGACGAACAAAACAGGTAAGGAGGACATTTTTTAATAACTAAATAAGTTAGCAAAACATTTATATGGAACAAAACTTAGATCTAATATACGGAACGTTTGTGTTCTTGTCTTTTAAGGGAAGTGGGGTCTGATCAACTCTGCTGGGAAGCCATGAAATTAAATACTGTTTCGTTTTTAAATTCCCGAAACAGTTTTTCATGGTAAACAACTGATGATCCCTTAAATAATGTTAAGACTAGCGTAAATTCTTGGAAGCAAACTAATATAGTGACTGCAAAAAGTAAATTGACTTACAAAAAAGTGATTTTCCACCGAACGACTTGGGACTAAAATGTTTTTTTTGTTTTTTTTTGTTTTTTATATAGTTTTAATGGTTGAGAAACTTCCGAGACTATATATATATATATATATATATATATATATATATATATATATATATATATATAACAATTTAGAAATATACAAAAAATATAAAATTCATTTTTGAGTTTCAAAGAATTCAACAACAATCATGTACGATCGTTTCTGAGACAAAGATTTAATTTTCTATTTTTTTTTATGGAAATCGCTCCAGACAAGCCATGAAGCCACTTGATGTAAGGAGCTAAAAAAATACCACTTCAAGGGCAAAAACTATCCAACGATAACTGTTGGGTAGATAGATACCGACCCAGAAAACAGCAATTCTTCCCCCTTTATCAGAAACATCGCTCATTGAATGTGAGGACTAAAGGACAAAATAAGAGAAGCGAGAGGTATGAGGCTGCCGAAAGTAAACCCAAGGTCCACGTTCTACTTTCTTAACATTTATATCCTGATTGTACCCTTATTCTTTCTTAGCACAAATTATTTGTTGAGTATAGAGAAAAGAGAAAGGTCGTTCGGGACTACAGTTGACCTGCTACTACTACTACTACGACTATATCTATATCATATTTTTACTTTGTAGCTTGATATTAGTAACCATTCATTTATATCAGGATCATAGCCTTATTCTTTCTTACAACAAATTGTTCGTCAATCGTAAATGAAAACAAACTAATTCTAATAAGTAAAATTAACATTTGTTGAATCAATTTTTTTTTTATTACAGATTACTAAATTATTTCAATTAATAATAATAATCTGCTTAATTTATTAAACTTAAAAATATATTTAAACATAATTATACAATTTACAAATATATTTAAACAAAATTAATTATACAATTTACAAATATATTTAAACATCATTATTTATTAAATTTAAAAATATATTTAAACATAATTATTTATTAAATTTAAAAATATATTTAAACATAATCATTTATTAAATTTAAAAATATATTTAAACATAATTATTTATTAAATTAAAAAATATATTTAAACATAATTATTTATTAAATTTAAAAATATATTTAAACATAATCATTTATTAAATTAAAAAATATATTTAAACATAATTATTTATTAAATTTAAAAATATATTTAAACATCATTATTTATTAAATTTTAAAATATATTTAAACATAATCATTTATTAAATTTTAAAATATATTTAAACATAATTAATTTACTAAATTTAAAAATATATTAAAGTAAACTCAAGGTCCACTTTCTACTCTCCTTTTATTAATAAATCTCTTCATTGGTACAAATACAGAGTCCACCACAATTTTAAACGAAAAAAAAATAATCAACACTTTTTCATTATTAAAAAAAAACATGGTTGGCAGTAAAAAAAGGTGGAATTTATTTGACTTGACCGTTAATCCATGTATCTTGAAGACGTTGTTTAACTTGGTCTATTTAGGATACTACCTAAGTCTAAGCATTTGACTTTACTTATACAAATCAAATTCCCTTAAATGTTTCATCAGATAGATTTCAAATATTCCCTTGTAAATTCATTCTTTTACCATTATTTCTGAATTCATCTTATTCTTATCATTTTCTACACTAATACTATCTTTAATTGATTAGGTAATTTGTTAGAAAAATACATTAGGTGTTAGATAGATGAGGGCACATATGAAAAACGCAGTTACACAGATTAAAATCACAGTTCCAAATAAATTACCCGGAAAACTCTTTGATATACTTTTGTATCAGGCAAAAATAGGCATCTACACCAAAAATTAGCAAATATTATCGAGTAGAATTTTAATTAAAAATAAAAATCAGTTTTATCGTTTTTTACGGATCCGCCATTGATTCGAGCGAAAAACACGTAAATCAGGGGAACATAACTCAGTCTGTCATATAAGCAAGTAATAAATAAATGACGATATTGTATTGGGGGTGGGATACATGCTAATTGTTAATACGGAAGACTATTCTGTTTATAAGTGACTACGATTGAGTCACGTGAGCCAAAATGCTGACGCCGAGGGCTGGGCGGCGGTGGGCAAAAATCCATCAATCTTCATTCTATTTCGTAAAGTAAATAATTAATAAACAAAAAAAATGTATTGGGGGGGGATATATGCTAATTGTTAATACGGAAGACTATTCTGTTCATAAGTGACTACGATTGAGTCACGTGAGTCAAAATGCTGGCGCCAGGACCTGGGCGGCGGCGGTGGGCGGCGGTGGGCGGCGGTGGGCGGCGGTGGGCGGCCTGGGCGGCCTGGGCTGGGGGTAAAAGTGCTGCCGCCCTTATCTATATAAGTACCATATATTATTCTATTAGAAAAAAATATAATTATGCAATAAATTTAATTCTTAAAATCTTTCTTGCAAATAAATTATTTCAGTGTGAAGAAAGATATTAATAAACTATGTTCTGTATATATATATATATATATATATATATATAAACCTTTTCAAAAACTTTTGTTCACAACAAACAAGGTATATTGCCATTTTTAAATGTAAGGGGCTACTGTGATGGGAGACAAATTTATAGGGGGCAACCTGAGTGGGGAGTTCGGTAGCAAGATGTTTGTTCACATTACATTTAAATTTCTGCATATTGTTGCATGTGAAACAGGGAGAAGGGAAGGAATCCTGAACGCAAGAAGTCCGAGGAAAAAAACTATTAGAGTAGAACATTTTCTGTCATCTAGAGGCTTCTATAGTGAAGGGGTGGGATTTTGCTGCTAGTTAGATGGGTCGGGGGTATGTTTGTTGAGGAGAGTACAAGTGCATTAATTTCATCAGAGCTGCAACACTGTGGCTATGTGACAGGTACTGAAGCTTGGTAGACAGTGCAGGACCTATTAGGTTAGAGACTTTTTTGCACTGTATTCGAGAAGGAGAGACTGGTGGTTGGTGCACCAGCCCAGATGTGGCAACAATACTCGATGCATGGGCAAATAGTGGCTTTATAGAGATATAGGATACAGGCAGGTGTGAGAAGTTTTCTAGGTCGGTAAAGGAAGCCTACCTTCTTTGCAGCAGACTTGGCAATATCTTCTATGTACTTATTCCAATTCTTGCTGCCTGAGAATGTTAGGCCGAGGAGTTTGAACGTTGGACTCTCAGGAAGGGTGTAGCAGTAGTAGTCACTATGGCCACAACAGCAGCAGCATGTTTGAAATATCTGTTTGACTTGTAAGGTTATGCTGATTGGAGCAAACATTTAATTTCGATTCTAATTTAACCAATCAGAAACAATCTCTTATGCAAGCAGAGCATGATTTCTGAAAGTTATTTAAGGGAGTGCATTGGCACTGTTCGCTCTCTTTAACCGCGAGAAGGCACAGCTGTGTAACCAACCCATGTTGCTCAGTTCAACCACCAAACTCCTCTTTTGGCACGCAAACCAAACCCGCCTTTAGCCACGAGCTATTGGCATCAACATGAAGGCTTCACGATCCAAGATTGCAACTTGTAAGCATGTGGACTTACTCTAAATACCATTTACACACACAGACTTACTTCCAAACACTAACAATATATTCTTGTCAAGACTCATAGACTTTTATTGCTAACACCTTGTCTATTATTGCATGTTTAACAAAGATGGCCAGATAAAGTATAATATAAAATGTTGTCAACCCGCAGTGCCTAGTGTGGCGACTATGGCAAAAACCAATAAGATGGTCGGAAACCAGGGAGAGGTTTCTCCTCCAGGAGTGATCAAACCCCTGATGGTGATGGTGATGGGGATGATAAAATGTTAGAATAGGACTTCCAGGGGTTCCATTACTTACTTTGAAGATCTCAATTGAATTCTCTTTCAGTCTTCTCTCTAATAAAGTAGTCAAACCTAAAGATTCTTTTTGTAAGTGAGATCTTTTATTAGTTTAGTTACTTAGATTTTGTCATTTTTCACAAGGTGAACAGAAATTGTACAAAATTCTTGTTCTTGAGCGCTTTTGAGTTTCATGAATCATAGTTAAGCAGAGACGGCAGTACCTACCTCTGAACCATTTAACTGGAAGAGATAGAGCAAGCCTACAGTGGTCCCTAGAATGGATGTTTTCAGCAGCGCTCTGGAGGTCTCTTTAGTTTTATTTTTGTCCCTTACTTAAAATGTGGTTGGAAAAATTATATAGAGTCGCTTTTAATGATAACAACATCTAGAAAAACGAAAAACGCTGCTGCAAATATGCATTCATTTGGAGCAAATTTAAATTACGTCAAACTTCTATTCAATGTTGTTAAATTTAGAAACTTGTATTCCTTATAAAATATTGAATTTATTGAATAAATGCTGAAAATTTCATTTTCATTAAAATGAGATAATTCTCGGATTTTTGGTGATTAAAAAAAATGAACACATTGGGCTGTTAATAAAAAGTAGTTTATTAACTGGGGTCCTGTTATCATATGTGAGGGCAGCACTCCTATCAGGAATGTTACGATGTTAAAAAAGCAGAAATTTAATTAACTTTATGTCATGTGATGTTTAAAAACATTTTATACCACGCACTCCCACCACCACCACCACATCATACTAGTTTTGTTTAATGGCAGGTTGATCAATCTTGGTTCAATGGTCGTTTGGGGAAGAAGAAAAGTGTCAAGTAAGTCTATAGGTGATGATGGTCATAGTCATGTTTACATGTGTAATCCTTATTTACTCCAAACCAGAACATTATCCCCTTTCTCCACCAATATCTTATTTATTCTCCCCTGTTCTTTATGTGCTTGTTTTATTAATATCTCTGTTAATAAATGATATATTTTATACAATCTTCTGTGTCATTGTTGTTTCTTCAGTGTGTTGTGTTTATTGATATTTTCTCTGCGACACAAGACAGAGTTTGGAAATGGATAACCACTTTTTATATATATTTTTTTATTATTTCCATTTTGAGCTGGAAAATTATTTGTTCATATTTGACAATAACGTATCTTCTTGTGTGACACGTTACTGCTGTTCATGACAGTATATATTAAACTACACTATTGACATACATTTATTATGCATAACTCCTGCAGAGGAGTAAATAAATATTATGCATGGTTTCGGAAATCCATAAGACTACCCTCTTCAGGTGAATTTATTATAATCAATTTAAAATGTACACTGACAGTTGAAATAAAAAAATAAAAAGACAACATTAAAAATTAGTCTTTCCGTTTGCGATCTCTCTCCCCTCTCCAGCTACAGGTTAAATAGTATTAATACGTGTGGTGATATTCCTTATTGTTTATAATGGACTATTCCAATCTTCTGTTTTATAGTTAGTTTTATTACCTTTGTTAATAAACAGAGAGAGAGAGAGAGAGAGAGAGAGAGAGAGAGAGAGAGAGAGAATGAATGATATACTGTATAAAATAAGAGTGAGGGGGGCTCAAACAAAATACAGTGAGAGAGGATGAGAGTAATAGACAGAAACTTAGTAAGAGACGAGTGACTTGAAATCATGTGTCATTTGAAGCATATTTGCATGGACTGTAAGACCAACCCCTACAATATTTTGTAATAAAAAGGTCGTCAAATGAAAGGGAAACAAAGCCCTTCTATAAATAACAATATATGTATTTATTTAAGTAACTGCACCGTTGGGTGTAGGTTGCCGAAAGTTTAAACATTGAAGAAAGGAATAGAAGAGTGACAAAGATGGTTGGCTGCTAAAAGTCTTCTGAGAGCAATATATATTCAAGTGAAGCTAGCTTTGCTTGATGTCTAGGTAAAGAGGCAGGAGAGATGACGTCTTCCTTTTGTAGGTGCCAGTAAGCTCTTTGTTGACTCTGTGTAAATCCTTAAGGGTCTGAAAGTAGTCCTTCAAGGGTCGGTTGAAATTAATACGCCCAGGAGTCTTATTAATCCTCGTGTCACGAAATCACCGCGCAGGAGCTGCTCTTTACAAGAAGAAAGAAATGTTAATGTTTGTGACTGCTACAAGAGCGAGAGAATATTAATTAGGTAAAAAGTTTTGGTACGGTCATATTTTTTCCTGCTTTTGAAAAGTGTTCAGACTTACCTCTCTTTATCAGAATAAATTTGTTGGTTATAGATTCGCTCGTTGTTGATATTATTACGGATTTCCGAAACTATAAATAACGAATTTTTGTCTATAGTGTAGTTTGACAAATAAATACTTTTCTTCTTTAATTAACTGAGTGCTCTTTTTCCTATTGTTACATAGCCGTCCCGGGAATGGGCCGTGGCAGTTCTCGTTTTGTATACTCGTCCCGGAACAGGCCGTGGCAGTTCCCGTTTAAACAACTCCACCTTTAACGCTAAAAATCATATATGTTGCATACCTTTAAATTTCTCGAAGCTTCAATCTTTCCTCGTCGCGTAGAGGGGTGCGTCGTCCAGTGGTTGAATTCTTTCTTCTTTCTTTCTGCCATGAATCACGCCGCTGCAATAAAAAGCTTCATGACCGACTCAGAAGACAAACAATCTTTTAAACTTAAGTTTTGTTTTATTTCAGGCGTTAGTTATCCATCAGCTGGGAGATATCCACTAACGTTGAGAGAGAGAGAGAGAGAGCAAATTACTGCTTTCGTAATTACTTATCAATTAAGTCCTTAGCCATTCGTGGAGGGGTAAAGAGATCTTTCACCTGTATTTTCTTAGGGAATTAATTCCCCTAATCATGTTGCAGACTACATCGTGAAACACCTCCGATAGGTCGCCTCCAAAACCCAGACTAGCAGAAACTCTGCTTCCCATGCAAAAGCCCGTGACGTCACAGAGCCCCTATGCGCACTGCGCAGGTGCATTCGTCACAGCCTGACTCCTTTGAACCCCCGACCTAAAAGTTCTCATTAAAATGATGGCCTGTCACGTCTGTGAGCTCCAACCGTGAGAACAGCCCTATTCCGCACCCGACTGTACAGGTCCACCCGCACTAAATTGCGCAAGCCAAACCAACGATTTCCCACAGATACGTCCATCTCAAGATGCGTCCATTCCCACAGGGCCATTATCCAACACTATTTCTATAAGCTAACTTAATTCAGACATATATAAATGTGTACTAGAAAAAATATGACCCATTGGGTCACCTATTGAGCTTGGGTTAAGTTGTTTGAATAAGGATAAAATGAGTTTGAAAAGCCAGCTAGGGCAATTGTCTGTGTGTGTATGTCCAGCTAAAAATCCCAAACTTCAAAACAAGTTAGTATTTTCTTGATCAGCATTGACTATCTAAAATTTAGAAAAAAAATTATTCATTCTTTGACCCTAAACTGGACAGATTTCGTCATGTCGGTTTTCCAGCGATTTTATGTACTAAAGGTAAGTAATTGATTTTTTATCAAGGAGTGACGCATTCCTCAAGGAATCTATATAAAGTTTAGTTGTATGTGTGTGTGTGTGTGTGCCCAGAGAGAGGAATGGGTTGGGTGGAGGAAAATGAGGGGGTGGAAAGAGGGAGGGGAAAACGGGGGAGGGGGAAGAGAGAAAAATAGAGACGGATAGAGAGATTAGAGATAGAAGTTTTAATATAAATATGTTAAAATTTGGGAAAGTTAATTTTTTTAAGCATCTTTAAAATTTTAAACTTCAAGAAAGAGGCAAAATGCCTTCAAAAAACCATGTGTTAGATGCAGATATTTTTATTAAAATCAAAATAAAAATAAAAACAATTTTTTTTTTCATCTTGACTTTTTCTTATCTAATAATTTCGCTTGATACAACAAGCTTTGTCAGAGCTTTAGACAAATAAAAGGTATTAACCTTATTTTTTTTTCGTAACAATCTTCCTGGTCTTGTAGAAGTGATGTCCGATGTTGTGTGGACTTAACAGTGTAAATGTCTCTTTTAAATTTGAACTTAAATCGTGCATGGTCGCTGGTAGGTATAAATTTGGGAAAGTTCATTTTTTTAAGCATCTTTAAAATTTTAAACTTCAAGAAAGAGGCAAAATGCCTTCAAAAATCCATGTGTTAGATGCAGATATTTTTCTTAAAATAAAAAATAAAAAATAAAAAATAAAAACAATATTTAAAATTTTTTTTAAATTTCATCTTGACTTTTTTCTGCTAGTAAAAAAAAAGACAAAATTAAAAATTAGTCTTTATTTTCGCTATCCCTTCTTCCCGTCTCTCTCTCTCTGGCTATGGGTTAAATAGTAGTAATACGTGTGGTGATATTCCCTAATGGGCTATTCCAATCTTTTGTTTAATAGTTAGTTTTATTACCTTTATCTGTTAATTAACAGAAAGAGAGAGAGAGAGAGAGAGAGAGAGAGAGAGAGAGAGAGACAGACAGACAGACAGACAGACAGACAGACAGACAGAGAAGCGGGAATAATACACTGTATAAAATAAGAGCGATGTGGGCGGGGGGGTCAAACAGCATACAATGAGAGAAAGGCTGAAAATAATAGACAGAAATTTAGTAAGAGATGAATTACTTGGTGAGTTAATTGCAAATTACGACTAATCAGAACAATTAAAATGGATTTTTTTTTAAACATAACTCAATCGCAAAACCAAATAATATTTTAACGTGCCATTTGTGTGATTAAAATATATATGAAAAAGCCTTGGGAAACACACATTGATTAACTCAGATTTAGTATCATAATAGATACAGAATAGATACGTAGAAAAATGGGAGAGTAGCCTCTTGTTTTGTGGTAAAGCGGCAAAAAAGTGCTCAACCACTTCGATAGAACAACAATAGGAGAGGTGATAAAATAAAATATAGTCTGCAATATGGAGTGTCATTTAGAATAATCCGGGTTTGAGGATGTCGAGGCGCCACTATACTCATATTTAAAAAAAAAAAGTATAAAATACACGTAAATCAGTTGATTACGAGTACTTACTGATATCTGACGATTGTCGTCTTGACCTCATAAAACTCGGGCTATTCTGAGTGACATTGAGCATTAATCACTAATATACATATATACATATATACAGGGTGGGCAAAAATAAGGGTCCTATTTTTAAAAATTCATAACTTTTTTATTTATTGATTTAAAAAAATTTTTTTTTAGAATAAGTAAAGGACCCCTTCCGAAGCAAGCATGAGCCGTATTAGCCCTAAGGAACGTACCCTCATTTAGAAAACATTATTTTTGCTTAAAAAACTCAAAACAGTGTAAAAAACAATACTTTAGTTTTTGTAAGTTTTAAGAAGTGTTTTTCGGCTAAAATTTGTTTTGTTTATTTCAAGAAATCTCGGAAGGGTCAGTCTACACACACATAAAGTTTGGTGAGTTTAACTTTTATTTTGTGGAAGTTATTCAAATTCAAGTTATTCAAATTTAAAGATAGGACCCTTATTTTGGCCCACCCTATAGTAGTATATTAGTATATTAGTTCGTTGCTTTTGCCTTTGGATCTACTTCTTTGAAAACAGGAAGAATCGTGTTTTCTTGACATGGCTAATTTTGTCTGATCCGCCCCTCTAAGAACTGCGAGCTTGGGTGGAATCGTCGTCGTTGGATTTTCATACAGATTTCTTTGGATTTACCAATTCCATTTGAACCCCATACTACTTGGATTTCCGTTTTTGGTGACTTTCATTTACATTGAGACAAACCCGTTTAAACTTTTAAAACTTTTTAAAAAAACAACTTTTTTCAAATTTCGAATTTTGACTGTCCTTATCTGTCAACTTATCAATCACTACCTCCTCTGATGATAAGATTTTAATCTTTGAAAAGCCTGGCTTAACCAATGAAATTGAAAGAGAAGAAGAAGAAATATAAATGCTCCTTGTTCTGAACAACTGAAAATATTGATTTGCTTCCATTTGCAGGTCTAATTATTTTTCATTGACACATCATATATATATATAGTGTGTCAGGTTGTATATGAAAAGAAATCAAATAAAGTGCTCGATCATATAAGAGAGCTAATATAATTTATTTAGATACTGTATATTACATATTTCAGCAATGTACCGCGGTTTCATCCAAAAGGGCAGATTTAGACATCTTTAGTAAATCTCTGTGCCCAGTGGAATCATCGGCAAGCTGAAACGATTGTAGTCACGTCCCGATAGGGAATGGCGTCAACAATGACAGAAAACGGTGTATCTCTGAGGGGGTCCCCGAAAAAAATCCGGTATGGGATAGTGATTAACTAAGACTTAAGAGAGTTCGATCTGTCATTGTTGACACCATTCCCTATCGGGACGTGACTACAATCGTTTCAGCTTGCCGATGATTCCACTGGGCACAGAGGTTTACTAAAGATGTCAAAATCTGCCCTTTTGGATGAAACCGCGGTATATTGCTGAAATATGTAATATACAGTATCTAAATAAATTATATATATATATATAGTTTTTTTCCATATAGTTTTAATGGTTGAAAAACTTCCTAGACTAATATATATATATATATATATATATATATATATATATATATATATATATAGAGAGAGAGAGAGAGAGAGAGAGAGAGAGAGAGAGAGAGAGAGAGGCCGTCACATTTTTCAGGCCGAAAATTCTGTTCTTTTAGAAAGACATTTTTTGAAAGAAATTTTGTTTGTATAATTTTGGTTATTCAGACTATATTTCTCATCTTGAGTGTTATTATCACAACGTTTCGGCTGCTGTAACCTCCGGCCTTCTTCAGGTGTATCTCTTCGAACTCGGGAATATTTCTGTCTAACTCGGGAATCTGGACGGAATTTCGAATGGAAACCTTTATTTAACCACAGCGGTAGCATGCTCTTGTTCCATCAGCCATGACTGGGAGAAGTCTTCAGTAATTCGCAATTCTTCGTATCGCCCGCACCGAGTATTGAACCTTCAACCTTCAGATGACTATCATTTAGAACTGAATTTTTAACTTAGTACTATATCCACTGCACCACGTGTCCTTGTGGAAGAAGGCCAAAAGTTACAGCGGCCGAAACGTTGTGATAATAACACTGAGGATGAGAAATGTAGTCCGAATAACCAAAATTATACAAATTATTAAACCTCATCTCAAAAATTCAGAAATATAATAGACATTTTGTTGTTTTAGAAAGACCGTTTCCAAAAGACATGTTCGGATCGAGGGTTGTGTCCCCCCGATTATAAACGTGTTCGTATAATCAAGCAATGTTGCATGCAAAGACAGAGTAATAATTAACAAACAAGATGAGGTAGTTCAAATAACGTTTATTGAACATGTGTGTACATGGAATGATGAAGTGTGTGATGTATGCATGTGTGTCGATGGAAAAACAATTCTTGAAAAGGTATAAGAAGAAATGAATCCGGCATGGGGAAAGTCTTTGAAAGCTGTACACAAAGAAAATGATGTTGAGAACTCTTACCGTTGTTTGACCACGTGTTGACAGAAGAAACGTGTGTTGGTAGTTGTTATGCCCGTGCCAGTTGAAGAGAAAAGCGTGAGACGGAGCGCTGTGTCAGCGTCGTTCTGCCGAGGCCTGTTGACCAGAGAAGAGAGGGAATTTCCGTTTGCCCCTGGTTTTATAGTCCGAAGGGCAGATAACTCTGGTGTCGCTTTCCAGCGCCACCTGTTGGTGAAAAAGCGACACCTAACGGCCAACCGGTTATGTTTTGAAAGGAGGAGGTAACTGCTACAAGGACTCCCCCCCAGATTGAAAAATATTGAAAATATTATTCAATATGTACAGTTGTAGATGAGAAGCATTCTTTGTGGGTATGTCTGTTTTGCTGTTGAAGATTAGAAAAAGTAGTGTGCATGCTACTTATTTCTGTGTTTCCATCTGTATTGAATGATTGATCACAAGTGCGTCTGCAGAATTGAGTGTTTGTAACGCATGTGGATCTGCGTGTTGTTTGCATGCAATTGGGTCTGCATCAAGTTTGAGCGCAAGTGAGTCTGCGGTCGAAAAATGTTGAGTGCAAGCGAATTTGCACTTGTTGGTGGCGTTGTTAATGTTGATTAGTCTGCGTGATGCGGAGCTGATGAACGAACGTTGAATTGTCAGTGTTGTCTGGGAATGGTTGGTGCTTGGGTCTGCGCGGTTGTTGATGAGTGAGCACAAGTGGGTCTGTGCGGTTGTTGATGAGTGAGCACAAATGGGTCTGTGCGGTTGTTGATGTTGTTCATGTTAATTAGTCCGTGTTGTGGAGCTGATGAACAAACATCTAGTTGTTGAGATTGGTGGTACACTATGGTCAAAATCAGATGCGCAAATGTCTGCAAGTGAGTTAGCAGATCCAGGTACAAGTGGGTCTGTACTGGTGTTGGTGCGCGTCGTTCGAGTTGATGTGTCTTCCTGTAGATCATCGAACGTCCAGTTGTTGAGTATTTAGTCGTGCTTGTGCAGTTGTACTCATTTTGAACTGGTGTGATTTCTTCCATAGTGTCGTCAGTGATGTCCGGAAATGTTTGGTGTTTGATGAATGTCGGGGAAGATGTGGTTGTTCAAGTTGATGGGTCCTCCTGTTGATCAATGAACGTCCAGTTGTTGAAGAGGGTTGGTAGGCCTTTAAGGGTGATGTTGGTGCTTGCTGAGCCTGACTTTTTACAACCAGTATTAAGTCTTGGGACTTGATGTTGTTCGTGTTTGGCTGAGTTTGTCATCGTGTGTTGTCTGTTTTGTAGTTTTCTTTTCTTTTATATATATATTTCCAACACGTGGGTGGAAGGGAAAAAGAAAAAAAAATGGAGTCGTAATTTGTGTCACACACGTTAAGAAAAACGAGGAATAACGTTTTGTTTTAGTTTGTTTGAATGTTAATTTCCACGGAGAGAAAGAATGGCGGTTTCTCTTTCTTTTTTTTTTTTTCTTTGTTGTCGAAAAGAAAGAAAAAAAATAAATTCGTATTTTCTTTTTTTGTTGTTTAAATTTTCATTTCCACGTGGTCAGAGAAAAAGATGGTGACTTCCTTTTTTTGCTTGTTGTTGAAACAGAGAAAATAAATTCGTATTTTCTTTTTTGTTGTTTAAATTTCCATCTCCACGTCGTCGGAGGAAAAATGGCGTTTTTTTTTTTTTAAATTTATTTTATGAACATGTGGTCAGGAAAAAGAGTGGCGGAATGTGAGCGTTTGTTTTCTTTTTATCTCCACGTGTTCAAAACAAAGGAAATGGCGTCTTGTAAGGTCCTTTTGTTTGTCGAAAAAGAAAAAAAAGAGTTGAGAAAAGTTCGTCGCTTTCTTTTTGTATATATTTTTCAGACACGTGGGTGGAGTAAGAGAAGAAGAAAAAATGAAATTGTAATTTGTTTTATATTCGGAGAGATCCGAGAAATGTTTTTGTTTTTCTTTGTTTGGGTATTTCCACGTGGACAGGAAAAAAAAATGATGGCGGCTTCTTTTTTTGTTTGTTTGTTTGTATATTTCTACCACGTGGGTAGAAAAAAAAGAAAAAGATGGGTGCGTAATTCGTTTCACAACGGCGAGAAAAAACGAGAAATGATATATTTTTTTTTTCTGTTCTAGTACGAAATTAATTACTCCGTCCCATACAACAAAGCTTGCATGTTCGGGTCACCAATGTTCGGTATCGCGGGTCGTGTCCCCCCCGATTATAAACGTGTTCGTATAATCAAGCAATGTTGCATGCAAAGACAGAGTAATAATTAACAAACAAGATGAGGTAGTTCAAATAACGTTTATTGAACGTGTGTGTACGTGGAATGATGAAGTGTGTGATGTATGCATGTGTGTCGATGGAAAAACAGTTCTTGAAAAGGTATAAGAAAGTCTTTGAAAGCTGTACACAAAGAAAATGAGTTGAGAACTCTTACCGTTGTTTGACCATATGTTGACGGAAGAAACGTGTGTTGGTAGTTGTTATGCCTGTGCCAGTTGAAGAGAAAAGCGTGAGACGGAGCGCTGTGTCAGCGTCGTTCTGACGAGGCCTGTTGACCAGAGAAGAGAGGGAATTTCCGTTTGCCCCTGGTTTTATAGTCCGAAGGGCAGATAACTCTGGTGTCGCTTTCCAGCGCCACCTGTTGGTGAAAAAGCGACACCTAACGGCCAACCGGTGTAGTTATGTTTTGAAAGGAGGAGGTAACTGCTACAGACATTTTGTATTCCTATACGTCAACAAATAAGAAATATATAAAAAATATATATTTATATATTTTTCACATTAATTTTTTATACATACACACACACACACATACATACATATATATATATATATATATATATATATATATATATATATATATATATATATATATAAATATATATATATATATATATATATATATATATATATATACATTGTTTATTGCCCATTGGCTAAAACCATCAACTCATCTTTCGAACACCACACACCCATAGAGACACTAGGAGAAGGCACACTTATCACCTTACCCAAGCCAAAGAAGCCCTCTGGGCCACCAGCCAACCTCCGGCCAATAGCCCTGCTGAACACCATAAGAAAGATCCTGTCTATCATTACCCTGTGCCACATCAGAGACAAAATCGACTGTATCACGAGACCCACCAAAGTGGTTTCAAAAGAGGCAGAAGCTGCGCAGACATTGTATGGGAACAACGTATGCTGACCTCAGTAGTGATAACAAAGAAATGGGACTTCCACAAGATGGGCATTGATATGTCGCGAGCCTTCGATACCATCAAGCGACAACGCATCCTAGATGTCCTACTGCAAGCAGGCTGCAATGATGACGAACTAAGACTTGTAAGATCTCTGTTAGCAGGGACAAAGCTAAGAGTCCGAGTGAAAAACGAGCTGTCTGACTCATTTGAGACCACCATAGGCTTCCCCCAGGGCGACAGCCTCTCACCGGTGCTCTTCGCCTGCTACCTCGCTGCAGCACTCTCATCCGTCCGAGAAAGCTCTAACAGGCCTAATCCACCAGTCTCCAGCCTGGATCTGCCATTAGAAATGGAATATGCAGACGACGTTGATTTCCCGGACGTAGAAAAGAAGCTTCTGGATCAGCTCCAGCCAATAGCGGCAGAGAAACTGAAAACGGACAATCTCTTCATGAACGAGATGAAAACAGAGTTTAGCCATGTATACCTTGCAGAAGCCACAGAGTTGGACCCACAAGGCAAGACCCTCTGCGGCAATGAGAGCTGGCGCAAGAACAAGACCCTGGGCTCCCTACTGTGCAGCACTACAGACGTCACAGCCCGCTGTATACATGGCAATGTAGCGTTTCATTCATTACATAAACTCTGGAGCTGACGAACCAAGATCCCGTTGAAGACTAGACTCCATCTCTATAATGCGTACTGAATGTCGATCATGCTCTACAATAGCAATAGCTGGGCAATAACAAAAGCCATGCTTGACAAGCTGGATGCGTGCTACCGCAGACACCTCCGTTCCATCACAGGTCACTGCTGACCGAAAAAACTTATCAGCAACAAGGCACTATACGAGCTGTACAACGAAAACCCCCTCTCCACTAAGGTCGATGAACAAAGATGGTCTATGTTAGGCCATGTCCTATGAATACGAATGGACCCTGACACTCCTGCACAGAGGGCACTAGATTTTGCCGTTACTGGCTCGCAAACCTACCGACCGCGACTAGGACGGCACTGCACAAATCTGCTGGGCACACTACACGCTGACCTCAAGCAGGCGGGACTAGGACCACTACGTACAGCGAAACAACTTCATTGCCTATGACAACTTGCGCATGACAAGGTCAGATGGCCTGGGACTAGCATGGAGGACTGATTTCAGCTACGGGATGTCATTTGACTACCATAGTCGCAAAACACAGTTTTTAATAAAAAAATAATAATATATATATATATATATTTATATCCTTGTCCTAGGTTAGGTAAAATTAATTCTCTGAACAGAACAGTTTTCAACCACTTTTATATCTCAATGCAAAAATTAAAATCAAAATATAATACTAAATCTTATATCTAGAATCCTTATTCAAATTTTCATCAAAAGCCATTATATTTTTTCATTCTAGAAAATATTTAAAATTTAAGGCTTAAGCTTAAGGTGTTTTAAAGAGAAATTGAAATTCAAGGAATCTTGCTTAATTGTTGTCTAATAACTATGGATCAAATTCAATGCAAATCTGAAATATTTGTGAATTTTCAAATGGTAGGTTGTACCCATATTAGGCCCTCTAATACCCTTTAAAATACTCCAAAGAAACTGAAATTTTGGGAGTGTTTATTAATTGATGTCTAATATCTATTGTAAAATTTCACAAAATTGGAGGTAACTAAATTTTCACAAAAGGCTTCCACCCCCATATTCGCTCCCTTTGCATAAAACTAAATTAAACTAAATATAACCCGCCTTACCCACCCTTGTGACTAGCAGTTGTGTTTCAAAATTCATAATGATCGGTTAATTAGTTTAGGAGTAAATCCTGTTCATAGAAATATATAGACATATACACATTCCTAACGTTATACAGATATATATATATATATTGTTCCTTTATGCATCGTTCCTTTCATTAAGTCGAACGCCCTTATGATGTCAAGCCGCCGGATAAAGTGTTAAAATTATCACTGTTTATTCGCTATTCAGCATAGGTCGAGTGGTTCTAGACGTCGGGATTTGAGTTGTAAAAATACTCGGAATCCGGGGTTTCGAATCGCATGACCAGTAGTGAATAGTCATATCTCTATGCTGATGAGTCCCGATTATAAAGGACGAAACGTATACGTACATAGATAATAAACAAAACAAATATATATATATATATATATATATATATATATATATATATATATATATATATATATATATATATATATATATTTATTTATTTTGGTACAGAAAAATTAGTACAACATTCGTACCGTCGGTTTTAAGCACAGAAGGACTTAGCCATCCGGCTCTCTTCAGCCGGATGGCTAAGTCCTTCTGTGCTTAAAACCGACGGTACGAATGTTGTACTAATTTTTCTGTACCAAAATAAATAAATATTACGCTCTTAATTTGTAACTTTAATTCTTAATTAGTTGAGCACTCTGCTGGGATTTTTCCTGCTATATTACAAAGAAGTATATATATACATGGACGGCGGCACCGGGGGGAGGAGGGGGGGCTCAAGCCCCTCCCCTCTTTTTGACTTGACCCTCCCCCCCCACACTTTACGGTCATCAATAATGAAGTTATATATGCATGTGTTTAACCGGGCCCCCCACTTTTTAGGAGAGCCCCCCCCCCCCACACTTTTATAACTGTCCCGCCGGTCCTGATATATATAAATATACAGTGAATTATCTAAATTATTTTTTTATTTATCATATCATGTTGTAATCTTGCACCTGCTGTGTTTGTTTCAGAGGTAACAACACACTTGGATAAGAAAAATAACACGTTGGATCTGATAACTTTGTTCAGCTTTTCTGGATACACATGGTGAAAGAACGAAATATGTAAGTTGAACTCATTTATATTTGTTATATTTGTACATAGTGCTAAATTAGAGAATTGTATTGAACTACGGCCCTATTTAATTGCCTCCCCACGAGGGCAAAGTTAAACACAATGCCATATTTTTATGGTGAGGATATCCAGTTCCCCAAAAAGGGAACTCTGGATTTAGACAAAAATAAAAAAATTGCCCCGGTCAAGAAGAATTTTTTCTCCTCCGATCGAGAAAAGAACAGATCCTACATTTTGTTACGATTTTTAGATCTCATTTTTTTTCGGCGACCTTCGACGTGCCCTCTACGTGTTATTATATCGACCGACGCCCAAGTGTGCCTTATTTCTGTGGTTCCAACCTGCTTTAAAGTGGAATTGGTTACACTAGTATTTGTTCTCTAACCACCATGATCGCACCAGTTGGAGCACCTACTCACATGCGTTACTACAAAATCGTGTGCTGAATACTCGTGTTCCATGCTCACTGTGGATTTTTGGTACGAACCAGATAAAGTATGATGGCTCGTCACTCAGTCCAGCAGTCTCACCATCACCTGTTCAATGCCCAATAAAATTTAAGCGTCAGTCTTCATTAGCCAGAATCACTTTCATCGTCGACGGCACCACCTTCTCTGATGTAGCAATGCTAGATTCTGGCTGTTCCACCTGTATTTTATTTACCTCCTCTCCAAGAGGTTAGACACAAGGTCAGGTGTGGTTTTGAAAAGCCAGCACACTAGGATTAGCCTGCTCTGGCCTACATAAAATGCCTGAGTAGCTCCGTCGGCATTCCCCAGTAATTGCAATATACTAACCCCTTCTCAAAGAGAAGGTAAAGCCTGGGAGGGTGGACCTCCTGAGACTGAACAGAACCATACCTCAGCCCGACAGCAACAAAGTCATTGTTGGACTGATTGTCGAGGACGTATCTCCGACACACCTACTCAAGCTGCGCCACCTGTATTGTGCTAATCTGTATTGTGTTAATCTCTCTGCTGCCCGAAGAAGTGAAGAAACACATTCTTCCTTCTGACACCCTCATAAATGGAATAAGTGAGAGCATCACTGTCCTTAGTGAGGTAAACTGTTATATCACCATTGGCCAACATGATTCACCAAATTTTAAGGGGGAGATCAGTGTGTTGGTGAAAACCTCCACCATACCAATCCTATTCGGCCAGTATATCCTAGATTGCAGCACACTTGATTCATATGTAGTCAACAACCAGGATACAATGATCGAATTTAGATGCACATTCGCATCCAGTCAGACAACCCACACATGCGAAAAATCTGAACTGCGACAAACTGGAAGCCACAGTAGACCTACTCATCTACTTCGCCGATATCCTCAGTACTGAAAAATTAGATCCGTTTGAATACCAACGAATGGCCATTCCTGCTGTCAGAAGCAGCACTTGATCGCCCAGTCCCTTGATTACCGTTACGTCTCATGCACACATACCATCATAAACTGACAACAATCTAGTCCATGCGAAAACATTTGAAGGGTACGTACTTTTACTGGAGCAACTTTTTACCGCCCGTTCGTAAATTTGGACTAGAATTGCATCCGGATAAATGTACCTTCTTCGCAGATGATGCAAAATTTCTTGATCACATTGTAAACAGTAAGGGATTCGAGTGTGATCCTGAATATGTCTGTGTCATCATAGAAATGAAATCCCCAACAACAGAAAAGGAACTACAAAGCCTCATAGGCTGTTGAGTATAGATACAGTAATTCTTTTAGACACATGTATAGGAGCGAATCAGGTCGGACACATTTTCCAGCATCCATGAACTAAATAGAGTCAACTATAGAAATATGATGAAGTCCATTTCTATTATTCAAAACAACTTTATTGGGTCATTATCGTTAACATGTAAGTAAAGGGGAATGAAAGAGAAAGGTGTTAGTACTTGAATAAGTCCATAAGTATGGACGAAAACAAAATGTTAGAGAGTTCATGTGGTGTTGAGTAAGAGTCCCGTAAGTAGGAAAGAGAGAAGAGTTCATATAATGAGAAAGTTTGAATGTCCTGTTCGTAAAGAAACGAAACGAGTTCATATATGAGAATGTGTGTACATACACAGGTGTTGAAGTCAGGCCGTATCCATGTGTGTATGTAGGTGTGTGTGTGTCTTACATTAAGCCCACGTGTGTGCAGACGTAGCCATGTTGGATCCTTGGGTATTGTCGACGCCAGAGTCTGTGGGCTCGGTGGGAAGGTTGCAAGACAAGAGAGAAGTTTGGGGATTGGTCTGAGCAACGTGGATGAGTTGTTACAGTTTTGTCTCCTAGCCAAGAAAGAGGAAGTAAATCCTGAGCGATCCCTTTTGTAATCTCTTGTCCAGTGCTCAGCTGCCTAAGAGATGGTCTTTGATTGGACAAGTCAGAAAGGAAGTTAAATGCTTGTGCCAATCAGCTCCGAGCTTAGAAATTAAGCATAGATTCAAAATCATTAGCCGCAACCGGTTGCTGCTGCTGTTACACAACAAACGATTTGCGGATCAACAAGGCTTTTGAAAAGATAAAGAAACGACTATCCTCACCACGAATCATTTAATTTCCTGACTTTAATCACCTTTTCGTGCTCACTACTTATTCGAACGACATTGTATGTGGAGTTATCCTAATGCAAGAAGATGATAACAGAAGGAAGAAGATTGTAGCAGTCGCTTCACATGCATTTAGCCCCACAGAAAAGAACTGGTCTACAACTGAACGTGAGGTATATGCGATAAAATAGGCCATATCCAAATTCGATTACTTTCTACGCAGCCACCCTTTCGTTATCTTCACTGATCACAGATCACTAATTGATCTGAATCAGTGAGAATACAACAATGCCAAAATTTGACGATGGCAGGACGAAATCGCATCCTATAAATTCTGTCTTAGAATCTATTGAAGGTGAATCCAATGTCTGCACTACCTTTTGGCCAGGATCAAAGTGTAGTATCTGTTCCGATGGATACTACACCCTATAAACCGGTATCGTCTTGGCCTTCGGGGCTTGATTCCGCTGGTCTGTGGGTTTGTCCTGTGCAGTTCTAAGAGGTTCACCCTCCCAGGCTTTGCCTCCCCTTTTTGGGGAGGAGTAAGTTTATCGCTTGCTGCCTGAGGTGCCTCTACCGGGGAATGCCGACGGGGCTGCCCAGGCATTTTTTGTAGGCCAGAGTGCTCACCTTCTCGGGTGCTGGCTTTTCAAATCCCACTTTCCCGACCTTGTGTCACGTCTTACCACCGTGGGAGGAAGATAAATAACACCACCCCCGCAGGAAAAACATTAAGAATTCAGGGTTCTGACCAGCGCATTTACATCTCATCATGGTGTACTGAAAAAATAGATAGACCGAAGTTGATTCCCAAAACACATACATCTCAGAAAACTCGCCACCACAAAAATATTACAGATGCATTCTTCGCCTATCACTCTACATCATCTATTCCACCAAAAGAAATTGTGGCCATGACAATATCGCTGGTGAACAGTGTATACATCACAAACTGTTGTGAATCATTAGAACTCTCCAGACGAATGACTCAAACAAAAAAATTGAGATCAACCCCAATGACCATCGAGCCCCCTTACTCAACAAACACATGCACCAGTTCTATCTAGAGCTTGGCACCTCCGTTCCGATGATTAGGGATGACAACCATTCCCCAAAACTGGTTGTACCATAAGGCTCCACCCCAAATACCTGCATCAGGCACATGATTGCATCAATCATACAGGTATCACTCGCATGTGCAAGCATCTATCTGGCTACTGGTGGGAACTCAATGATCGTGACATTAAAACATATGTCAACTCCTGCGAAATATATGCTAAGCGGAAGGGCAATTATGGCAAATGCAAAAACTGGCTCATCAGACACTGTAAGCATAGAAAAAGTCCATTTGAGATTATTTGCGTCATTACAATGCCAGTCTAAAAAAGTAAATGTTACATCCTAACCATTCTGGACAGTTTTAGGAGACATCTCAGTGTTGTACCGTGTGCCACCGATCATGTGATCGATGCTGCCTGCAGACTTTATAGCTTCTTTTTTCATCACCGGGAAATAACACGCATCGAGTCATCCGAGTGTAGATCCCATACAGGAACTTCAGAGGTTCTGCCAACTAACATCAATCATGCTGGAATTACACTGCGCATGGCAACTGCAAAGCTCAGGCAACATTGAGCAACAACACTGCGCAATGAAAAATGCCATCTACATGCTGTGTGAAGAGAGAGACTGTGAATGGATTGACACCCTCGAATTTGTTGTATCTTCGATGAATACTACCATTAACAATGCCACTGGTGCAGCACCACATTACATAATCACTGGTCGACAACCTAACATTGGTTTACCCAAAATACTTGACAACAGACTCACAAACCTCACGGCCTACAGCATGCAAATCAATGCTCTACTGAGGCAAGTCCACAAACGTGTCACGTTGGCCAACAATGAAGCCAACCACATCCTAATTTAAAAATCGGACAGACACATAAACAAGAACCCAATACAAGTTGGCTATAAGGTGCTAATTCCCCATCTCACATATCTCATCTACACCGGAGCGGCACTTTCAAAATCGTCTAAACCAACGGCATGGTGATCCAGATTAAAAACGAAAATGGCAAGAGTAATTAGGGGCCCGATCCATAGGGACATCCTAAGTGGTGAGTTGTGCAGTGAGATGCTTGTTCACATTACATTTGAATTTCTGCATGTTGATACAATCAACGAAACAAGGAGCAGGAAGGGAATTCCAAAAGCCAAGCGTTTGGAGGAAAGAAGCTCCTTGAGTAGAAAGCCTTCCAACATCTGGGGACCTCTGCAGTTAAGGAGTATAATTTTGCGGGTCACTTCTTTCAGAGTTCTTGAAAACTGGTACCACAGAAACAATTTTCTAGCTCTCAGGGAAGCAAGATTCGGCAAGGCATTTGTTGTAGAGTTTGGAGAGGACAGGGGCCAGCTAAGCAGAGCATTTTTTTTTATTACTATAGCAGAGATAAGATCAGGTCTACATGCTTTGGAGGTGTCTAAATTTTTTATGATATCCAGGACATGAGAACGGGTGATGATCAGATCATCGTGTGGTTTTGGCATTGAAAACCATCGCAAATAAGTAGTTTAGAACCCTAACCGTTACCGGTTTAAAACGGGAGTGATTGTATAAAAATATCAACCAAGTAAATGTAAACAAGTTAAAATATGATGGTTAATTCCTATTTCAGTCACGTAAATTATTTAGCACGAAATGGGCTTTCACATGCTTTTGATATTACTCCGAAGCAACTTATTTAAAAAAAAATATGTAATATGATTCACTATGGTTCCAAAAATCCTCTCCTGAAATTTTTTTCCAAAAATACAAATTTTAGACAGTGCTATGAGCTTTTTTACCCTGAACTTGGCCAAGAAGTGAGTGGTCAATTTACGTTAGATTTATACAGGAAAGTGATCCCCCCTCTAAAATATAAAATAAAATAAATTTTTTTTATGGAATATTATTCACTATGGTTCCAAAAGTCCCCGGCTGAAAAAAATTTATATTTAATTTTTGCCGAACCTTTACTTATGAGTTTTTAACCCTAAAGTAAAGGTTCGGCAAAAATTAAATATAAAATTTTTTTTTTTTTAAATTTTAAAAAATAAATTTATTTTTACGTTGATGGGCTTTTGTCCGTGTTTGAATTATTTTGGTAAACTTTTGTCCGGTGGGCTTTTGTCCAGTGGTATTTTGTCATACCACCGTGTTTCTAACACTACTTTGTTTATTTTCCGATTTTTCACCAATTATCAATGACCCTCGTGCTGGGCTCGTGAACCGTCATTTTTTCCGTTCTAACTGAACAGGTGGACACCAGGTTTATTTTTGAAAAAAAAAACGCTTTTAAGTAAGTTAAAACACAAATAAACATATCCAGGTTTGCCTTGCGTAACATTTATTTGCTGCCTATTTGTATGTATTCTTTTTACCCCCTTTTCGTTCTGTTAGCTATCGTTATAAATGCACCAAATAGCCTTAAATTTTACTATTGTCTGAATCGATTTTAAATCAGATTTTAATTCACCATGTTGTATAGTTACATGGACGGCGGCACCGGGGGGGGGGGGGGGCTCAAGCCCCCCCCCCTTTTGACTTGGCCCCCCCACTTTACGGTCATCAATAATGCAGTTATTGTGTTTAACCGGGCCCCCCTACTTTTTAGTAGAGCCCCCTCCCCACTTTTATAACTGTCCCGCCGGTCCTGAGTTAATCAGGAGCGATCAAACTTTAGTATAAAAAATGTCAATACATGGTAATAAAAAAGGGTAAATTAGTCGTTTCCCAGCCAAAGTGGCTGCTTTTTTTCCAACCTCACAAATGAGCATTGATTTACTCCTCTCCAGGAGTTAGGCACAAGGCCAGTTTTTTTTTTATCTTACTCCCACAAGTAAGATGTGACCCAAAATTGCCTGGGCAGCCCCGTCGGCATTCCCCGGTAGGGGCGCCTCAGGCAGTAAGCAATAAACTTACTCCTCACAAATGAGTAATTAAACCCAAATAAATTGGTTTTGACTAATTTCAAATTTACCTTAAATTATTTTAAAAGAAATACAGCTGGGAAATTAGTTTAAAACAATTGATTTGGGTTTACTTACTCATTTGAAAGGTCGGAAAAATCAGAAAAAAGCATCCGAATCACTGTCCGCCATTTTGGCTGGGAAACGACTAATTTACCAAAAAAACATGTCCTTCCTTAACCTTACTACTAACGCTAAGTCCGGGTGGCAATACTAAAAAATCTATCATTGTCTATCTACCTATGTTTATATTGTCGTGTGGCCATTTTGTTCGGGACCGTTATATGGCGCCTTTATTTTTCCGGGCAAGTTTTCATTTCGGGGTACTGTTTTTAATGTTACGTGACTTAAGTAGTGTTATAATACTGTAAGCGTATGGTGACAAGCAGAAATGAACGAACAACACGGGATTAAAATTGGAAAAATACTATGGTTTATTTTCCGATAAGTTATTTTGGAATTGGAGTGAATGTCAGTAGTCGTCGAGAAGTCTTGGTGGGCAGTAGTAATTTGTGAGCCGAGCGAGCAGTGGTAGAAGCAGTAATAGTTGCGGTGTAGAGAAGTCGTCTGCGCTGGAGGACGCGGTGTAGCAGTAGTGCGAATAGTTGTGTTCAGCGTCGCTGATTCAATGGCGTTTAGCAGACGAAATTGTTATGATAGTCGACGATTGTTATTTGGTACTTGAAGTTGCTGGGTTTTTCTCGTCGTTGTTTGAGGAGGACCGAACGTCGCTATTCTTGTGTTCTTGGCTGATTCCAGATTTCCCCCCCCCCTTCTATATCTCTCCTTCCTGTAAAAGAAAAAAAACTTAAAACTTGTTTTGTTTACTGGACCCAGCTGTTTTTATGTGAAAGTGGCGGACGTAGTTGTAGACTCTTGGCTCGCAGGGGAGAAGACCAATAATGGCCGTTGACTCCAGAAAACTGTGTTTGTTTGTGGTACTATTTTTGGCCACAGTAATCGCGGTAGTTGATCGGTCAGCCCGTAATTTCGTGGTAGTAAACATGATTATGTTTACAGACTTTTGTGCCACTGTGGCGATCACAGAACGCCTCCCAGTGCCTGGGATTCCACTTTTAAGCGGTCGGGAATCAGGTAAATAAGGCCGACTTGGATGGCGGTCGTCATGGTAACACATGCCAGACAGTATGACGGCGTCTTCAGATCAAAACGAGATCTAAAATCATAACAGCTCCCCCAGATCTCATTTTGACCTGAATTGTCCGGCACGGTTAGAGTTGCATGTGTGAAGTGTCAATAGTCTAGGGATCAGGTTTGGTCTGTATCCCGATGGCATTTGAGGGATTTCTATGTGTCTGGAGTCTTGTATATTCTGCGCGGTTGTCTGATGAATGAGTGCATTTGATCTGTGCGGTTGCTTGACAAATGAGCGCACTTGGTCTGCGCGGTTGCTTGACGAATGAGCGCATTTGGTCTGCGCGGTTGCTTGACGAATGAGCGCATTTGGTCTGCGCGGTTGCTTGACGAATATGCGCACTTGGTCTGCGCGGTTACTTGACGAATGAGCGCATTTGGTCTGCGCGGTTGCTTGACGAATATGCGCACTTGGTCTGCGCGGTTGCTTGACGAATGAGCGCACTTGTATCTGCGCGGTTGCTTGACGAATAAGCGCACTTGCTCTGCGCGGTTGCTTGATGAATGAGCGCATTTGATCTGCGCGGTTGCTTGACGAATGGGCGCATTTGGTCTGCGCGGTTGCTTGACGAATATGCGCACTTGGTTTGCGCGGTTGCTTGACGAATGAGCGCACTTGTATCTGCGCGGTTGCTTGACGAATGAGCGCACTTGCTCTGCGCGGTTGCTTAATGAATGAGCGCACTTGCTCTGCGCGGTTGCTTGATGAATGAGCGCATTTGATCTGCGCGGTTGCTTGACGAATGGGCGCATTTGGTCTGCGCGGTTACTTGACGAATATGCGCACTTGGTTTGCGCGGTTGCTTGACGAATGAGCGCACTTGTATCTGCGCGGTTGCTTGACGAATGAGCGCACTTGCTCTGCGCTGTTGCTTGATGAATGAGCGCATTTGATCTGCGCGGTTGCTTGACGAATGAGCGCAATTGGTCTGCGCGGTTGCTTGACGAATATGCGCACTTGGTCTGCGCGGTTGCTTGACGAATGAGCGCACTTGTATCTGCGCGGTTGCTTGACGAATGAGCGCACTTGTTCTGCGCGGTTGCTTGATGAATGAGCGCATTTGATCTGCGCGGTTGCTTGACGAATGGGCGCATTTGGTCTGCGCGGTTGCTTGACGAATATGCGCACTTGGTCTGCGCGGTTGCTTGACGAATGAGCGCACTTGTATCTGCGCGGTTGCTTGACGAATGAGCGCACTTGTATCTGCACGGTTGCTTGACGAATGAGTGCACTTGCTCTGCGCGGTTGCTTGACGAATGAGCGCACTTGTATCTGCGCGGTTGCTTGACGAATGAGCGCACTTGCTCTGCGCGGTTGCTTGATGAATGAGCGCACTTGCTCTGCGCGGTTGCTTGACGAATGAGCGCACTTGTATCTGCGCGGTTGCTTGACGAATGAGCGCACTTGCTCTGCGCGGTTGCTTGATGAATGAGCGCACTTGCTCTGCGCGGTTGCTTGACGAATGAGCGCACTTGTATCTGCGCGGTTGCTTGACGAATGAGCGCACTTGCTCTGCGCGGTTGCTTGATGAATGAGCGCATTGGTGACTGCTGCACATGGGGGTCTGCGCTGTTGTCTGATGAACGAGCGCATTGGTGACTGCTGCACATGTGGGTCTGCGCGGTTGTCTGATGAATGAGCGCATTGGCGACTGCTGCACATGGGGGTCTGCGCTGGTGTTGCTGCGTGTCGTTCAAGTTGATGGGTCCTCCTGTTGATCAACGAACGTCCAGTTGTTGAGTATCCGGTCGTGCCCGTGCAGGTGCACCCGTTTTTTTTGAACCGGTGTGATTTCTTCTATAATGTTGTCAGCTATGTCCGGGAATGTCTGGTGCCTGATGAACGTCCAGGAAGATGTGGCTGTCGCGTCCTGCGTTGAAGAGAGCCGGTAGATCTCGAAGGGTGATGCTGATGCTTGCCGAGCCCGACCTTTAACAACCAGTATTAAGTCGTGAGGCTTGGTGTTGCCGTTCGTGTCCGCCGAGCCTGCTGAAATGTCCAAAATCGCGGTTGATGAGGTCTGGACGATATGTCATCTTCTTTACCAGATTTTGTGTTTGAAATTGCCGATCTGTGATCTTCGATGAGGCTGAGAGGTTTATTAGGTATGAATCCCGAGTAGTCCATTCTACTTATCGCACGCTTCTGACACCAGTTGTTATAATACTGTAAGCGTATGGTGACAAGCAGAAATGAACGAACAACACGGGATTAAAATTGGAAAAATACTATGGTTTATTTTCCGATAAGTTATTTTGGAATTGGAGTGAATGTCAGTAGTCGTCGAGAAGTCTTGGTGGGCAGTAGTAATTTGTGAGCCGAGCGAGCAGTGGTAGAAGCAGTAATAGTTGCGGTGTAGAGAAGTCGTCTGCGCTGGAGGACGCGGTGTAGCAGTAGTGCGAATAGTTGTGTTCAGCGTCGCTGATTCAATGGCGTTTAGCAGACGAAATTGTTATGATAGTCGACGATTGTTATTTGGTACTTGAAGTTGCTGGGTTTTTCTCGTCGTTGTTTGAGGAGGACCGAACGTCGCTATTCTTGTGTTCTTGGCTGATTCCAGATTTCCCCCCCCCCTTCTATATCTCTCCTTCCTGTAAAAGAAAAAAAACTTAAAACTTGTTTTGTTTACTGGACCCAGCTGTTTTTATGTGAAAGTGGCGGACGTAGTTGTAGACTCTTGGCTCGCAGGGGAGAAGACCAATAATGGCCGTTGACTCCAGAAAACTGTGTTTGTTTGTGGTACTATTTTTGGCCACAGTAATCGCGGTAGTTGATCGGTCAGCCCGTAATTTCGTGGTAGTAAACATGATTATGTTTACAGACTTTTGTGCCACTGTGGCGATCACAGAACGCCTCCCAGTGCCTGGGATTCCACTTTTAAGCGGTCGGGAATCAGGTAAATAAGGCCGACTTGGATGGCGGTCGTCATGGTAACACATGCCAGACAGTATGACGGCGTCTTCAGATCAAAACGAGATCTAAAATCATAACAGTAGGAATTATTCAATATGATATATGGATAAATTAAAGGCAACTTTTCTCTATGTCTATTTATTTGTCTCCCCACGAGGGCAGTTAGACAGTAGGTATTTTTTTACTGTGTGTGAGGGGAGGGGGAGTATACATCCAGCTCCTCCAAGAGAGGCACTCAGGATTGGTACAAAAAAATTAAAATTGCCTCAATTGAAGAGGATTTCTCCTCTGTGTGAGGAATAAACAAACAATCCGATCTCATCAGGCACACTAGTTATGTAAAAACAGGTATGGCGTAAGAAAAAATAGATTACACAACCTTGAAAATATAGAGTGCATTGCTTAAAATAAAAAGGCAAAGTTGATTAACGGAACGCAACTTTGATTAGTAAAAATTATAATTTCTATATTTATCTTAAAGAATGCCAAATAAAAACATTTTTTTCTTGTAATGGATAATATTTTTTCTATGGAAAAATATTTATTTTGTCATTTAAAAGTTGAAAAACAATTTTTTAAATCTTACAAAGCTGTTCTTCTAAGCTTTCCGTCTACAATGTATGCGTCACCATTCCTACTTTTGGATACAACAGATGTTCACCTACGTTTTATTAACCTGAGAAGTTGTCTTTTTTAATTCTTCTCAGAAGTGATTTCTATTTGTTGTGAACAATTTTTAAATGCAGAAAAATAATTTTGTTAATGTAAATGAGAAATATTTTTTTAAAGATCGTTATCATGGGAATTGTTCTTGGATTAATTCCCCGAGACCAAACTTTCCAGAATGTTGACGTTGTGTCCAACACAAAATAACAACTGGAATCGCTCATGAGAAAAGAGATCAGGTCAGAAAGAAATTTAGTTGTTTTTTGTTGTTGTTTATTTATAGAATAGTGACGCTGTAGTTGAAAAATACTGTTTTTCTTTTGGTTAGGAGCACAAATGAACCATAATACTTGACTTTGATCTATAAACTTTTAATTCTTGCCAGAAACTACTTTCGAAATGACAGTTTAAAGGCATTAAATCACTTTGGAATATCTCACAGACACGAAGAAATCGCGGTGACGACCATTTTTGTTTGTTTGTGGTAAATATAAAATTGTCCAAAAATGATTTTGAATCTAAATGTAAATTTCTGGCTAGAATTAAAATTTAGACCAAAGTTGAGTAAGATGGTTAAATTGTGCTCAAAGTACAATATTTCTCGAAGGAGCTACTATTCTAGAAAATGTATGCATTTTTAATCTAAAATGTTGATGCTTATACAGATCAGCCCCTATGATTTCCAATATTGACCCAGGAAAATCCGATAACGATGGTACTTTTATAGAATCACTCCCGTTTCCAATCCGGTTGGTTTTTGGGTAATGGTAAAGATCGACGGTGTAAACATAATGCGATAAAAATTGTGTATAGGCGATAAAAATGGTTCTATGTTTTTAAATATTATTAAATGAGGAATCATTTCGAGTTTAAATCTATTTAGTATTACGCATGTAATCGGAAGAAAAAACATGTTTGAAATGTGTAAATATGCTACAAGAATCGTGATTTTCACAAAATGGAGTCTTACGGGATGCCGCCATGTTTTTTTTTGTTTTTATTGTATTGCTCAAAACAACAAAAAAAGTATTAAAACGTCCCCCCCCCTATTACTACGTAATAATAGTGATGTTAACTCTAAAACCGTAGTTTCATAATTAAAAAAAAATCACCTATACACTAATTTTATTCGAATTTTTAAAGAAACAGTTTAGACCGTCGATCTTTACCATTACCATTTTTTTGTGTGGTTTTATAGGTTTTCGAGACAACGGAACTATTAACTCTAATCATAACCAGATTCGTTTAATGGCCCAAAATACGTAGGAAAAATCCTGGACGGGAGTGATTCTATAAAAATACCGTAATACGAGTTACGTCAACAGCCGATTCTTACAACTGCCTCTAGATCAACAACAAACGCTTAAATTCCTATTTTAGTCAAGTTAATTTAGTAATATTTTAGTAAAGAAAAGTAAAAATACTGACATTAAAGACACTAAGTTATAACGAGTTTCATCGTACAAGTGAAACGCCGAAATAAAAAAACTCTGTTGTCGCCATCTTGATAAGTCAAGAAAAGGGCTAAGGAAGAATGATAACTGAAGTTCATATTTTTTAGTTAAAGGACATGTTATGAATTTATCATTTGTTTCTTCGTTTTCGACACGTTTATGAAGATGGCGACTATTTTTGTCGGCCTAGTTTTCATTTTAACGTTTAACGTATACGATGTAAATGCCTATAACTTCGTGTTTTTAATGTTATAAAAAAAGGGTACTTCTGCAGTTTATTGACCGTGCTGAAATAATAATATTATTTAGAAAGCCATTCCTAATATGGGAAAGGGGGGAGGGCTTTGTTAACTATTCTGTACTTTCACCTAACAAACAAAATACTGTAAAAATTGAATTTAACTTGAAAAAAATCCTATCTAAAATTAACATGGCCCGTAAACTGCAGAAGTACCAACAAAAGAAAAGAAAAGTAAAACAAGATTTGGTACTTATGTAGTTTACGGACCGGGCTATTTTTTTTTTTTAAGATAGGAATTTCAAGTTAAATTCAATTTTTACGGTATCTTTTGTTTATTAAATTGTTAGGTGAAAGTACAAAATAGTTAATCACCCCAACCTCCTATGTTAAGAATGGGTTTCTTAATTATAACGTTATCATGTCAGCCCGGTCCGTAAACTGCATAAGTACCCCAGTAAAGATAAGTTGTTTGAATGTAATGCCGAAACAAACCCATTTTACTCTACATAATTTACGTGACTGAAATAGGACTTAACCAGATAAACGTTAGGCCAATTTCTCGAAAGCGCCACTTTACTAAAAAGAAAAATGTTTCCTTCTGTTATTGTGCTTTTCGCTTGTTGTAAATTCTGAAATTCTGTATTATTCTTTATATTCAGGTCTTAATTTATATAAAACAATATTTGTCATTTCTTTCGTAATGGACGGCCGCGAATATTTGATCTCTTTCCACAAGAACAAAGGATGACACCTCATCTTTTTTTTATGCGAAATGATTTTTATTTTGATTAAAAATTTTTTTTTTTTTTCGATTAATTGTTAGTATTACTACTTTCTTTTTCAGCTTTTAATAATTTTTTACCGTAATAGGATAATAATAACAAACGAACTATCAAAACGATGTTTTGGGTATATTGAAGTGGTTAGCCCCCAAAGAGACTGCCATATTATAGCGAATGGTAACAAATTAATATTTATTTGCGAATTTGCAGCGGTGACAGGGCAAGTCTGCTCTCGTGGGGAGGCAAGTAAATAGGGACAGGGCAAATTTGTGTGAATATTAATTTCTTGTCTGATTTTTACAGTTTACTTTTCTTTTCAATTGTGATTTTGCAAATATTAATTAATTGGCAAATAATAAAATAAAACAGTGTTTATTAAAAATGCTGCCACCCAGACTTAGAGGTTTAAGATTGAGTTATTTTTTTTGTAAGAAACAAATAATAAAATCAGTGTTTATTAAAAATGAAATATATTACAAATTAAACATAATAATAGCGTATCCAATATAGAATATTATCGAATAATTAAAAAATAAATACAATTTAATTCGGTAAAATTTTGCGGCCATTTTCGGAGAACCATTTTAATATAGCTGTTTTGTATAATCATTACTATTATTAGCGACGTAAATTATTTTTAATGAAATACATTTGGGAAATTAGTTAAAAACAATTCATTTTGCTTTAATTACTCATAAATAATAATTCAATTAATATATTACAAACTAGCAAAAAGCTACTCATCATCCGGGTAGCAATTAATGGGGGGGGGGGGAACGTATAGTTAAAAAAAATGTCTTTAAAATCCCATGTCAGGAATAATAACGAATTGACATTTAGCTTTGAATATTGAAAACAATCATTTTATCAAACTTTTAATATTTTTATTTACACATTAAAAATAAGGTATTTAATTAGCTAATTTTAAAGAAGTTATTTATTTATTTTTCATGGAAAAATGTAAACACTACTAAACACATCAATTGCTTAAAATGAAAAAAAAAAGCAATTTTTTTTTAAAAAAGCGGGTGTGGGGGTACATATAGTTAAAAAAAAATCAGATTAAAAAAACCAAAAAAACAATGTGGGTAAATTTGTAGATAAACACCCTCCGTTGACGTCTGTATATTAGAATCTTCTACGCCATGCTGGCTTGACACGAATGTCGTTCGGAGTTCGTGGACTCCGAGTAGTAAATAAATTTTATTTTTATTAAAATTCTACTTGATTATTTTCCGTAATTTTTGGTGTACACTAATATTTTTCACTGATAAGTATATTCGTAAGTTTTCCTATTATTTTATTTTGAAGTTGAATTGAACTGCCATATTTCACTTGTCTCAATATACATAAGTACAAAAAGCCCCCCCCCCTTTTTTTTAAAGCGGAGTAAGTTAAAAATGCTGTTTTTCTAGAAATAAAAATGCTGTAAAAATAAAGTGTGTATATATATATATATATATATATATATATATATATATATATATATATATAAAATAGCTAAGTTTTAAAAGTAAATATGTCTCTAAAACTTGTTTTGTTTGTCAATTGTATTGGAGGGAGCCCGGGGTGGAATTACAAATAAATACTTTGTAAAAGAAATAAATAAATATGGTTTGGGTAATTTATCTTTTTTATATTAAATCACTTTAATTGATTACTGTTAATATCGACATATTATAGGAAATAGGACTATCAAATTACAAACAAATAATACCAAACATTAATTAATTATAAACTGCTTCAAAAAATAGTTATGCAAATGAGGCATACAAAGAACTGTAGTTGGATCTTTACTTTCTACTATATATATATTATAATATTTTATGATAAAAATCAGTCTGGCAGTGGCTTTGTTGCTGTGGGACTGCTGTTCTGTTCGGTTCTAGGCTTTACCCATTACCTTCTCTTTGAGAAGGGGTTAATTTATAGCTAATCGCCTGAGGTGCCCCTACCTTTTTTTAGGTCAAGTAACATAGTACGACAGCAAAACGCAAAGATTGGCTAGTCAGAAGCAAATATCGATCTGTCAGATGTATTGCTGTATTTCAATACATCTGACAGATTGATATTTGCTTCTGACTAGCCAATCTTTGCGTTTTGCTGTTGTGCTATGTCACTTGACCTAAAAAAGGTAGGGTCTAAGTTGAAAAATCCGTCCAACATAACTATGAATGTTAGAAGAGATAGAGAGAAAGAAAATATGTTAGAAGATTATAGAACTTACTACATTGCATTAGGGAAATGATTTACTCCTTTATAAGCTGATAAAGCGTTTAATCTAAAGATTTTATATATTGTTTTTTTTTGTTGTTATAACTACAAAATATCTCGATTACATTCTTCAACTGAATTGTGCTGTTACTTACTAAGGATTGCTGTTAAAGTACAATCCATATCAGATGACATTTCAACAAGATTATCATAAAATGTCTGACATTTACTTCATCTTAATTCTCAATATAAATCTACGATCAATCTCATCATAGCTTTCTTTTTATAATTTGGCCAAGTGACTGTTTTGTATATTAATGACTGACTTGCTCGTTGAGTTATGCTTACTTGATATCGTGCTTGTTTCAAATCCAAGGTCAACAAATTCTTGTCAAGCCGTCTGCTTAAATAATCAAATTCCGGCCATTTTTACCCATCGTTTCCAATTCTCAAGATGTTCGTTGCCAACTGACAATCTCATTGACTCGTATCCTTGAGTGACCTTTGGGCCTTGATAAGTGGTGACACATAAAGTATATAAAAAATCTTAACATATTAATACTAGTTGAACCTGTGTAAATTACACGGTGTTATTATTTCCCTTTTATCTGTATTAAAGTAGTCTTTTTTTTTTCTTCATTATCTACCTAATATTAGTATCTACATTTTGCAGAAAAGAGATTAGTCATTTTTCTCTTAGTATTTTTAAAAAGTATATTTATTTAGCATGTTTCATGTTTTATATTATATTTATTTAGCATGTTTTATGTTATAAGTTAGCGATTACAAATGCGATTTTTCAAACTTAAACAAATATTAGCTCCCTGAAATATTAGGTTTGGTAATAAAAGTGTTAGAAACAAAGATGTCTATAAATCTCCTGTAGCCGTAATAAGGTCACAATGATGGTCCAAACTCCGGGAAGAACTCCTGCTCATATAACAGGGGAGGCAAAGCCTGGGAGGGTGGACCTCCTAGAACTGCACAGGACAGACCCATAGACCGGCGTAAATCAAGCCCTAAAGGGCAAGACAATACCAATCTATGGGGTGCAGTATCCATTGGAACAGATACTACACTTTGATCCCAACCAAAAGGCCAGGAAAGAAAAGTAGAAGCTATAGCGACATCAGACTTCAATTTAAAAACTTTGGCGACATCTGACATAATTTGCATAAATCAATTCTTTGATCTGGATGAATCCATAATTTCAAATAGGTAATAACAGTTGATAACTGTTTGACTAACATAAGCAGGCTATTATTATTATATAAATATTCAACTTATGAATATAAAAGCACAACTTTTCTTGTATCTTATGGATTTGATTAACATTTATGTAACAGTATATAATTGTGAATATATCAAAATTTTACTATATTGAATAATTCTAATAATATATCGTAGCGCATTGAAGAGTTTAATCAGTGATGTAAATACTCCAAGCTCATTGAGGGTTTTGAGTCTTTTGATATCAGATCCTATCATTTGAGTGACCCAATTAGGGTTGATCAGACTCTGGTTTCACACTCCAAAGCCGACAATTACACAAGCCTCCTACTCTGTAAAAAAAAAATGCAGTTAAATCCATTACGGTTTATAAGTCGTTGAATGACGTCATTGCCAGCTAATAATCTTCAACAGTTTGCTCTATAACGCATTAGTTTTACATGATTTGAATTAGGTAACTTTTTTTTTCTTTTGGATTCAAGTGGCCATTGACTTTTTCTCTCCCCCCCCCCCCCCGTTTATAGATGCGAGGAGGCGTTTACATTATTTTCTGGATTGTTTGCAGTATCAAAGTAAAGAAACGTATATTTTCTATACATATATATATATATATATATATATATATATATATATATATATATATACTAAAAAGTCACGACTTATCGAGGCCAAAAGTCACTCAAGGATAAGGATTAATGAGATGGAATAATTGTCAGTTGAAAGATGAAGAATATTATTAGAGTATTTAAAAGGATTAATGGAATGAATTAAGTTTGATTACTTATGGGGACAGTTTATGACAAGTATTTTTTAACATTGGATTTGAAGACGTCTGTTATAATCTGCAGAGAAGCAGTCTCTCGGTAATGTGTTCGACAAACAGGAAACCCTTGCAAAGAAGCTTTGTTCATGTAAATTCTGCTTGGCTCTAGGCAGATGAAGGGATTAAAGAAAGTTTTTTTTCTGTTGTGGTAGAAGACGAGTTCTTGCTGTGAATGTCTTACATGGAGGAACTAAAGATTGGAACTTAGTCGAGCAGCTTCGTTGGAAATAACGATAGACTAAAGAGAGAGACTAGCAACGTTTTTCTGTGAGAAAGCGGTTGTAAGGAACAGAAGAGATCATCCCCCATTAGGTTTCAAAGTCGATTTCGTATTTAATCGAATCAAGAAAGAGTGCTCTTAGCGGCACTTCCCCAGATGTGACGGCAGTACTCCATCTTAGGACGTATCTGACCCTTATATAGGTAGAGGATTACCTCCGGAGTCGGATACTTTCTGAGCGGTAGAATGATCCAACCATTTTTCCACCGACTTCAGCAACAGATTTGATATAAATCTTCCATGTTAGATCTAGAGTGAAAGTCAGTACTAGGAGCTTATAAAAACAAGGGGCTTCCTCAGGGAGTTGAAGACAGCCATTCATTTTGATTGGAGCACAACAAGTATCCAAGTATTGGTGATGAAAGGAGAGAAGCTTAGTTTTGGAGGTGTTAAAAGTAACAAGCCACTTTTTGCACCATGTGCTCCAGATCAGAAAAGACACAATCAGCAAGATCTTGATCACCAATGCTCTTTGAAGTACTGCCATAAATAGTTGTCGCCTGCGTAGATATCAACAAATGATCCCAGTGTATCATTTGGAATATTAATGAAGATCAGGAAAAGTGTTGGGCTTAAAATAGATCCTTGAGGTACACCAGCGTTGATACTATGTGCTTCCGACTTCTGCCCATCAACAACTACTTTTATAGACTTATCAGAGAGAAAGGATTTGAAGGGTTGCAAAGACGTTTCCAGATATTCCATAGTTAGCGTTAGCAAGTTTGTGAAGCAGCCCTTTCTGCTAGACTCTATCAAAGGCCTTCGATATGTCGAGAGCTATTGCTATAGAAACGAAGCCACCGTTAAAAGATGCACTGATCCTATGTGATATTACAGTTAGCACATCATCATTTGACCTTGCAGGACGAAATCCATATTGCTTGTCACTAAGTAGATTGCTTTGACTGAAGTGGTTGACAACTTCTTTATTCATCACAGATTCAAACAACATACTGAAATGTAGAAGATTGATCATCAGTATTTTTAAATGTTGGTCAGACCAAAGTTTTTCAAGGAGATGGAAAGCATCTCCTTTAAGCAACAATTGAATAATTTTGTAAATATAGGAGCAAGGTCCGGCATCAGATACTAAAGCACAATGACTGGAATGTTGTTCGGACCAGTTGCTTTACTGGCGTCAAGGTTCTTGATAAGTTTGCCAACATCCCGGACGAATATATGGATATCAGTTAGAATATTTTTGGTCATATGGAGAAATTCCGGAAGTTGGTGGCCCTGATTGCAAAGAGTGGAATTTGTAGCAAGCAAAGTCTTTTGCAAAAAGTTTGGCTTTGTCACAATCTGAAGAAATCACTTCAGGTTCATTATTAATGGTTGGAATAGAAGTCTTACATCTGTTCATTACACTGATCGTTATTCTTCAAAACCATTGAGAAACAAGTCTCTGCTTAGCAACTCTGGATTTAACAGGTTGGGCATAGTACTCTTTTGTGTTTCTTATAACCACTTGCAGTTGTTGCGGGCGGTTTTGGTTTCTGGTCATCTATTCTGTTGATAATAATTGAAATAGTGATTTCTGTGAGCAATGGCAGCAGCACACCCAGGAGTGAACCATCACTGGCTGTTTGGTCTCTGTTGGGATATTTTAGAGGGCATAGAACTCTCAACTAGCAATTATAATCAGATATTTCGGTGGCGATACAGGACACATTTTTTCTGAAAATGGAATGCAAACGAATTTCATCGATGAAAGATCAAAAGCAGGGATTCACAGCTGGGGTCAATATGGACCCCCGGGGATCCACAGAAGTTTTAAGGGAAGCCCATGGAAAAAAAAATTTTTTTATCTAGTTTTTAATTCTATTTATTTTGTTTTGTTTACTAGATGTATGTGTTTATTGTAATTTTCGAGATTTGTATTTGGATTTTGTTATGAATATAACAAAATTAATTCATTGTTAGTTTTTACTAACTTTGAAACAAATATTTGATTAAAAAAAATTATATGCATATATGGGGTCCACAGGGGGTTCACAAGAAAAATAAGGCTGGAAATCTCTGATATAAAACTATTTCAATCAGTCCTTGAGTATCAGTACACTGTGCGATGGAAAGGGACATCAGAGATCTTCCTGACTTAGAATAGATGTTCACAGGGAAAGTTATCATTTCACGCAAACACGCATGTGTATGTATATATACATATATATATATATATATATATAAACTATAGCTGAACCTACCCAGCATTGTCCAGGATACAGCAAAGTTATTTTAGTTTTTAATTTTTATTTGTTTGGACATTTTTAAACTTATACAGAAAAAGAAATAAAATTTTAGTTGTAAGGTAGACAATTATTATATATTATTCAATTAAAGTATGAGTTATCCCCCTTGCTGATTTTTATTTTTAGGTGATTGTTTAAAAATGTTTCATATTACCAGTTATCTGGGTTGGACTAAGTACTTTTAAAAATACATTGTAACAAAGTACATTATAATATTGCCAATAACATGTTATAACAATAACAAATGAAAATTGATTAGATAACTTTATATGTTAGATATCACTTTGAACATTTTGTGTTTTAATCAATTTGGCATCACTAGTCTTTCATAAAAAAGAGCTATCTTACACCTTTCTACTTAATTTCATTTTTCCATCACCTTTTATATTCTACTGTCCACTCCCCTGTATCATACTGTCTAGTCTTTTCCCTCTCCCCATACTGGTTGTCACCTTGTCTTCTGAACCATACTAAGGCTGAATACTGGACGAAAGAAAAAATCTGACATACTTTCAGTGCATACAGACATACATTTATTTTCTTATTTATTTAAGCAATTCCAATTTAAGTTAATTATATGTTGATAAATTTTCTCATCTTGTATGTTATTCTCGCAACGTTTCAGCCAAGGTAACCTCAGACCTTCTTCAAGTGTGTCTTGTCAAACTCTGGAATCTTTGTCAAATTTGGGAATTTGGATGGAATTTTCAACAGAACATTTTACTTAATTCACAAGGAAGAGTTTGTTCTCGTTCCGTCAGCCATGATCGGGTAAAAGTCTTAAATAATTATCAATTATTTTCTTAGTATTGCCTGTACTGAGGATTTAACTTTCACCTTCCAGAAGACTATCACTTAGAACTAATTATTATTTAAAACTTTATCCATATGCCACAGGTTCATGAGGTTACATTGTTTATTTCTGTGTAATAGTCTGTTGTCTGTAGAAAAATCAATCAGACATTTATTTCAAGTAATTTTCAGTTTATAAGATGTGGATTTACCTCGATATTGTTTATACCATGATGATAAATTCATAGTGGCATCATCATTTTGTAAAATCTTTAATTTGGGAATATTATTTAATCTACTCTTACTTACATTGAACCACGTGCATCAAAATTATTTAGTGGAGATCGTTTATTTAAAAATATTCAAGTAAAGTAGCCATATTTGTCAGGATTTTAGTATTAATACTCTTGGCTTAAAGAAAATTTGAACAAATATTTCCACAGCTCACTGATAGAGTTTTTAGCATCAAAGTCATGAGTTTACTTCCATAGATTGTTTTAAGACATAAAATAAAATTAAAATGAAAGTCACCAACACCTACCAAAAATCAAATCATTAAATTTTACTAAAATTATTCTTATGTACCTAAATAGGGTTTTCCTTTTTAAATATTTTAAAGTAGGTTAAAATAATATACATAGTTATTTTTAGGTTGTGACGGCATTCTGGTTTTGTTAAGCTGGTTCGTTCCAATGAATTCACTAGCGACAGCTAGTCTTAATTCAATCAGCGAAGACTTTAGATATGTGGGCTGATAATCAGTTTTGCATTTTGCTACACCGTTCCAAGCCACGTTCATAGTTGGCCATCATACCGCTTCTTAAAGCCCCGGAGTGGAACAGGATCGATGGTTTTTCTGATAAATTTGCCTTGTTGATGCCGAAAAGCAGAATCAAATAAACAAAGACGTCTTGCAAGAAGAGCTTGCTGAAGGGAGGAGATTCGGCAGTGCATGCAAATGCCACATTTAAGACAAACTTATGCTAGCAAACTCTGAGGATGCAACGCAGACAGTAGTGATCAAAGACCTCCAGTTTGTGAAGGTCTGCAGCTCTGATTGGCCAGAACGCACACCCATAGAAGAGGATAGCGCGAACAAGAGCTTGATAAACTTGCATTTTCTCAGCTAGCTTAATTTCTTGTCTGGACCATAATCGAGATTGTAGACGCCAGAAAGTAAGGCGGGCATTTCCGATGCGCCCATTTATATCTTCCTCCCTCTGGACTGTTGCTGTATGATTGTTTTTTGAGAGAATTGTAGCAAGAATTAACAAAAACAATAATTGTTGTTCAATTGCAAAAATTTTAAAATATAACTTTAATTTAATTAAGCTTAAATTAAACAAAAACAAAACTCTTTGATTCCTTATTACTCTGAAAAGCAAAACAATTGATTGTTTTGGAATTTTTGAGATGCGGATTGATAATTTGGATTATTCGTACTACTGTTCTCACAACATTTCAGCCGATGTAACATCAAACCTTTAGGTGCATTTTGTCGAACTGGATTCTGTGTGGAATTTCGAATGGAACTCTCCACAGGGGTAGCTTGCTCTCGTTCTGTCAGCTATGACTGGGTAGAAATGTTAAAAACCAGTGGCGTAGTAGATAAAAGTTCTAACTAATAATCAGTTCTAAGTGACAGTCTTCTGGAAGTCGAACGTTCAATCTTCAGTATGGTCGATACTGTTGTAAACCATGTAATTTAGGTTAAAATAATTAATAACTCGTAAAACAAAATGGATGACTTTTCAACAGAAAGGTTTAACAGATTTATTAAAAGTGAAATTAGAATGAAATGAGTTATTTAGCCGCTGTAACGCGAGATGAAAATAACTCATTTCATTCTAATTTCACTTTTAATAAATCTGTTAAACCTTTCTGTTGAAAAGTCATCCATTTTGTTTTACGAGTTATTAATTATTATAACCTAAATTACATGGTTTACAACAGTGGCGACGAGGATGAGATAACTCTGAAATGGTCCAAGGGACATAATTGCGTTTTCTTTAGTTATCCTAACAGATACTGAGAATACAATTACGAATTACTTAAGATTTCTACCCAGTGATAGCTGATAGAACGAAAGCCAGCTACCCTAGTGGATTAAATAAAGTGTTCTGTTTGAAATTCCATACAGATTCTGAAGTTCGACAGGACGCACCTGAAGGTCAGAGGTCACATTGGCTGAAGCCTTGTGAAGATGAGAACAGTCGTTTGAATAATCCAAATAATACAGAATTGATTGTTTACTACATGTAAAAGTTAATATTATTAGTATTAATAGTTTACTAGCGAGACCCTCTGAAAATTCCATGGTGTTTTCTACACCAATTCGTATAATTTACTGTTAATAATAATACTACCTTTAAAATCATAAATGTTTGTTAGGGTCGACACTATTAAGAAAAAATAACTCTTTTTTTTTTGTTTTCTGTAAAAATAATTGTCAGCTAAATATTCTTCAAATCAATAAAACGAATGTCACTTTTTGAAATGTATTTATTTGAAATTTTAATGTTTTTGCCAATGAGATGGCATAGTTTGATTTTGAACAATTTAGTTTAAAATGGGTAAAGTCGGTATTTTTGACCTTAGCGACGTCAGATTAAACACCAATCAATATCTTTGCTGATTGGACGATATAAGTTTTTTGAATGTGTGTGAAAGGTGATAACGTACGTACGAACATGAAATGCCTTAGTGTATTATTATATATATTTAGTTATTATTCAGATATCAACTTTTATCTGAATGTATACTTGTAAACTTTTGTAAATAATTATTATTTTTTACATTTATTTTAATCCACCCCAAACAAGCCACATTGTCACTGAGATGTAGGGGCTACTGTGAATTTGGAGCCATAACAATCGGAGTATCCTAAGTGGGGAGTTGTGCAGCAAGATGTTTGTTCACATTACATTTAAATTTCTGCATGTTGGTACAGTCGGGGAAAGAGAGAGCAGGGAGGGAATTCCAAAGGCTAGCAGTTTGAGGAAAGAGCTATTAAAGTAGAAAGCCTTCCGGCATCTGGGGACCTCAACAGTGAAGGGGTGGCGTTGAGCTGATTGTCATGTTGGTCAGGGGTATTTACGTCGAGGGGGGGGGGACTAGAGCAGCAAGTTCGTCAGAGCACATTCCATTGAAATATTTGTAAAACAAGCATAGGGATACAACATTGCGGCGATGGGACAGGGGCTGAAGCTTGGCAGACAGTGTGGGACCTATTAGATTAAAGACTTTTTTTTGAACCCTGTCTAAGAGGAAGAGACTAGTGGCTGGTGTACCAGCCCAGATGTGACAACAATACTCCATGCATCGGCGAGTGGTGGCTTTGTAGAGATATAGGATACTAGCAGGTGTAAGAAGTTTTCTAGCACAGTCGAGGGAGCCCACTTTTCTTGCAGCAGCCTTGGCCGCATCTTCTATCTATTTGTTCCAATTCCTTTAACTTGTGAATGTTAGGCCAATGAGTTTAAATGTTGGACTCTCGGGTAAGGTGCTATTAGCCATGGCAATTGGTGGTTGAAAAGGTTTCTTGTAATTATTAAAGGAAAGAAGCTTTGTCTTAGTAGCATTAAATGTTACCATCCATTTATGACCTCATTTAACTATAGACTGGAGGTCATTTTTTAAAGATTCAGCCATTGCCTTGGATATGTGCACATTCGTTTTTCCCACATATCAAGAATAGAGTGATGTCATCGGCAAATATACCCATGTCTGACACAATTGCACAAGATGAAGATCAGGAATAATAAATGTCCAAGGATTGACTGCTGGTGTACACCACATTAATCATTAATGTCATGTTGTTAAGATGTACAGCCATCTTTCTTTTGGCTAAGTAGGATCTGATTATATTAAATATTCATCCAGTAATAAAGTACAAATTAATTTTCAAGAGAAGACCTTCATGCCAGCCTTTAGCGCTACAGTCCTAGCTTCACCTGTGTTGTCCAGTGTATGGTATATGTGTTGAAAAATGACTGTTAGGATATCTGTAGTAAAACGGGCTTTCCTAAATCCATACTGATGGTCACAAAGAAGTTTAGCATTAATGAGGTGGTGGACTATCGCTGGATTGATTAATGACTCAAAGATTTTAGCAAAGAGTGAGAGGAGACTGATGGAGAGATTATTTTGCATGCAGATCAGTTCTTTTACTAGAATTCTTGAACACTGGTACCACAGGCAACTTTCCAGCTATCAGAGAAGCAAAATTTGGTAAGGCATCTGTTGTACAGTTTGGAAAGGACAATGGCCAGCTCAGCAGAGCATTTCTTTATCAGTATAGCAGGGATAATATCAAGCCCACATACTTTGGAGGTGTCAAGGTTTTTTATAATATCCAGGACATGAGAAGGGGTGATGATCAGATCATCAAGTGTGACTTCAGCATACAATAGGAAATTTGGGAGTAGTGGTTTGTGAAGTCCAAGGTGGAGTTGAAGGCAAATCGCTGGTCAAGTAGTTCAGCCTTATCAGTTACCATGCAAACGACATCATGGTGGTTGGATAGCAGGGAATTGTAGATTGGCCATTATTCACCACGCTATTATAGATTTTCCAGAAATCGTGAGTTCCTAATTTCTATTACTCGATGCGTTTTCTGGTCATCTCGGTATACCTACTCTTAGCTCTTACAATAATTTCTTGATGCTATAAATTCTTATCTATTTTTAATTGATTTATGGCGCTTGAATCGGCGGCATGTCTGCTGCCTATCACCAATAGCAGCTGCACAGGTCGAAGTGAACAATTGAGAAGAGTGGGGCTTGCGATAGAATTTCTGTTACTTCATGCGCACTTATCAGCAGGGAGAGAAAAAAGTGTTATTCCATGGAGCATCTCTGATGTGATCTCTTGATTCCCAGGCGGTCCATTTGTAGTATCTCACCATTTTGAATAACGACTCTTCGGCTTGGGGTCGAGAGTGAAGAGTGATATCAACCATTATCACAAGGTGATCAGTGTTCCTGAGTGGGCTATGTGCATCTATCACATAAGCCTCAGGCAGTGTAGTCAAGAATAGATCAAGAAGTGAGGTTTGTTGATCCTCACAATCTGGGAGGCGGGTCAGGAAAATGAGTGTGCAATAGAGAAACTATGTGTGCTGATACCAGCTGCTGTGTCTGTATTGCTTGAGAATCCAAGCCAATTACGATGGTGGACATTTAAATCCCAAAATACATGTATTTGTCGCTCGGATCTAACAAAAGTGCTGCATCTATCAGAGACAATGGCCGAGCAGTCCTGGGTTGAAGGTGCCATTATGTTATCATTATTCTCAAGTCCTCATGTCAGGGTTCCATCTATGGCTTAAATCGAGCTAAGATCAAAGTGTAGTATCTATTCTGCCCTCAGTCGTAAGAAAGAGAAATCCTTCTTGACTGAGGTAATTTTAATTTTTGTCCCATCCAGATTTCCCTTTTTGGAGAGCTGAATATCTCCACATAAAAAAACGATCTTGGGTTTAACTTTGTCCTCATGGGAGAGGGGCAAGTAAATAGGTACATGAAACTGCATATGGTTATAATTAGGGGTGGGACGTAATGGGTGAAAATTTCAGATTCATGCGAGTAGTATTTTTTTGTGTTCAGTTATACATAAATAACACTAAACAATCAAACATTTTGAAAATTTTGCAAAATTCAGAAGGTGCAGGCCAAAAATAGCCGTTAGGGCTCCACGGGACTCAAAATCCATCATTTTTCGGTGAAAAAGTGATTTCATGCGACATTGCAGGTCCCAAAACATCCTCAAAAGCTATGAATGGATATAGATGGTTAAATCTGATATAGTACTTTAATTTAGGACCATTTTCAGGCTGTGAAAGGGTTTTCATGAATGTAAAATAGCCAAAAACTATTGTCCTGCACCTTCTGAATTTTGCAAAATTTTCAAAATGTTTGATTGTTTAGTGTTATTTATGTATAAATGAACACGAACAAATACTACTCGCATGAATCTGAAATTTTCACCCATTACGTCCCACCCCTAGTTATATATACATAAATTTACATTTTCAGTCCTCTCCCAATATTCTTCATACAACTGATAATCCACTCATCTCATTTACTCTTATCCTCAACTGGTTTTTGACCTTGATAAGTGATTGGTACCCCCCCCCCCCCCAAAAAAAAAAAAAATCAAGAAAAACGATTTAAAACAAGCACGATGAATAAATATTTGAATATATTAAGAACTTGAACAATAAAAACTCTTATCAAAATGACTGGATTCAACATTGAATAAACCCAAAAGGGTTGATATGACGTAAAACCAAAAACACGTAAACTTCCGAAAAAGAATAGTCTTGGCAATGTAAATGAATATATATATTTTTTCTTTAGCTCTGATCCATTTTGTTCGTGAAGACACTTATTTCAGCAATTTCTTTTATACAGTTTCAGTTCTCGACGTTTTCCTACTTGTTAGAATGACAAACGATATGCTGAGAACCATTTTCTCACCATCTTCTCACTTCTCGCAAACAGCGGATGTATTCTTTATAAATATATTTGCAGTGTTCATGTAATTGCATTATAATTTCTAACAACAATTCAGGTTGTTTTCATACATCAACTTTCAACTTCTCATATTTCTCATTGTTCTATTTGCTTGATGACGGGAAAGGACAAACGACGTAAATGTCAAATGTTAACAAGTAGAGAAACCTTTGTTTCACTTTCAGTCATCTTGCGTGTCTATCGTATCAGCTTTAACATCGTTTAGCTCTCGGCTGATTGTTCGGCTTACATCGTCCTTCAAATAATCTAATGTATGAAACTAGCTGAAATACCCGTCTTCGTCTGGTTTCCCAAATATTCTTCTTCTGCACGTCAAAGCGACTGGATTAAATTGTAATAAAAATAATTAAATAATTATTCTTTATATTCGGTAAATGTTTTATTAGAATAAAAACAATTATAAACAAGAACAAAAGTCGGTCGTGGGACTGCATACCTCTGCCTGACAGCATTAGTTGAAATTTCGTAAAAAATGTCAAACGTAAACAAATTTTTCAAGGTGGAGATCAAGGTCATTGACTACAATATGGGCCAAGTAGTGAGTCTGTGAGGAACAGAACCGAAGTTATTGGCAAAAGTGTGACTTTACCTTTTCTGTAACCTTGACCCAGATACCCCAAAATTAAATCAGTTTTAAGTTCAACCAAATTTGGTGACGATTGGTCAAGTGATGTGGATGTTAGGCTGTACACAGAACATTCAACCAAATACGTAACTTCCTTAGCAGAGGTAATTAGTTCTCATCAGTAAAAAAAAAAAAAAAAAAAAAAATTATTATCTATCATCAAATTTTTTGTCAAATAAAAAATGTAAGATATGGCACAAGAAAGATATTCATTTTTTCTCAAGCTATAGACTGAGACATAGCGTAATATCGGCAACAGGGGTGCTGTATGTGTATTTGGTTTAGTTTTCATTATCAAATTGAACCGTAAATTGCATTTACAAATTTTAATAATTAGTAAATATTAACTGATTAGTTATCCAAGTATTTGCTAAAAAAAAAAAAAGGAAACAAAACTTTAGCTTAAAAGAGAGAATGATCTATTTCACTTGTTATGGTTCTAAAACCAGGCTCTAGTTTTTAGATTGAAAATCGATACATTCAACAGAAGGAGACATGTTCCTATTTACTTGTCTCCTTACAAGGGTAGAGTTAGACACAAGGTTAGTTTTTAATGTGGGGAAAATTCATCTCCCCTAAAAGGGGCACACTGGATTGGAACAAAAATAAAAAAGCATTTCCCCATCACTGATCGAGAACAGAAAAAATGAAGTGTAGTGTCAGAACAGATACTACACTTTGTTCCTAGGCCAAAAGGCCAATTTATTTAGACAAATAAATTTACAATAACAATAAAAGTATGACACTCCATTTGTTTTGGGACGATATGGTGGGGGTCGAATGTCATTATTTTTTGACAACAAGAACTTTTGCCTACTCTAAACTAGACACTATCACCAAAATACCACATTCACTGCATGGCTTTAATCTTACTTAAAAAATTCCAAATGGTTTCAATGACATTTTATTTACAAAAATAAATATAAATGAGTAATGGCAATCTACAAACACCCCAAAAGAAAGAAAAATAGGGAACCAAACAAAATGCTAATGAGGCAGGTTATTAAGGCCTTTGCTAAGTGTCAGACCGCCCACTGTTTTCCGGGTCAACGAAACACAAGCAAATCAAAGAATAAACAATCCTTAGGGTACAGTAATTTATATTTGGTATGTGATTTAGCTTCATATTAGGTGCAGAAAGCAGATAAACAGACAGACAATTTTCAATTCTTTATATAGGCATAACTTTGGGATTATGTTCTATATGTGTGTGAGGGGTTTGCTTTTGTAATAGCACTTCATTACTAATTTCCTTTGTGGTCCATTTCTTCCTCAGCGTCGTCTTTTGTTTGATCTGATCATGTTTATTTACCTGTATTTGGTCTTTTCCCCATGTTGTCTTCCGATCATAATGCTTAGATCTTTTTTCTGAGCCCCAGATTTCTAATTATAGATATTAATGAGTCAAGGTTGATCCTGAGGAGAAGTATTATTCAGATAATTAAGAATAATTAGCTTATAGACTGAGTGTTAACTGGGATTACTAATCAGTTAATATCTACTAATTATCCGTATTAGTGAAGATTTGTGTTCTTTCGGTTACAGAACAGTTTTTTAAAATTGTTTTTTTAGTTTTCTCCAGTTAAATATTATTTAAGGCAGTCTATCAAGCTTCTATTTTATGCAAGCATAGTACTGATCATCAACATGATTATTATTTATAGTTGAATCTGAGGATCAGTTTAATGACTTGAGCTGTCTACTGTGGATCAAAGGTGTTACCCCCTTCCTGCAACACCCAACATGTTATGAGTACTTGACTAACTTTAGGAGCAAAGTGTAGTATCTGTTCTGATACTACACTTCATCTTTTCTTTCCTCAGTCAATGAAGGAGAAATCCTTCTAGATGAAGGCAATTCTTATTTTTGTCCCAATCCAGAGTGCTTCCTTTTGGGGAGCTGGATTTTCTCCACATTAAAAACCGACTTTGTGTTTCACTTTGCCCTTGTGGGGAGGCAAATAAATAGGGACTTTATCTAACTCCAAACTGTTTATGTAGTAAGTAATTAAACTTGTATTACTGTAAAACGAAAGATACTTATTGAATTTTCATATTTTTTCAGGAAATTCTATAAAAGTTGAAAGATTCCTGTTTAAATGATTGTGTTATAAAAAAACTATGAAATTATTATTTTAAAAACACTTAAAAATGTTATCTATTGCAATGGGCAAAGCTGCCCCTCCCCTCCCAAAGTAAATGACAAAAAATCGCCTGTACATAAGCCTTGAACGGTAAAAGGTGTAATGTACTATAGTTTTCACTCACTCACTATCCAGGTTTATCATCTATGTTGCCTTTGACAAGAGGTTCGACGTCGTCTGGCTGTCCTTATGTTAAGTCTCCAATGCTCACAGTTGTGGGAATTAACTGTCCCTTTTGCCACTGTTTATGGTCTTGCCTGATGGTTTCTTTCCATGTCTTCTTAGGGTGCCCAGCTTTCTGTTTGCTGTCTAGCCTTAGGTCTCTGCAAGTGCTGATATATCTCTTGCTTCTCTCAACATGCCCGAACCAGCGAGGACGGTTTGCCCTTATTAGGACATTAAGTTTTGGAATGGCCAATTTCTCAAGTAGAGTGTTAGACCTAATGTTCTGAATATGGTCCGACGTTACATTGCATATCCACCTAAACATTGCCCTGTCATTTCTCTGGAGTCGAGCAAGTGAGGTCTGGATGAGGCCTAACATTCACTGCCATACAGCATCAGGCTTCTTACGCAGATATCATAGACCTTTTTATTGAGCCAGGCCTGTACCTTATGCTTTGAGGGAAGGTGTGGAGAAGGAGTTGGATCGTTTGATAAACCAAGGCATTTACAAAAGAGTAAAATATTCTGGGTGGACTGCACCCATTGTGCCTGTTGCTAAAAACAACAACAGAGGTATCTGAATATCTGGGGACTATCAGCAAACCATCAATACAGCCCGTCCATGTATCAGCTTCCCTATTCCTCGAACTGAAGATATATTTGCCACACTGAGAGGTGGGAAAAAATTCAGCAAATTTGATTTAAGCCACGTCTATCAGCAGGTGGAATTGGATGAAGTGATGAAAGTGGATGAAAGTGGGTGCGATGACAAGAACCCCCACATCCAGGAATGTTACAGAATTGAAAAACTTACCTTGGGACAGTGAATTATTATCATAACTCTTTACCAAATTTATCCACACAACTTGAGCCATTGCACAGTCTAATCAGGAAGAACGCAGTTTGGAAGTTTGAAGCCTGACAATAGAAAGCATTTGTAGAGGCAAAAAATATGCTGTGTACAGTACCTCTTCTGAATCATTTTGACCCGTCCAAGCCCACACTTGTGCAAGTGAATGCTTCTTCTTATGGCTTGAGAGCTGTGTTGGCTCATACTATGGAAGATGGCAGTGAAAAGCCAGTATGTTATATTTCCCGAACGCTCACAAATGCTGAACGGAACTATGCACACATTGAAAAGGAAGAACTAGTCAAGTTTTTTTCTGCAGTGATGAGGTTGGTTACATCAATATTTGTTTGGTAACACCTTTACGATGTTCACGGATCATAAACCGTTGTTGGGTTTATTTGCAATGAACAAACTAATTTCAGCTATGGCAGCTGCCCTGATCCAATGTTGGGTCCTGTTCTTGACTGCTTATAAGTACAAGCTAGAATATCGAGCTGGATCCTGCAATAGTAATCCAGCTTTCACTGAAGGCTCAGGGAGAAGACATCTCTAAGTCCACTAATAAAATATATATGATGGACCTCATGGAAGCTCAAGTGAAAGTGGAAGCTGTGAGAGTAGAGACAAGGAAGGATCCGATCTTGAATCGTGTATACAAATTCAATATTAATGACTGGAACGGTGTCAGTTGGAATGAGCAGTTAAAGCCACATTTCAATAAATGGGTGGAACTGACCTCTGAAGATGGTGTGTTACTGTGGGAAGCAGGGTTGTTATTCCCCCTAAGTTAAGAGGAAAAGTGTTGCAGCAACTACACCAGACTCATGTAGGCATTGTGAGAATGAAAGCGTTAGGTAGAAGCTATGTACGGTGGTCAAAACTGGATTGAGATATTGAGTAGACTGCCAAGAGATTTGAAATCTGTCTGCTACATCAGAAACAACCCAACAAAACTTCTATTCATTTTTTGGAGTATCCAAGTCAGCCCTGGGAAAAGATTCACATCGACTATGCTGGTCCAGTTATTTTGACACATGTTCTTAATCGTGGTGGATGGCCACTCCAAATGGATGGAGGATTGCATAATGAAGACATCATCAAGAAATTAAGGGTAATCTTTGCAACATGGTTTAACACTGCTGGTTGTGAGTGACAATGACTTTCGTCAAAAGGTTTTTTTAGGCCAATGGGGTTAGACATTCACGGCTCCTTACCACCCCTTCTGCAACGAGCAGGCTGAGCTCAATGTGCATACATTCAAGAAAACAATGATGAGGATGGACAAAGACATGAGAACATCCCTTGAAACAAAAGTCAACAGATTCTTTTTTAATTTTAGGACAACTCTGCACAGGGAAACTGAGATTCCTCCAGCTGAATTGCTGTTTAAGCGGCAATTAAGAACAGTCTTTTATCTGTTGCAGGCGAACGAGCATAAGAGCCTTTGTGTACAATACAAAATGTAGAAAGGTACTAAGATTATGGACCCTTTCTGATAGCATGCAGTAAATAATTCAATTCTTGTGAGGAATTTTGGCCCTTGTCAATGGTGGATAGCAGGCATCATTACGAGGCAGTTGGATAATGTCAATTTTGAGGTGGAGACAGAGAAGTGGCAGAGACATTCAGACCAGATCATTAAATTTTAATGATCTGGTCTTAATGTCTCCGATCCTGTTTCCAGAGGTGGGTGTGACTGATGTTGATTATGCCACAGATGACATGGTGACAACCAGTACAAGGGAGTCTTCAAGTGTGCAGGAGCACCAGAGTTTGTAAGTCAGAATGAAGCTGAGTTGGAATCTATAGACATCGGAGTGAAAGCATCGCTTCTTCTTTGGAGATCTGAATATGTGCGGAAAGTTCCATTTAAGAGACTATATTCATTGACCCATGTGAGAATGGAGGAATGTGATATATGAAGAACGGGAGTTGTTTTTAAAGCAGAAAACTTAGGCCGAAATTATGACTCTTGTATGCAAGTTTTTATCTTGCCTAGGGGGCGCTTTTGTTTTGTTGTTATAAATAAAGGCGGGGCGTTAGCAAGAAACTTGCTTTGTCTTAGCATAAAACGCTAACGATGTTTAGTTTAAGTTTCCGTTCTAACCGAGACATAATACTCGTTGGGGGTGGAGACCTACCCCTCTACAAAGGTGCAGTCGGCA
>OY744522.1:168686162-168688662 GCA_963556195.1 Sepiola atlantica | reverse complement strand
AGTTAGCAGCCCAATTAAAAATTTATCAAGAGATTACAAAATATCTCTAGCAAATTGTGCTGCAGCATCAGGTTGGTCAGATGCATTAACAATGGCATCTGCCGCCCATGCATATGCAATATGTATCAGAAGTATCTATCCTCCAATTAATGGATTATTGGATTTTGCATTTTTACATTTAAATGCTGAATTTAAGAAACAAAATAGCTATAAAAGCATCACAATAATGTGGACTAGCTGTATGCTATCTGAGACATGTTGGGAAAATTTTTGGCAACCAAACCATTTTGTTGCAATTGTTGAATGTACAGATCGAAATGTAAGCATCAATATTTGTAAGGAGGAATCAGAAAGTTTTTCGCCAACAACAAACTTACAACTAGAGACTGAGGAGAATTCTGTGAACAATAGTAGCAGTGATGATGCAACGAAAAAAAATAATCAGCCAATGGATGATCAACTAGAAAGGGCCATATCTATTGATGGTGTGGAAGAATCAAATCAATTGTTTGATATTGTTCAAATTTATAAACTGTTTGAAAAATCCACTATTGTTCTTCAATCTCCCCCTATTCTTGATAAATCAAACTGCTATTTCTTTTGCGATAATCATTCAAATTTGGAAAGAATTCGTAAGAATCTAACATCAAGATTTGTGGACAATGTTGGAGACTGGAATTGCAAGACATATAACTGTCATAATGGTTACTATCTTGAAGAAACGTTTAAATTTATTTATAAGCGTGATGAAGGATTTTGCATTCGAAAACAAGTTGATGGCATCCGAAAATTCATAAAACTTACTTCTCAGCCTACAGAAAAGGAAGTGTTCATCTTCAAAAAGTCTACAGTCAAAAATATTCATAATGCTTTCTGCAGATGTATATATTCAATAATTTCTACAAAAAATCCTGAATTTTCTAACAAAATTCTTTATCAATATATTGGCGTTCAACCAATGAATAGCAAATTTTTTTCTACAACTCAAAAGACACTGGCCAGAATAAAATCGACTATGGAATTACCAAATAAGAAGATTTTAGCCAACGATGAAGACATTCGAAATTTAAAACAAATTGAAAACTTGAAATACAGAGAAAAAATCAAACAATCTAAACATCATGTGACAAATATTTCTGATGATATTCTTGAGTGCATGAATAAACTCGGAGATGGATTTGTGAGATCAGTCATGAATATTGCAGACGATTTGCCACCAATTATCTGCTATACTGATAACCAAATTGCTGATTTTAAAACGAATTGTAAGGAGAAATATACAATTGTTGGTATAGACAGGACTTTTAATCTAGGACCCTACTTTCTTACTATGTTTACATTAAAAATCAAAGAATTATTAGAAAGAAAACAGGAGATCATCCGATATTCTTTGGTCCAATTCTGCTTCACAAAAAGGCTACATTTGAGATCTATCATTATTTCTTCAGTCACGTTGCAGCAATCCTTCAAAATGATAGACATTTTGAAATGGATGTCAGCAGAATTATTTTTGGCAGTGATCAAGAAAAGGCAGTTGTGAAAGCAGTTAGAGCGGTCTTCAAAAATTCATTCTCTTTTCTTTGTGCAAGGCATTTAAAGGAAAATTTGACTAGATATTTGAGTGAGAACTGCAACTTGGATCGGAAGACTGTATTTAAATATAAAAAGATTCTGTTTGGTAATGGTCATTTGATAGATTCACAATCAACGGCGGAATTTGAATTGAAAAATAAAAATTTGCTTGATGGAATTGAACATTTGAATAACCACTTAGGTTCGCAATACATTTTAGGAATGGTTGACAAAATTTACAATTATGTTTGTTTGCCTAAATGGAAACTTGGAATCAAAAGCAATTGGACTAACAATAATGCTGAGTCAATGAATAATGTTGTGAAGAATTCATCAAATTGGAAAATATTGCGAACTCATGAATTGATAGATACATTGAGAGAAAATGTTGAAATACATTACTTAAATATAAGAAAAGGTCTATATGGACAAGGGGATTACCTTTTAAGCAATTTTATACCAATAAATCAAACACTATGGCAGAATTATGGAAATGAAAGAAAACAATTGATATTTACAAACTATCTCTTAAATAGACATGAAAAATTATATTCCAAAAACGACGAAATTGCCACACAAAAAAATTTGATAAATGTTGCGCAGAAACCGGGACAAAGAAAAAGAGTCAAATCAGCAAAAAGTCAAACTTTTTCTAAATAATTTTTTTTAATTTCTTTGCAAAAAAATGCTAGAATGTGTTTATCCACAAATATTGACTTTTGTTTTGTGATAAAAATTGTTTTTCACATGCTATAAAAAATAGAATGTTGCAATTTGTTTTTAATAAATGTTTGACTCATTAATACACAAGCTAACTTGTTCTTTTCTTTTTGGTAATTAGAAAGATTCGAAGTTTCTTTTTCTTTTCCTTTTTTATCTATCCTCCTCCCACAAAGAAGATGTGACACAAGGTCGGAAAGTGGGATTT